>BPTQ01000004.1:250591790-250887154 GCA_019973895.1 Chrysanthemum seticuspe
AAAAAAAAAAAAAAAAAAAAAAAAAAAAAAAAAAAAAAGAGTTTTTTGGCGGGAAAAGTTGAGTAAAATTTAATTTTTCGAGGAGACTAAACATTCAATTTTTACGCGAGATTCAAATTTTGGTTTAACTGTGAAAATTTTGGTCAAAAATTCAAATTTTTGGGCCTAAATTCAAATTTTTCGGGTCAAATTTTGCGTCAAAATTGTCATAACTCAAATTTCTCATACGACCTTAGAATTGATTTTTATAGTGAATGTCATTGCTTCCTTGTCATCAGTCTTTGTTTCATCAGCAGGTATTTCCTCAGTCTTTTCTTTTGCTGGTTCCTCAAACTCATAATTAATAGAATCCTCCAAAATTTGTTGTTGTTGCAGAAGAGTGGTGGCACCAGCTCCCTTATCGGGTCGATTAACCGCATCAGGAGATGGTTTAGAGTGGGCAGCACCACTTGAACCTCCAGGGCCACCCATTTGATCCTTTTCAAATTCCTTCGCAACATGTTAGAGTCTAGTGAATTTGAACTTCTTCCTGTATGAAGTGTCCAGTTACTCTTCTTCATCATCTGAGCTTTCTTCATAAGGCACAAGTACAGGAGTCTTCCCTTTGCCATGTTCAGCTGGAGGACTGGGAGGTTTAGATACCGTTGTGGTTTCATCTTCAGCAGTTTCAGAGTGAAAAGTCTCTTCATCTGATGCGGTACCTTCCGAGTCCTCGTCAATTAGCTTTCTTGGTGGTTCAGGTGTAGGAATGGGAACAGCTTCCTGAGAAGGAACTTTCTTCTTTGGAGCAGGTTTCCTCTTTGGGACATTCCTTTGACTCTCTGTGCTTACTGCACTTCCAGCACTTCCTTTTCTGGTTCTCCGAGTAGGTGTTCCAGAAGGTTTTTCATCGAGATGACCAACTTTGCCTTCTTTTACTGCTACCCGATACCTTTTGTACGTTTCAAGCTTCTTGATTTCATCAGTCAGTAGGTGATCAGGTAACACAGCACCCTGTTTCTTTGTTGACGATTCCTTGATTCTGACTGATAGGGTAGGCTCAGTCAACATATCGTGATTGTCTGGGTCATTGAGCCTCTGTGGAATATCGGGATGAAGTCCAAGTGCTCTCTGGATCAACAATTTTGTGTATCTGACATAGGGAATCTTTGAGCCAATTTTCTTGTGAAATGACATCATGTCTTCCCATAACAATGCTTCAATTTCGATGTCCTTTTTGTTGATTAATGACCAGAAGATCTGTAGTTCCATGAGCTTGGGATGCTCATAGCCACTGTCACGACCAGAGACCGATTTGGTGATGATGATGTAGAGGGTTCTCCACGATTGAGGAATGTTCTTAAGCTCCACATGAGAATGCTTAGAGATAACTCCTGAAGCTTCATCATAGCCAATATCAATCAGGAATTGAAGAACTGTCCCCTCAGTAGGTGTGGCATAGAAGTCGGTTGGCACGATTTCTGGAATGAGAAGAGCAGCCCGTAAGTCTGCATGAGTGATGGTGACTTGTTTGTAATTGATAGTCACAGTCACTTCACTTTGACCCTTGATTCTCTGCATTGAATTCCAGAACTGTTGAATGTAGATCTCTGGAACAGTAGCATAGTGTGAGAGCATGTTCTGGTACGGATGATTCTTAAGAATATCCACAGCAATCAGGCAAGAAGATTCTGAGCATGTGAGGGTATCAAAGTCAACCCTAAGGTTGTTCTTTCCAATCTTTCTAGGATAGCCATTAGGGAAGATGTCAGCAATTGTGAGAACTTCTGGTGCATCTACATTCATTTGAGCAGCCATGTCGTGATCTGAAATAACATTAGCCAAAAGAACCAACATATAGAAAGATATAATGTTAGTAAACAGAAGGTTTTTACTGTCTAATTATTGAATATACAGTGTCAAAGATTGTTACGAGTCCACAGTCACTTGTTTGTTCAATAGTCCAATGTTGTCGTGATAAGTTTCGTGAGTTAGTTAACTTTAAGTTTTAAAGTTTATGTTATCACTTATTTAACACAACATTTTAAACGTTTAAGTTTATTAGTGACATTATTGGTTTCGTGACGATATGATTTGTTTATTAACAAGTTTGTACACGTAACAATTCATAATGAAGGTCAGTCAAGGATCAGGCGTAGATTTGGCAAAGTTACGCGTAAACAGAAGTGATATACGCGTAGACGAAAGCTTATGCGTAGGATCCTATCTTGCGCGTAAGAAATGTTACGCGTAGGAAAAGGGGACCTTATGCGTAGAACTTATGCGTAGGCGTATAAAGACCTTACGCGTAAGGCTTACTCGTAAGAGTAGACCTTATGCGTAGAGTCACTGTTTACATATATCCTTCACAGGATACGCGTAGTCCCATTGTAGAACCTTACGCTTAACAGTTACGCGTAAAATTTCTCTTACGCATAACTTTCTACGCGTAAGGTGATCCTTATGCGTAGAGTAACAACGACCTTGATTCTGAGTTTTATGCGTAGCAAGCCTGAAATAAAATCATCATACCATCAATCTTAACATGCATATTCATTTTAAAATAGATCATAGCGTGAAAGCATATTAAACAGTTACGCGTAGAAAACCTTACGCGAAAGCCTAAAAACCCTAATAGTTCAAGAATTACGCATAACAGTTCTAGCCATGGAAATTGCACCAAACGTTTTCTGGTAGGTCTTAGGTGTTGTGAGAGTCTAATAACCAAGTTTTAACACCCAATTCTCAGTGAATCGAAAATACCCAAACACAAGAACATTAAACCCTAATTCCTAATTCTGACTTAATTAGTGTTTCTGGGTTGTTATAGGGCCTGGATATCATCAATTCAACATGATATTAACCTTACAAAGCAATCTTTTTGACCACAAACATACACATTTGAAAACACCCAAAACCACGCATAAACCCTAATTTTGAAAACCAATCAATTCGTGTTTCTGGGTTCGTTTTCATGATAGAAAAGGTATCATTGATGTTATTAAAGCATTTTGACACTATCTTTTTAATCACAAACACCCATTCTTGATTAGGTGTTCATACACATATGCGTAAGAACACCAAATCAATCATAGACAACAATTTGACCATTGGATTTGTATAAAAATCAAAACCAATGTTTGTAAACACGTTAAGATCATAAAACAACTTACAAATTGATGATCCAAAACACGGATTTCTTGAACGATATGTATGCGTAGGATATGTTAGGTTAAGAGTAATAAATGTGAAGTGGAAGTTAGGTGGGGTGTTTTATTTTAAATAACTTTAAAGCTTTGACAGTTTTGGTCCCTCCACCTTTTCCTTTTTCATCCAAAGCCATTTAACTTCCGTTTTGGTTATCAAACAAAGATTTTAAGAAATAAGCTTGACGACACTCCCCCTCGACTTAAGAAAATAATGAAAGGTTATAAGTTTTAGTCCGAGGAGTGTTATTTAACCAGAAAAGTTTGCCACCATTGATAAAAGAAACAGCCGGTATAAAATAACATGCAAGTACACGAATGTTTTTGAAACAGTTTGGTATTAATTTTCTCCCCCTCAACACTTGATCGGAAAAATACTGAATTTTGAAAGATTATAGTGTTGATGGAAGAAATGTACTTACCCACCTATGACGAAGCAAATGGTTGAGGAAGAACAAATGGTTGAGGAAGATATCTTACCCACCTATGACACTGACACTGAACAGATGGTCGAGGTACAATCTACTGTTGATCATATTCTGACTGCAAATGCGACACAACATACTGAGCAACCTGAATTTAGTAATGAGGGAGAGGTTGACCAGTGTGTTGCACAATGTCCAGACAACTATCTCATGTCTGAGCCCTTTCTTGTTAACAATTCAACTGAAACGTCAAATCAAACTCTTGAATCTGAAATCATTCTTCTCAAAAAGACCATTGCTCAGTTTCATAAAGATTTTTCAAAACTAGAGGCACATTGCATCTCTCTTGAACTTAAACTACAAAACAAATCTTTTTCTTTAGAACACAATGGTCAGTCTTCAAATGAACAAAGTAATCGTGTGGATACATTAGTAAAAGAAAATGAGCATTTAAAGGCTCAAATTCAAGCAAAGGGGCTTGCACATGTTGCTTTACAAAACAAACTGAGAAGATTAACTGACAAGAGTGTGGATACTAATTTTGCTAAACCAACAATCTTGGGGAAATCGTCTCTACAACCTTTTAGAAAACAATCTGTAGATAGACAACCAACTGCATTTAAATCTGAACGTTCAAAATCTTCAAAACCACGGTTTCCCTCCCAAGTTGTTGAGAATAATCATTTGATAAAACCAGTCACTCCACATTCCTGGCCTAAGAATATTGCTTCTGTTTCTGTTAAACCTGTTTCTGTTATACCTGTTTCTGTTATACCTCAACATGTGGCTGCTCCTGGCAAATCTAGGATTAGTTCGAACACTGTGTCTAAACCGAGTATTAAAATTAAAAATGCATATGATTCAAATGACACATACAAGACCTATGATCTAGAAAAAGCTAGGAAAAGGGCACTTCTTCAAAAGGATGGAATCTTAGGTTCAGTACCTAGTGTATCACCTTCGAGTGTATTACTGAACACTACCTGTAGTAGCAAACCAAAACCTAAGTTAACTCAACAAACAGTTAGAAATAAACCCGTTGATCTAAATGTAAACTGTGAGAAACCTAATAGGTGGATCCATATAGGACGCAGACTCTTCCCAAAAGAAGTTTCAACATCCCCTAGATCTAACCTTAGATGGATACCAACGGGTAGGATTTTCAAAACTGTTAGTCTTAGGTGGATTCCTATAGGCAAGATACTAAGTAATTGCACCAAAACAAGTGGGACACCAACAACATCCATCCCTGAGGCAGGAAAGGAAATCATCAAAATAGCATGTTCAGGTGTCAAGAAGATAATTGACACTACATCTTTATGCTTCTAACATCTGGAACCCAGTTACACTTGGGGATCCATGTTTTTTTCTCTTTCTTGCCCCCCTTCTATTTTTCTATGCAGGTACAACAGCAATGGCTCCTACTGCAAAACAGCGTAGGACCCGTTTCTCACCGTAAAAAATTTAATGATCCATCAGCTGTTCCACCATTGTACTTAATCGTCATGAATTGGAAACATTGCTTGCTCCTCTGGTTAAAGATTCTGCCAAAAGTCGTGCTTCATATGTATCGAATGTTTCCGCTGCACAACTGATAATACTCTAATTTCATATACACCTGAATCTACAACAACAACCGAATCTTCTATAACAGAAGATCAAACTGCTTCCAATAACAATGACACAGCTGATGATCAACATAATGAACAAAGATGTTTTATCAGCAGTTGACTCTCTCGAAATATTTTTTGGTACTTCACACTTGTTCGATCAATTGGACATACATGGTTTCGCGGTCTCTTTATACATGGTTTCGCTGTCTTCAATTCATCATCAACATACGTGGTGTATGATTCTGAATCATTGAAAACATCGAGGGGGAGAGAGTGTGTAGGTGGTCATTGCTTCCTTGTTCTTCTACATGCTTCTTTGCGAAAACCTAATGCCTTCTTGAATTTCTTCAATTAGAGGGAAGAAATAAGACGATATGTGGCTCAAACGTCTCACTTTGGTGTTATCGTATCAATTTCACGGGTGATCTTGTGTGAAGTTACCCAAATATGATGTTATGATGCCTCACACATGGTCTTGGTATCGAGTTATTGAATATTCACAGTGATTAGTATTCCGAAAGACCACAACACTCAGGGGAAAGTCGTTTCATTTCGTCTTTCGTGGTTTGTTTGGTGTGATGCATCTACATACGTGAGAAGATCTTGTTGATTTCTGGCATGTTACCCTCGAACGGATCTTCCGCAATTAGTCAGACTTTCTTTGTGTGGTTTACTGCTCATCTACAAATTCCGCTGCATACTGAAACCTTCAAAAGTTAGAGGAAATGTAGACTTCATCAAAGTTTCAAATCTGCTAAAGACAGTTTTCAGTTTGGGGGGAAGCTGATTCTGAAACTTCTTCACAATGGCTTCTGAGTATAACAGCTTAGAACCCGGTCACAACCGTTTAAACTTCCCTCAACCCCCATCATCAGCTGAACAAAGCCCCCAGCTCACTTGTCAACAAATGGAAAGGTTATTTGCTCCGCTGTTCAGTGACGATATTGATGAATGTGCTCCAGGTGTATCCGCTGTTTCCGCTGCTCAACCTGATAATACTCTTATACCTGATACACCTGCTACAACAACTACTGTTGAAGAAGCACCACCAGTTGACTCCACCACAACAGTTGAACAAACCGCTTCCAACAATGATGAACCGGCTGATGATATTCTGAATGAAGTACCCCCACCTGCAGATTTTGATCCAAATGCGTTCTTTAACCCGTTTGCTAATGACACTGCTGCACCTGATGTCGCGGAATCATCAACAAACCATTTGAATCCTCAGAATCTGCACAATGTATACCAACATCAACCCTCTACACATCGATGGACAAAAGACCATCCTCTGGCAAACATTATTGGCAACCCTAATCAACCTGTCGTTACGAGACAACGTCTTCACACAGATGGTGAACATTGCATTTACGCACTCACTGTCTGCCAATCTGAGCCTAAAAACATTAAAGATGCAATGACAAAAGACAACTGGATTGAATCCATGCAAGAAGAACTCAACCAATTCAAACGTATTGAAGTGTGGGAACTGGTTGAAAGACCAACAGGGGTCTACGTCATTGGTCTCAAATGGAGTTGGAAAAACAAATTGGATGCTGAAGGGAACGTAATCCGAAACAAGTCACGTCTAGTTGCTAAGGGTTATCGTCAGGAAGAGGGAATAGACTTTGAAGAATCTTTTGCTTCGGTTGCTCGTCTTGAGGCTGTTCGGATATTTCTCGCGTTCGCGGCTCATATGAATATGACGGTCTTTCAGATGGATGTCAAAACTGCGTTTCTCAACGGACAACTGAAAAAAATGGTTTATGTCAGCCAACCAGAAGGATTCGTTGATCCCGAGTTCCCGAACCATGTCTACAAACTGAACAAAGCTCTTTATGGTCTCAAACAAGCTCCTCGGGCATGGTACAATAAGCTATCATCTTTCCTCATTGCTAATAATTTCACCAAATGTTCGGTTGACCCTACTCTTTTTATACAATATCACGGGGCACATATCTTAATTGTTCAAATTTACGTGGATGACATCATTTTTGCGTCTACACATAAAAAGTTTTCAATCGCTTTTGCAAAACTAATGAAGAAAAATTTTGAAATGTCCATGATGGGTGAACTTACGTTCTTTCTAGGACTGCAAGTTCATCAATCACCACGTGGTATTTTCTTGAGTCAGTCCAAATATGCCCTTGAATTGTTAAACAAATTTGGAATGAAAACCTGTGACACTTATGCTACACCAATGACTCATACCAAGAAACTAGACGCTGATTTACATGGGAAATTAGTTGACCCTACCAAATACCGAAGTATTATTGGGTCTCTCATGTATCTAACAGCTAGCAGACATGATATTGTATTTGTCGTTTATCTATGCTCCCGTTATCAGTCGCGACCAACTGAAACCCACCTCTCTGAGGCTAAAAGAATCCTCCGATACATCAAGGGAACCATTAACTTGGGGATCTGGTATCCGAAGGATTCTGGTTTTAAACTAATCGCCTTTTCAGACGCTGATCACGCAGGATGCTTAGACTCAAGGAAAAGTACTTTAGGAGCTCTACAATTTCTTGGTGATAAACTGGTGTCTTGGCAATCGAAGAAGCAGGATTGTACATCGCTGTCATCAACCGAAGCAGAATATGTAGCCATGTCCGCGTGTTGTGCTCAAGTCATCTGGATGAGAACACAACTCAAAGACTATGGTTACGTATTTGACAGAATCCCGATGTACTGCGACAATCGGAGTGCCATTGCGATCTCGTGCAACTCAGTTCAGCACTCGAAATCAAAGCACATCGATCTTCGCTATCATTTCATCAAGGACCATGTGGAACAGGGTACAGTTGAATTATACTTCGTGGGTACAGAATACCAATTGGCAGATCTTCTCACCAAAGCCTTGCCTCCCGCTAGGTTTAATGAGTTGGTCCACCGGATTGGTATGAGGTGTTTGACTCAAGAGGAATTGGATGACCTCCTAAAACAGTCTTAAAAACCTGTCAAACACAAAAATCTCTTTTAATATCTTTCAAAAACAAAATACAAAATTATAAAATCTGATAAAACAACAAAAATATTCTTCTATCTAAATTTCTTTCAACATGGCAAGTACAATTCTTCAGTCAACACTTTGTTCTATCAAATCTTTCACAATTTCCCGAACAAGTGTTGAGGGGGAGAAAGTAAATATTTTTTGCTTCATAAAACCTTGTACTTCCATGTTTCCTAAAATACGTTGTTTCTTCTAAAAATGGTGGACACGTTTCTTGTCAAATACTCTCCTCGGACTCAAATGTTTTTCAAAATTCATTATTTCAAAAGTTGAAGGGGAGTATCGTTAAGTTTCTTACCTTACAAGTGTTTTGTCTAACCTAAACGGAAGTTAAAGGATCTTGGTTGGAACCTCTTTAAGGTTGAGGGACTGAATGTGTCAACTTGGCAAATTAATTTTAACAAGATCATTTACTCCTAAACAACCAAGATCAAACGGCCCAAATCAAATCTTCAAAATCCGTTCGAGTTTTTCATAATCTATAAGTTCTAAACTGTTTTGATCAAGATGATAAACAAGGGTTTCTAAAATTCTTTCAAATCCAACGGTTAAAACTCTTTAAACTGATTTTGGAAAATTGTTCACTCGAACGAACTGGGTGTTTATGCATAAAAGTGTTTGGATTGAAATGAGTTATGTTAAAACCTTTCTTAGTGTCTATTAAACTTGTTTCATTCGTCCAAAACCATCCAGAATCTTAAATTTCACTAATATGATTTCTAGGGTTCTTGCGCTCATTTAGGGTTTGCCTATTCTGTGATATGTTATTAGGTGGTCAAGAAAGTGTTAGAATAAGTATATATGCATGTTTTGAACCTTTAAATTAGCCCAGAAACAACTAAACTATAAGAATTTAAGTTTTAGGCTTTTAGGGTTCATATCCCATGAATCTTCTGATTCTGTGGTAGAAATGTGTTATATCTTGTTCCATTGCACCCATATGTCATCTAGGACACTCCAGAAACATTCTTGTTTGATTTGTGTAGCTATATCTCTTATGCGTAGATTAAGGGTTTAGGGTTTAAGTAATTTTACGCCTAAGTCTTTCTGTGTGTATCTGATATGTTCTTATGCTTGTTTTGTGATCTAAAAGATGTTTGGAGTTAACTACAATCAAGTTTTCATGTTTATATTTAACAGGTTAATTATTCGTAATGTCAGAATCTTTAGGTGTTCAAACCGTTACGCTTAAAGAATACTTTTATGCGTAAAGGTAACGCCTAAGAGAAATCTTACGCGTAACTCTTACGCATAAGGGGTCTACAATGGATTAAGTGTATCTTGGAAAGATATTCGTAAACAAGGCTTGTTACGCATAAGCTTTACTCTTACGAGTAAACTGTACGCGTAACTTCTAGCTTATCCCTACGCGTAAGCTTAAAGCCTTTGAACTTGTATTACGCGTAAAGAAACTCTTACGCCTAAGCTTGGTCTTACGCTTTAGCTTACTCCTACGCATAAGCTCCTTTCTTACGCATAAGGATCCTTGTTACTCATAACCCACTGTTCACTACATTTTGGCCTATTACGCATATGTTACCTGTTAAATGTTACGCATAAGTCACAAATACCTGATGTTTCGTATAAGCTTACAAAAGTTAATATGTTGTGTGTTAAGTAAAAATTTGGACTTTGAAATTTCAAAATTTACATGTTCACGTAACTTATCACATCAACTTCAATCAATTGGAATAATGTGACTTAGGACTTGTAACTAACATAAACATGTTACCATCAAACAAGGAATTGGATAATAAATCAGACTAAAACAAACACATTGTGTTTCCATATGTCTGTCTTTTTGTCTAATGTCTTTCAGATCACAAAATGGCTGCAAATCAAGCAATCATCAATGCCCCAGCAGAGCTCTTGATGGCAAACACATTCCCAGCCGGATACGACAAAACAATTGGCAAGAACAATCTCCATGTCATATTCAACAACTTCATATGCTCATAATCATCTTGCAGAATTGTTGTGGACATCCTTCTGCAACATCCATTCAAATTCATGCTCACAAAATCATCCTGATGATGAGTAAGATTCAATGGATGAGGAAATACAATTTCGTAAGTCATTAAAACAGAAAAGGATGGAATACCATGCTTCAACCTTTCCGGTTAATCAACCCGGTGGGGCAGGAGGGTCAAGCTGTAGTCCTCCACTTATGGAAGATCCATTGCAAACATCTCTTACCCCATCCGATCCGGTTAATCAACCCGGTAAGGATCAGGTTTTCACTGTCACTACAACTGATGAAATGAAGCAACTACAACAACAACTTATACAACCGCAAGAAGAAAAGCATGGTGAAGATGTGGAAATATATGACAAAGGAGATTACGATCATGATAAGGATGAAGGTGTCCCTGATGATGATAATTTGGCGGCTGAAGAGGAAATGATTCGAAAAGAGGCAAAAGAAGCTGTTAGAGCTGAATAGGAAAAGTTAAAGAAGGAATCAGACAACTACATAGTTGACAATCCAACACACATACCTCAACAGTCTTCTGAACTACCTCTTGACACTTCCAACAAACCCAAATCATCATCTCAATCATCACCTCCATCAACAAAAGAAACAACTTTGTCAACAACAAAATCTGTTAAGAAGGCAACTCCTTCCAATGATTCGACAAATGGTTAAGCAGGTTATCACCACGACACAACAAGCTACACGGCCACCATCATCTGATCAACCAAGGGATTCAAAAACCACACCTCCAATGGAGAAAACCGTTGATCACTTTACATACTGATGCGTGCCAAAAAGTCAAGCTAAATCACTCAAGCCTGCCACTTGTGAATGGCAGACCGTAATCAGCTTAAAACTGCTCAAGCACGAATGCAATGAAGATCTGAGGAGTATAGTGTTTCCCCGGGTCGTTATGTCCCAGCGAGCTATGCAATGGATCACCCGACGTATAGTGATCGAGAGATTTGAATGGAAAAGGAGATTGTGAATTATGATTATAACTACAGGAAAAGCCAACAAATTACAACGGCTTAAATGCAAATTAAAGAAAATTAAAAAGATAAAAAAAATATTAAATAAACGCTATCACTATTTTTACAATGATGTTTTTGTTTTTATGTTTTTATAAAACTGAAATTAAAATCTACGCGACGTACAAATTAAAAAGTGACACTTATACAATATTAATCCTAAAAATATGAAAAATACATTTTTACAAACCTAATGATAAAAGAAAATATTTAGAAAAAGAAAATTATTTTTAAAACTATTTATCTAATTATTATTAATTAAAAACTAATTTTAACTATTAAATATTAATCTAAAATACAAGAAATTAGGAAATAAAGCTAGAAAAATAAAATTATGACTTAGAAAAGTCTAAAATATTATAAAAGTTATTTTAAAACTGAAAATATATTTTTTAGACTTTTTAAATAATTATTATTAATTAAAAACTAATTTAAACTAATTAAAATTAAGAAAAATAACAAATGAACAGTAAAAATTATGAAACTTTACAGGAAAATCTAAAATATTATTCTAATCATGGAAAAAATATAAAAAGTTAGATAAGCCTACTAATAAGCTGAATTGGACAAATAAGCAGTTTGAATAAGCACTTGAAATAAGCTAAAAGCTAACTATAAGCTACCATAAGCTACTAAAGCCTAAATCTAACCTAAAACGAGCTAATGCAACTGATTGGGAAGTAAGAAGCACAAGCTACAGAAAAAAAACTCGCGACCAGATTTTAATAACTATATGCCAAACGGCCTCTAAGGCCCTACTTTAAGCACTAATTAAGCTAGCTTATAAAATTCCTAAAAATAAACTAAAATGACCATGATGTTCACAACCAACCAAAGATCTTGTATCCCAAATTTGAGCTCAAATGGACTTATAATGAATCCGTGAAAATTCCACAAAGTTTGGCAAAAACCACGTTTTCACTTATTTTTCTTTTTGGTTTTTGGATTTTCTTTTTGGAACTTAAAGATGAGATCAAAGTAAGCTATTTTTGTGAAAACTTTTACCTTGAAAACCACAAATTAGCTGTATGAACAGCTTATTTGCTGCTGATTTGTACAGGTCCCAACCAAACACACCCTTGCCATTTTAGAGCTCGAATGAGCATCTCCAACAGTTAATAAGCAACCAAATAAGCAGTATAAGCAGTATAGAATGAAAGTAAGCCAACTATAAGTGAAATAAACTAAAGGTACAAAGGGAAAATCAGTTGGTATAACGAGTTAAGCTAAGGGGAATTCTAAAGCTAAAGGAAATAGAAAATAAGCAATGAAAAAGGCTGTAATGAACAATTGGTGAGCTGACTTTAATCTAATTTATTCTAGTCTAATCCAATTAACTAACGTAAGCAAAAATAAGCTAAAAAAAAAACCTAATAAGCACAAAGGGGGTCAACAAGCTGCTGTAGAGCGACAGAAACAGTCCACTAGGGGCTGTTTTGGAGCTCCTAAAAAGCTACCAAACGGCTAGAAATAAATTTCACAAAAATGTGCACTAGATAGACGAACAACCCAATATTATGCATACCAAATTTCAGACTCTAAATCTAAGTATTGAACAAATTAAAAATCAACAAGCAGAGCCACTTGGACACTCTAGGCTGCTGAAACAGTGACTGAAATGGCTTTGAGCAGATTTTTGAGCGCAAATTTAGCTGAACTAAAGGCTTCCTAAGTGCAAATAAACTAAGCATACATTGAGATAGGCATGTAAAGATATAAGAAAAACAATTTTGGACGATTTTAGACGAGAAATAAGCTGTTTAAACAGTGGTCGAACAGCAGCCTATGCTGCTGTTCGGTGGGCAGTTAAGAGACAGAAAACAAAGTTTTTTTTTTTTTTTTAACCGAAACTTGTAAAGCTTGATACAACATTTTCAAACCTTTTAAACATTAACTAAAACCTTGAAACATATTTGACTTTAAGAGTCAAAACGGGTAAAAAGCTTTTTTAGAACCTCAAATAAGCTAGAACCAAACACCACTTAACAAGTTTTTGATTCAAAACTGTTTTTAAAATAAATGAAACCTTGATATTTTTTTTTTTGAACTAAACTGGTTTAACAATCTTGAAAGTAGTTTTTTAAGCTGAGAATAAGTTGCAATAAGCTAATAAGCACTTAAGTGCTTATTAGTAAAATAAGCTAATTAAGGCAGAATGTAAAAGAAATTTCATTAATTAAAAAGACAAGTTACAATAAAAAACAGAAAACTGAACTTTAAAACTACTAAATCCTAATGCCTTTTAAGGCTACAAGCCATTGCTATTTATACTACTAGGTCTTGGTCTCTTTCTTCTCTTCTTTCTTCATTCTTCTGCTTTTTTTGTTTTCTTTTTGAGACAAAAACAAACAAAGACCAACTTGTGTTTCTTTGAGTTGATCCAAGCCATCCAAGAGTTAGGTACAAGCCTTGAGCAATCTTAGCCTTCCATGGGATTGATGACTTGGCAAGGGGAACACGTGAAGGAGGAGACATGTGAGTCTTCCTTAATGATGGAGCTAGTGGGATGGGGAGCTGAGCAAGTGACAGGGAGACTGACAGGAAAGTGGGAGGTGATGAGTTGGTTTTGGCGTGTAAAATTGGTTTCCTGGGTTTTATTATTTGTTTTTTGTTTGTGGGAGGGAAGAAGAAAAGGGGTAAGGGTCAGGGTAAGGTTTATGGTTTTAAGTTAATACTTGATCCAAAGTGTATCTTAGGGACCAAAAGTGAACATTCTGAAATTCCAGGGACTGTTCAAGTAATTTCTGAAAAGTACTTCAAGGGTTAGACTTGACAATCTCCAAAATTATAAGGGCAAAACTTGCAAATCTCAAGTAATTAAAGGACCATTATTGCCAAATTTGAAACTCAAAGGACTAATTTTGTAATTTCTCAAAACTTTTCACCAAAGGATTAAATATGACAATATATGATTTAAAAAGGACCTTTGGTGATTTTTCTTTTGAAATTAGGACTCAGGGACTATTTCTGACAATTTTAGAAACTTGGGGGACTGAAACTGCCAATTATGCAAACTTTGCTCATTTTTCATCTGATTTTGAACATTTTGCATCTGAAACATATAAAATGCAATTTTGGAATATTTTCAGTATTTTGATGCATTTCTGAGCATTTTTAGACGTTTTGCAGTTCAGATTGACCTAAAAATGATGAGTATATACACACTCATCAATCCCCCACACTAAACTATTGCTAGTCCCTAGCAATCTTTTGAGAAAAACTTAATGGATTTGAATCTCTTTACCAAAAGCCATTACTTCTGGAGTAGCCAAATGTTTCAGTTCAAGTAAGAACTATGGTACACTGATAACCATGTGATTTTGAGCAAACCACCAGCTTTCAACGGATTTGATTTTGTCTTTACCAGAAGCCGTTTGCTCTGGACTAGCCAACTCTTAGATAAATTATCAATATTATCTTTGGTGAGCTGATTACCAATTATGGTTTTTCCACTGCCTTTACCACAAGCCATAAACTTGCGGGCTAGCCAACTCTTCACTTTTTAGGATATGGTGAGCTGAATACCATACAATTTTGGGCAAATTGCAAGCCATATAAACGGATTTGAGAAATCTTTACCAAGAGCCGTTTGCTCCTGGATTAGCCAATCCTTTTGTCTTACAGACATGGCGGACTGATAACCAAATGAGAAAGTGTAAAACACTTACTCCAAAAAAAAAAAATTTTTGGCCAAAAACGGGGGAATTGGGTAGATAATATATGAAATTCGTGAGAATTCCCCCCCACACTTAGAAATGAATATTGCCCTCAATATTCAAAGTACCGGCGGTTATGCCGAAACAAAGAACGTAAAAGGGAAATACTACGGCCATTATTATGAAAGATTTTTATTTTATTTTATTTTTTTTTTATTTATTTTTTTTTTATAACATGTGGGGTATTACCCCCACACTTAGGTGGTAGAAAGGGGGTAAGAAGACAGAAATATGGGTGAAAACCCATATGGTGCGTGCTACTGTTTTTGATTCCCGAGTCGCTAGCTTGACTCGACCCCGAATTCATTGGTTCATGGGGAAGCAAAGTGGAAGAAACAATCTCCATCGGACTTTCATTCAAGATGTTTGGATAAACATTGAAGTACGTGAAAGTTCCACACCGATGAGATATACATAGAACCGGCTCAAGATAATGGTACATGAAAATGCCGGGATCAAAGATAATGTCTTCATTCCCGAAGGAGTGAAGAAGAGAGGAAGTCACATCATATGTGAGGAATGGAAGAAAGATGTTGATAACAATCAAGATCCATTCTTCATCCTCAAATGTAGACATGTCGGGAGGAAGGGTGAAGGTAGTATCATCGATAAGCAAACTCTTATGATAGAGTACACCTTCCTCCGAGCCAATATCATCCTCAAGATCAAAATGGAAATGATCATATTCCGGAGGAGATATGTCATGAGAGAGTTCACCGGAGAACTCTTCATGAAGAGAATCATTGGAAAAAGCCTCAAGCTCGGGCTTGTCCAATGTAGAGTCACTATCCACAACGGGGATAGGAGATGAAGCTGACTTAGCACAGAATGATTCGATCTTAGAAACGAGGAGATTTATATTGAACAATTGTTCACGAAGTATCTCGTCCTCAATTTCCAGATCATCAGAATCTCTCACTTCCTCCAAGCTAACTAGCTCAGAAGGTAGCTCCTCGACATAATCGATGTCTCCATAGGATAAAGAATCGTCAAACGAAGTACAATCGTTATCAGAATCGGAGAACATCTCGACATGATCATATGGAATGTCAAGAGGAGGAGAAGAATCACCATTAAGAGGCTCATCACACATATTACCGGAGATAACCTCGGACTCACTTGGGGTTGGGACAAGGTTCTCAACACTAGACGATTCCATTTCTGGAATAGTGCTAAGAGGCTCGTCCCCCATTATGAGAGAGTCAACGGGTTCAACAACGTTTGTTGAAATATGATCATCGAACTCTTCTAAAACGACGTCACTTCTCTCAACCGGTGTGAGTGAAAGGGAAGAGTCGGAAATGGAAGGCTTAGAAACGGGAGTGGTTGTATCCGACAAACTCGCATAATATTCTCTCATCTGAATGGAATCCTCTTCATCATCGAAAATGAAAGTCTTGCGATATTGGGCTGGTGTAGCATTATAAACCTCGTCGTCGGGGGCTTGACAATCGTAAAAAGGATGGGGACCACCACAAATATCACATCTTTCGGTAACGGAATCAACGGGCTCTGATTTTTGCTTCATGCATCGAATATCATCGGTAAGCTCAGCCATCTCAATCGGTTTGTTTCTTGATGTCGGAACTTTTGATTTGTTCTCGATGATAGTCAATATATCCCTCGGGGTACGATACAAGATATTGCCACCGGCGGCTGTATTGAGTGAATCTTGATCGGTTTGCATTAAAGCATTGTAGAATATATCGATCTGGAGTAATTCCGAGAAACCATGATGTGGGCATTTCCATAGGAGATCTTTGAATATTTCCCATGCCTCACCAAAACTTTCATTAACACGCTGCTGGAAGTTTGTAATTTCGTTCTTAAGATTTATCGTTTTAGAATAAGGAAAGAAACGATTTACAAATTTTGAAACGAGATCCTCCCAAGTAGTGATCGATCGAGGGGGTTCTTTTTCGAGCCAATTCTGAGCTGCCCCCTTGAGAGAAAATGAGAATAGCATCAACTTAATTGTGTCATGAGGAACATCCCTATATTTTATGGTTGAAATTAATCTATCAAACCATCGGATGTGAGCATAGGGATCGTCCCTCTCAAAACCATAGAATGGATTTGACATAATTAGTTGAATTAAACCGGTTTGTATCTCGAAATTTTCTGAAAGAATCTCCGGTACAACAACAGCATCTTCGTAACCCTCGGTGGGTACTTGGAGCATTTCGAACATCGTACGCATGTCCGCCATTAGAATTAAACATATAGAGGGATAAGAGGAGAATCAAATGGTTGAGAGGATACGAAGAATAGAATTAAACGGCAAAAGAGGGTAAGAGAAATAGAATCAACGAATAAGAGGAATGAGAAGAGTATTTTTGGTATTTTTGGATAAGAAAATATAAACATATACAGATGGATGGTATGAACAAAGAGTGAATATCCAAATCACTAATCTGCTAGACGTAAGATAATCAGCACAGCTCCCCGGCAGCGGCGCCAAAAATTTGATGCGTGCCAAAAAGTCAAGCTAAATCACTCAAGCCTGCCACTTGTGAATGGCAGACCGTAATCAGCTTAAAACTGCTCAAGCACGAATGCAATGAAGATCTGAGGAGTATAGTGTTTCCCCGGGTCGTTATGTCCCAGCGAGCTATGCAATGGATCACCCGACGTATAGTGATCGAGAGATTTGAATGGAAAAGGAGATTGTGAATTATGATTATAACTACAGGAAAAGCCAACAAATTACAACGGCTTAAATGCAAATTAAAGAAAATTAAAAAGATAAAAAAAATATTAAATAAACGCTATCACTATTTTTACAATGATGTTTTTGTTTTTATGTTTTTATAAAACTGAAATTAAAATCTACGCGACGTACAAATTAAAAAGTGACACTTATACAATATTAATCCTAAAAATATGAAAAATACATTTTTACAAACCTAATGATAAAAGAAAATATTTAGAAAAAGAAAATTATTTTTAAAACTATTTATCTAATTATTATTAATTAAAAACTAATTTTAACTATTAAATATTAATCTAAAATACAAGAAATTAGGAAATAAAGCTAGAAAAATAAAATTATGACTTAGAAAAGTCTAAAATATTATAAAAGTTATTTTAAAACTGAAAATATATTTTTTAGACTTTTTAAATAATTATTATTAATTAAAAACTAATTTAAACTAATTAAAATTAAGAAAAATAACAAATGAACAGTAAAAATTATGAAACTTTACAGGAAAATCTAAAATATTATTCTAATCATGGAAAAAATATAAAAAGTTAGATAAGCCTACTAATAAGCTGAATTGGACAAATAAGCAGTTTGAATAAGCACTTGAAATAAGCTAAAAGCTAACTATAAGCTACCATAAGCTACTAAAGCCTAAATCTAACCTAAAACGAGCTAATGCAACTGATTGGGAAGTAAGAAGCACAAGCTACAGAAAAAAAACTCGCGACCAGATTTTAATAACTATATGCCAAACGGCCTCTAAGGCCCTACTTTAAGCACTAATTAAGCTAGCTTATAAAATTCCTAAAAATAAACTAAAATGACCATGATGTTCACAACCAACCAAAGATCTTGTATCCCAAATTTGAGCTCAAATGGACTTATAATGAATCCGTGAAAATTCCACAAAGTTTGGCAAAAACCACGTTTTCACTTATTTTTCTTTTTGGTTTTTGGATTTTCTTTTTGGAACTTAAAGATGAGATCAAAGTAAGCTATTTTTGTGAAAACTTTTACCTTGAAAACCACAAATTAGCTGTATGAACAGCTTATTTGCTGCTGATTTGTACAGGTCCCAACCAAACACACCCTTGCCATTTTAGAGCTCGAATGAGCATCTCCAACAGTTAATAAGCAACCAAATAAGCAGTATAAGCAGTATAGAATGAAAGTAAGCCAACTATAAGTGAAATAAACTAAAGGTACAAAGGGAAAATCAGTTGGTATAACGAGTTAAGCTAAGGGGAATTCTAAAGCTAAAGGAAATAGAAAATAAGCAATGAAAAAGGCTGTAATGAACAATTGGTGAGCTGACTTTAATCTAATTTATTCTAGTCTAATCCAATTAACTAACGTAAGCCAAAATAAGCTAAAAAAAAAACCTAATAAGCACAAAGGGGGTCAACAAGCTGCTGTAGAGCGACAGAAACAGTCCACTAGGGGCTGTTTTGGAGCTCCTAAAAAGCTACCAAACGGCTAGAAATAAATTTCACAAAAATGTGCACTAGATAGACGAACAACCCAATATTATGCATACCAAATTTCAGACTCTAAATCTAAGTATTGAACAAATTAAAAATCAACAAGCAGAGCCACTTGGACACTCTAGGCTGCTGAAACAGTGACTGAAATGGCTTTGAGCAGATTTTTGAGCGCAAATTTAGCTGAACTAAAGGCTTCCTAAGTGCAAATAAACTAAGCATACATTGAGATAGGCATGTAAAGATATAAGAAAAACAATTTTGGACGATTTTAGACGAGAAATAAGCTGTTTAAACAGTGGTCGAACAGCAGCCTATGCTGCTGTTCGGTGGGCAGTTAAGAGACAGAAAACAAAGTTTTTTTTTTTTTTTTAACCGAAACTTGTAAAGCTTGATACAACATTTTCAAACCTTTTAAACATTAACTAAAACCTTGAAACATATTTGACTTTAAGAGTCAAAACGGGTAAAAAGCTTTTTTAGAACCTCAAATAAGCTAGAACCAAACACCACTTAACAAGTTTTTGATTCAAAACTGTTTTTAAAATAAATGAAACCTTGATATTTTTTTTTTTGAACTAAACTGGTTTAACAATCTTGAAAGTAGTTTTTTAAGCTGAGAATAAGTTGCAATAAGCTAATAAGCACTTAAGTGCTTATTAGTAAAATAAGCTAATTAAGGCAGAATGTAAAAGAAATTTCATTAATTAAAAAGACAAGTTACAATAAAAAACAGAAAACTGAACTTTAAAACTACTAAATCCTAATGCCTTTTAAGGCTACAAGCCATTGCTATTTATACTACTAGGTCTTGGTCTCTTTCTTCTCTTCTTTCTTCATTCTTCTGCTTTTTTTGTTTTCTTTTTGAGACAAAAACAAACAAAGACCAACTTGTGTTTCTTTGAGTTGATCCAAGCCATCCAAGAGTTAGGTACAAGCCTTGAGCAATCTTAGCCTTCCATGGGATTGATGACTTGGCAAGGGGAACACGTGAAGGAGGAGACATGTGAGTCTTCCTTAATGATGGAGCTAGTGGGATGGGGAGCTGAGCAAGTGACAGGGAGACTGACAGGAAAGTGGGAGGTGATGAGTTGGTTTTGGCGTGTAAAATTGGTTTCCTGGGTTTTATTATTTGTTTTTTGTTTGTGGGAGGGAAGAAGAAAAGGGGTAAGGGTCAGGGTAAGGTTTATGGTTTTAAGTTAATACTTGATCCAAAGTGTATCTTAGGGACCAAAAGTGAACATTCTGAAATTCCAGGGACTGTTCAAGTAATTTCTGAAAAGTACTTCAAGGGTTAGACTTGACAATCTCCAAAATTATAAGGGCAAAACTTGCAAATCTCAAGTAATTAAAGGACCATTATTGCCAAATTTGAAACTCAAAGGACTAATTTTGTAATTTCTCAAAACTTTTCACCAAAGGATTAAATATGACAATATATGATTTAAAAAGGACCTTTGGTGATTTTTCTTTTGAAATTAGGACTCAGGGACTATTTCTGACAATTTTAGAAACTTGGGGGACTGAAACTGCCAATTATGCAAACTTTGCTCATTTTTCATCTGATTTTGAACATTTTGCATCTGAAACATATAAAATGCAATTTTGGAATATTTTCAGTATTTTGATGCATTTCTGAGCATTTTTAGACGTTTTGCAGTTCAGATTGACCTAAAAATGATGAGTATATACACACTCATCACATACACTGATGGTGAGGATCACGACATACCTGAGCCCCAACCAGAACCTCAACCGAAATTTAGATCAAGTACATTACTGCACTCCTTGTTTTCACACGCTTCAAATCAAAGAGCGTGTTGAAGTTCTCCACCTCGGGGTCGAATCTTACCTAAAGTCTACACTTCATCAGAATCAATCAAGAACCTCAGTACAAAATCGTTCATAAACAAAAGTTTGGGTTTGTCTACCAAAGTGAAAATCATCATACTTGCTTTATGGCTTTCGATGAAATTCACTAAGTTCTATGACGCCACCCTGGAGATGGTTCGAGATGGATTGTCATATCGATTGAAGGACATTGAGTTGGGTATAATTCAGATGAAGAGATGGAATTCAAAGGATCGCAAGGATGTTCGTTGATTTTTTCACTAGGATTGATGAATGTTTAACTCATCGGGATCAGATGCAACGGTTGGAGAGCTATGTGGGAGGATGACCAAACTTTCCGATTCTGACTTTCCAACGTCCTCAGAAAGTAGCTGATCGTCTGTAATTATTGGGTACTCTCTTGATTGTGATTTTGTTTGTTTGATTATCTTACTATGGCTTGTGCACACATAACAGTGTACAACCCGTTCTTGTCAAGAAAGGACCCTGTGGTACGCTTCAGTGCCACAATCCTTATAAAAGGAGAGAAAGCTTCTTACTTTTGAGTAAAACCTATCAAACCTTTCATTTTTCAAGGTTTTGCTCAAAAGGACAAGTACTTCCCCGTATGATTTTCAAAACCTCAACCGTTTATATCACTTGTTGAGGGGGAGTATTTGAATTAAAACTTTGTTCACAAATTGTTCATAGTGGTCATCTTCCCGCAACACTCGAAATGGTTATATTTATTCTCAACTTTTCAAAAATAACATCTTATATGCCATTTTTGAGGGGGAGAAAATTATGTGATAAGAAATATGTTGTGTAAATGCAAATGAATCTTTGTGTAATAGACTTAACCAACGAATTGACGGTACTAAACTGTTAGTAACTCGAAAAGACTTGTCCGGGACGGGTAATAATTTCAAGCTAGTTCTCTAGTAATGTAAACGTGTCTCGCAAAGGACTTGTCCGAGTAGAAAGTACCATTCGAGAATCTCTTGGTAGACATGATCTCTGACGGGTATGACAACCTTTCGAGGCTTGTCTGCACCTTCAAGGTAGTTATTAGAGCTAGTTGTCACCTAAAAGCTGACAATGTAACTCTTTAACTATGCAACGTAACCGTGTCTCGCGGGGGAGTGTCTATCTTGAGTTGATCAATTCAAAAATGCGCGCTCTTCCCACACAGTGCAGATTTCCGTCAAAACTCTAAAGCACATGTGGAGGGGGAGTATTTCTGCTAAAAGATAAAACTCTCACAGTGGTTCAAACATGTTTTTCATTTACAAACCCTTTGAGAGATTTTCTTGAAAATCGGTTTTATGAAAACATAGGTTAGTCATGGAGTGATAAGGTGACTAAGGTTAGGAATAACCGTCCTATGATCCGCCAGAGCCGGAGGGATCTACCCAAGGACATCACAAATAGTTAGTACTTAGAAGTCCTTAGGTACGATTATAAAAAGGAGAAAATGAGAATCGGAGAAAGAAGGAGTTGAAGAATTAAAAAGAAATGCAAAGAAAAGGGTGAAAAGAAATAGCCCTCCAAATTATTCAACTTAGGGCAGACACCGGGTTCAATTCATATGCTACTGGTTGTCACTTAGTGACGCCGGTATTGAAGATTAAAATTCGTCATGGACCCAGTGACGCATGCACTAAACCTTCTTAGCCACTCAAGTTTCTCTCAAAAGAAGCTTGTTTCATTCTCACAGGGAACCCTACATAAACTATTGGCTTTCTCTTAGAGATCGCTGGTATTGAAGAAGGAGACCCTCTCCCTAGTCTCTGCTCAGGAAAACCAAAACGCACTATTGAGTCTAGAGCCATGAGATTCCTCAAAAGATCTCTTAGGTACACTTGACATTTCATTACTTGATGTCCAACAATAAGAACATCAGTGGTATGTTATCGAGTCCTTCACAGATCTTAGCAATCTGTCAAGAACATTTATGAGAGGTTCACATCTGTGATCCTCAGTGATTGAATGGAAACTCCTGCCAGGGTCAACATCTAACAGCCCTGACAGCATGTCACTTCGGTAACTCCCCGTGGATTACGCTTAGTGTGTCTCAAACGGTCTACAGTCGCGAGGTGATGCTTCGGTGTACCTCAGCGACTCATCTGAACTGTAGATGTACTTCGGTACATCGCGTTATCTCACTTGTGGGACTCCAGTTCAGGAATGGCCTTTGTGAGAATTAGAGTTGTGTTTTCACACTATGCTGTTAACACTCTCGAAGTTCAAACTTGTAAGTGCCGGAATTCGCTTATTACTAACCGTTTTAAATGTTTTCTTCTTATGGAAGCTCCGGAGCGGGATGATCGTACAGATTCTTCTCATGCTCACGCCAACATCATCACTAATGGAATTTCTATTCAAAAGCAACACAACAGTCAGAATGATTCTTTGTCAAATCAAAGAATCTACAAAGTTAAAGACTTAAAGAACTTCATCAGTACTGAATTCCAACGTCAAAGAGCGTGTGAGCATGTTGAAGAATGACGTGGAGACACTGTAGCAGCGAAGCAGACTTGAGGCAGACTTGATGCAGACAACAACATACTATCACTTTCATCACAAAGAACAATGATCAAATAACAAAGTTAAAGATGACGTCAAAGCATAACTGTTTAAAGAAAACTATCTCTCTACACTGGGGAGATTGTTCGAATCAAGGAAATTCTTCTCACAAGAAAGAAGAATGTCAGAAGACGTCAAAGCTACTATTACATCAACGCCTTCACCGTTTTTCATCACCAACACTTGAGGGGGAGATTGTTGGAATCACTCCTAAACCTTAATTCAAGTGTTTGTTACTCATATGTAATAGGTAGCTTATTATGGCCTTTATGTTTGTTTAAGGTCAAGCTTATGTAGAAGGCCCATAAGCTTAGGCCCATGTCCAATAAGGAAAAGGGAAGGAGTAGGAGTGTTGCCCTAGCTCCTTGCCTATAAATACTATGTAATAACCCTCACTTGAGGGTTGGTTGTTGTCTTTTCTATTTCACTCTTTGCTTTAATCTTTCTCTCATTATTTCGTGTGTTTGGATAAGGGTTCAACCAATCTTTCTTCTCTATTTCTTCTCTTGTTGCTTGTGTTGTAAAACTAGTGACCTTACACCCAACATAACAAACCTTGTGTTTTATGGTTCAAACACATAACCCATCTAATCTAGTTTGGTGAAAGTGTTGTGATGATGCAATAATGTTTACAATGATGATCCATGACATAAATGTCTAATAGATATGAATGACTAATCTAAATGATCTTCTTAAATAAGAAGTCTTCAATCAATGAGGATATCAAGAGATTTTGAATCTTCATATGTTGATATGCTTTGGTGAATGAGGATGGCTAGATCTCCAAACTTTCCTTGGTTGATCAAAACGTAAAATATGCTTACAACAAAAATGAATGTTAGAAGCATTATGATCATGTGATAGTGAGGGTGATTGATATATGCTACTACATGGTTATCTATAGATCTAATTAATGAAAGAATGTTAGAGAGAATGTATGTTGGAAGGAATGAAGATATGAGAAAACCATGGGATGGTATTTATAACCAAAAGTGGTAATAAAAAATATAATAATTTATTAGATTTGATATCTTAGAATATCTTCCAAAATTTTTCCAAAATCTTTTAAAGATTTAGATAACACCATGCATGAGGTAATAAAAGAGTGTTTTCCTTTTTATGAAAAATACATTTAAACAAATGTATATACTTATTTAAAAGGAAAGTTACTTGTAAATAAAATGTAAGTAACCTTTTGTAAAATAAAATATCTAGTTGAGTGCTTGTCAAAATAAAATATATTTTGTCAAGAGTAAGTAAACTTTAATACTTGTATGAATATTATAGTTAGTTTACTTGTACAAATAAAAGTATATATTTGTTAGACATTTTACAAAATATGTATTTGTATAAAATACTTGCGAATTCAAAATGTAAAATGAGGTTCGAAATAGAATGATTAACCTATTAAAATACTTAGTGACTCTAAACGTATTTTAAACATTCTAAATGATTTGTTAATGGGTTTGATCATAATACCACATAACAAACATGTACGAACCTGTGTTGTAACATATGAGGACTTGAGACGTCGAGAGGTGTTGAATGTATGTTGAGACAGAATGTGATTACAAGTAATTTGTATATTTTACGTTATGTATTACAAGTTACATGTTTGTCATCAATCAAAACAAATGAGACTGTATAGATTAAATATCGTACGTAATATTTGCACTAACAATCTCTCCCTTTTTGATGATGACAAAAATATGTAAACGTAATAGATAGTAAAATGTAAAAAGTTACTTTTATCCTTACTACCTTTACATTACCTTATCCGTTTACACTCTTCTCCCCCTTTTGTCGAAACAAAAAGTGCGTGTCCTTGGAGTTTAACTTTATTTCTCCCCAAGAAGGCGACCTTGCATCATCCCTAGTGAAGTTAAATCGTCGACTTCAATCCGTCCCTTATGGATCCATGGATCAAATTTAGAGGCTTAACCTACATCAAGGTTAGTTTTATGCAACAAAAATAATGAGAAATATATGAAAAAGAAAAATGCATAGCAATGTTAGCCTATTTTCTCCACTTTTTATCGAAGCACAAATGCTTGTTGAAAAGTGAGAATGATGATAAATGCGTGCATGCTCCCGCTTGATGGTTGCTCCCCCTTGTTTGAGGCGTCAGGGTATGATTAAAAACCTACAAAAAAAATATTAGTGCAAAACTACATTCGTCATTGGAGGAGTAAGTGATATACAACAAAGTGTGTATAAGATGTTGTTAGGAATTGGAAATTCCATGTTAAAGTGTCGGTCACCCCAATTATGGTCTAGCATATGTTAGCTCGTAGACGTGTCGTTAATTACGTTATTTATTAGTTAGGTAGTTAGTTTAGAGCAACACCGTGGAGGACGGATGGGTCTTTACCCAATGTATGCCTGATCCACAGGCCGTAGGTGGCGTAATATGTAAGAACTATAAATAGCCCTCTCCACATGTGGAGAGGGTTGGTGCTTTCATTTCTCTAATCATACAACTTCCTTTTCTCTCATCTCTTTCTCTCTCTAGAAAGTATCCTACCCATCTCTCTCTCTCTAAAATCTTCTTGGTTGATTCAATCCTCATACATATTCTTTGATTAAAACAATAACCAATATCCTACAAATGGTATCAAGAGCCATGGTTTGATCTTGGATATTGTGTGTGCTCCGATTTTAGTTTGGTTATTGTTGGGTTTTATTATAGTTCGAATTTTTGCCTATTTTTCTCATCTAGTTCAAATTTTATTTGGATACAATGGTTAAAAGTTTGCACTTTTATTGTTAAATGTGTTAGATATGCTTTGTTTAATGTTTGGTTGAGTCTTTTTACAAGTCTTGGAGCTAGTTGGATGATTTTCGAGGCACTGTTCTTGGTGGCGAGTTGATATCTTTCTGAAGGCGAGTTGAGTACTAAACAGCAAAAAAAAATAAAAAATAAAAATAAATAGCGACTTGTGTTTTTATTTTGGTAGCGACTTGTGCTCTTTTTTAAGGGTAGCGACTTGTACTCTTTTTTAAGAGTAGCGACTTGTGTTTTTCTCAAAGGCGACTTGTCTATTCGCTTTTTCAAACGTACATGAAATGGGATCTAACTCAGTTGCTCTCTAAATTGATTACTTAGATTTGCCAAAAGACAAGATCATCAAGAGACTTAACATCACAGTTCCGAACTCTCAATTACAACTCCAATCAAGACCAAATCATTCATTTTATTTTACGTAATCAAGACAACCGTCACTTTCCGAATACCAAATGAATCAATAAAAAATAAATAAATAAATAAAATAATAGATCTCAGATTTAGAACTTGTCTCCAAATATTTAAAAGATTCACAAGTTTTCTACAACCCATCATAGATCTTATCTAGTGGCGGAGCTAGAAAAATTTTCGTGGGAGGGCCGAAACAATTTTTTTTCGGGAAATACATTAAATGGGAGGGACGAAATAATTTTTTTTCTTCCAGAAATACACATGAAGTCGAGAAAAAATACACTAACAGGCTTAGGCCTAGGGGGCCGGGACCCTTCCCGGTCCCTTAATAGCTCCGCCCATGATCTTATCGAAGCAAAAACTTCTTTTAATATCCGAATATATAAAGAAAGACCAAAACAAATCTATTTTAGTCATCCTTTGTTTCGGTTAAAACGAAAATAAAAACTATGCACCTACCCGAGACCTCGTTGATTCAAGATCTTTGAGGCGAAAGCATCCAAGAAAAACATCATATTTTCTTCTACTATTGAAACAACAACAAATTCCCAAAGAAGTTATTAATATGATTCGTATGTTACAATAGTAGAAATGGATATAATTGAAGGAATATAGTGGTGGGTCAAGTTTGTCATATGAAAAGGGAGTGATTTCATTTGTTTATTCTATAGCTTCATGTGTTTTGATGGGACGAATTGTTTATTTTCTTGGTGGATGCATTCAGTTGATAGAAGAGAGAAGTAAGAAGATCGTTGACGGCATTTTTCTTAAGTGAGAGGATTAGGGTTATTAAGATTAGGATTGTGTTGGTTTAAGTGGTATTTTATAGTCCGAAGTATTAGGTTAAGCTTGCATTGGATAATTTCTTTTGGTGGGCTGCGTTTTTATGGGTGGATAATTTTTGGGTTTGTGTTAGATTTGGACTTGAATATCCTTCTCAATTGGGCTTGTTGTTTATATAACAAGAGATGAACTATTTGTCTAGTTTGTATTACTTGGACAAAAAAATGGTTATTTTGTGCTAAATTTTTCGGGTTCAGTGTTAGACCACGGTTTTGATTAAGCTTCAATTATCCGAGAATTATAATTTTGGGGTGAAATTTTCGGGTTCGTTGAAAATAACTACCGTGCTAGTTATAGTCATATCGTGAAAGTTCAAAAAAAAAATCACCTCTTTATCGTCTACAAGATCCGTAAATTCATTTCACACAATCCTTCTTAATTAATCTTGTCTCACGGTTTCGTCTTGATTTTAGTAAAATCCCGCGAAAGAATTTATTTCTCGGTTTAAATCATAGACTTGTAAAATCCCGTGTATACTACAACATCATGTCTTACTCTACTGACCCAGTGATTTCAGAAGTGCTTAAATTGTATGATGTTGTGGACAACAATGATAATGAATGCTACACTGAACGATTAAAGATGCTTGAATTAATCAATGAGGATGTGAGATCTTCGTGTTCAGAGTCTGAAGAGAGAGAATTGCACCTGTTTAGACCACATAATGCCATGCATAAGGAAAGTTGCATTGAACCTTATCATCAACTTCACTCACACCTCATGTTACTCACATCCACATCAATGGATCGAACATGTAGTGCTCTTTTCCGTCAGGACTTACCTACATTGAAGAGAACATTGTTGCTTGACTTAGAACAATTGAAGATCCAGCTCATCAAAGGGAAGATAATGAAGGATGATTCCATTGCTGCACTCCAGATGATTCACAACCAATTCCAACCATTATCAATGAGGAATATTTCGCAGATTTTGATCAACACTTGATGGGTATTTCCTTCAAAAAGCATACTGGAATGGAAATTCAGGAATTCATCAATACATTTATCCAACTCATGGATAATGTGGAAAAGTATATTGAGGAAGTTACTCAGAATGATGAAAAAATGGATGAGAGTCTGGTGCAGTTGACAGAAAGTTGTGATGAGTTGGTTAATGTATCAGTTGAAGAATCGGGTGTTGCTAAATGCAGAATGTCAGAGACAACAAAAAATGATGTAACCAGTTGCTCAGTAACTCCTGTTACACAAGAAGTGGATGCTGTGATCAGAAAGGTGAATGAATGTCGGGTACAATCAATAAATTGTAGTATTGAGACCAGTAAGGCATCGGGTGATGGATCAGTTGACACTTAATACAGAGGCTCAGAGACAGATATGCTTGAAACAGCCAGTAGTTCAGTGACTCTTGTTACACATGATGTGGATGCAAATATCAGACCGACAAATGAACAGGTGTCATGTGATAAGGTACCCTTAACTGTTCAACATAGTGCATCTGCTAATGTACCTAAACATACTGATCTTAATGCTGAACATGATTCTGATAAATGTACCTTGGTTGAGGCTGAGTCTAATAATTTCAAAACAAATGATATGGTTGATAAAATGGCTTTTGATGAACTTTCAAACAAATTCTCAAAACTTGAAAAACATTGCATTTCACTTGAAATTGCGATACAGAGTAAAGAAGAAAGTTTTCAACTTAACAAACCATGTAAAAATCCGGAACTTCCTGAATTCCGTGAACTTTTTGAAATTAACACTTTGAAAGCTCAGCTTCAAGACAAACAGTCAACTATCAAAAATTTGAAGAAACATATTTCTTATATGCATGTGAAAAGTAATTTGGTTACAAGTAATTCTGATGTTAATACTATTGATGATATTAAAATGAGAAATGATGAATTAGAGGTTTGTGTGGCCAAATTACTAAAGGAAAATGAGTCTTTGAGAAAGCATCAGATAGAACTAAGTGACTCTGTCAAAGAAGCTAGAACAAAGTCAGTGGAACAAACAAACTCTTTGATAGAAAAAATTGATGAACTCAAAGCTCAACTTCAGGATAAGAGTTTCACAATAGTTGCCTTAAAGAATGAGCTCAGGAAAACAACAGGGAATAGCGTGAACACTAAGTTTGCAAAACCATCAATCTTGGGAAAACCAGTTGTTAGACAACCGACTGCATTTAAGTCTGAACGAACAAATTTTTCAAAAATACGGTTTGCCTCCCAAGTTGATGCAAAACAAGTTTTGTCAAAACCAGTCACTTCACTTTATTTTCCTAAGAATTCTCATGATATGAATGATTTGTTTAAGAACTATGATCTAGAAAAAGCTAGGAAAAAGGCACAGATTAGAACAGATGGAATTTTAGGTGCTAGACCTGGGGTGATGAATTCTACGAGATTTCAAGGCACTGCTTGTAGTTTTAAACCGTCTCCTAGGAACACTCAACTAAACACTAGGGATTGGCTTGGATATAAGAGTAGTTGCATTTTGAATAAAGCTATTCCCATAGCAAATCATTCTAAGAACTCTAGATCAGTTTCTGAATCCAGACAAGCTGTTTGCTCAAATTGTCTAAAATGCATCTTTAAGGCACATCATGATCACTGTTTTTCTAAATCCCTAATGAAGGTAAATGCTCATCCAAAGGTTCAACCTGTTAAGTCTAGGATTTTCACTAGGTCATCTACTGGGCATACGAAGCAAAACAAACCAAAATCTTCACCTAGATGGATACCAACTGCTAAATCTGTGGAAACTAGGAATAAGGATGAGTCTTCCACTATGCATAAGAAGCCTAACAATCCTAGACCTTGCCATAAGTGGATACCATCTGGTAGAATGTTTAAGGATGCGCAACTTAGGTGGATACCTACTGGAAAGCTGTTTACCGATGACAAAATCAAGGTTGACTGTGAAAACCTAAAGGGTTTGGATACTAATGTCACTAACCAAAATATATGCAATCAAGTTTGTAATATTAGTGCAGGTAGTCCTTACTTAGTTGCAGATACTTCGATCCTTCAATACATGGACTGGCTTAAAGTATGGATAACAAAAGGATTGATATCTCATTACTCACGGGTTCAAGTTACTCAAGATTGATATTCAACCGGCTATGACGTCTGTTCACATCAGTTCAGGCCTCGTTCTTCAACACTATGGTGTCTGCAGATAACACTTCAGGCCCCGTTCTTCAAAGAAAAGAAAAGTGTACGCTCTTCTGTGCGCTTAATCTTCAGCTAAAGAGAAATTCTCTTGTAAATGGCCATTCTCATCTACATTCTCCATCTTCGAGCCATTCATTAAGTGGATCTACATTCATTGGAGTTTACTCTTGTTCACTTGTTCAAATCAAAATTGGCAACTTCGGATGCAATTTTTGAGGGGGGGAAGTGGATCTACATATTGATGGATGTTTGTATAATGGTCAGACTACTCAAGAAGCCTAATCTCCAGTTATTCCTCAAGGCATTGTTAATGACTATCACTGCAGTTGCACTCATGAATAGTGATCCGCTCTTTGGTATTCCTTTGCCAAATCTTCACGGATCATTGTTTCATTGTTCTTTCCTAAATGTGCACTCTTTATATCAACCACATGAACATTAAGGAAAATGACTTCCTCATCCGCTTAAAAACATTATTGGTGAATCTTCCAGATCAGTCTCTACATGTATACCTTCAGGAAGAATGCATTGAGGTTGAGGAATCATTTGTTCTGGTTCATTCAGTGGGTCAATGTACATCCGATTTGAGATATATGTTGTTTTCACGTGTTGGGCATTTGACATAAGTAGATGACTTCAGAGTTAATCATTTATCACTTATTTGAGATTGAAGTTGACTTTCAACAAAGGCGTGTTCTTATTTGATAACTTGCTCGGGCTTAAGATTTTGAGTTGAAGACTTGGCTTATCTAGTTACCAGCAGTCGGGGTGGTTGGTTGAAGACCTGGTTAACTATCACTATTAGGAGTTACGTTGTTTTACTCAGTGTCACATGCATATGACAATGTGGATAATCTCAAGAGGTGTTAATGTCTCATACTTTGTTTGAGTAGTGAGTACTTAGAGATTTTCTTGAAGCATAGATTCTCAACACCGTTCTTCCATCATTAAGTGCAAGCTTAAGATACAAATGTGGGGAATTCGACTTCAGTTTCAAGTTTGGTATATCGGGTTTTCTTCAACAGTGGTCACTTCAAATTGTCTACATATGGATTGATAAAGATAGTCAGAGAGAGTTTCTGTAGCAGTTGATTCTCACAGGATTCATTTGGGCTATTTGAGTTCTTCTCACAAGATTTCATGTTAATGGGTATATTATGTTTTGCTGATTCTGAGGTATCAAAACCAGCAAGGGGGAAGGAGACATATATCTAAAAGCACAACGAGTACACATGATGAACTTAACACTTCTACCTGATTGAAGTTATCCCGGAAAGACAATGGTCATAACCGTAGAGAAACTCAATGTTTAACTCGTAGCCTTTGGTGTATTATTCCAACTATTTGGGGGAAGGATATATTATTCCAACTATTTGGGGGAAATGGTCTCTGGATACTTTTGGTATGTGTTACTTCAGCGTTCAGTTAGAAGAAATGTGAGAAGTATATTTGGTACGTGAGATGATATTGCTTATCGACATCTTTTATATAATTTATGATAAAGTGCTTCCGGTTAGTGCTTCATGTACACAATGTAATGATGATTCCGATGAAATCGCAACCATCAGGGGAGAGATATGTGTACATCAGGGTCGCAAAACATATTCATATGATCGAGCTTAATTAGTTATTCCGGAGTTGACATCCACAGAGAAGATCAGTGATTCAACCAGTTACTGTGATGTCGTTGTCTCTACTCTGGTTGGGTACTTGTGTACATTATGGGCTGATTGGTTATATGGAAGATATCTAGAATGCACTAGGTAAAATGAAGATGTTGATGTATTGTTCCCCTTAATAGACAACTGGTCAATCTCGAAGAGTAATGTGTACATCGGGGACGCACAACAGGTTCATGTGATCGAACTTCATTAGTTATTCCATATTTGATAACCACTGAGACGATCAATGGTTCAACTTGTTACTTTGGTGTTCTCGTGTTCTTCGGGGTGCAGAGCTTCATTAAATGAGACTGTTTTCATTCATTTCTACTTCTTGGGGAAATGGTCTTTATTCTTAGTTTGTCGGTTTGGGGGGAAGATACCAAAGTCTCACTTTCAAGTGGCTCAATTTCTCTCTTCGATTCAAGAGTCTTGGAAGCTTTGGTGGTGAATGTTTAAGAGATGATGTCTTCTATCTTCTACAACGGGGCTGCTTGATATCCTTATATCGGTACTCGTATCATCATCTTCTTAAACTATATCATCTAATCTATCTGTGTATATATTTTTCAAAAAACAAAATACAAAAATATAAAACAATCAAAACAAAATAGAAAAATATAAAATCAACAAAAGCCCATAAAAAATCAGAAATTTTTTGAAAAAGACCAAAAATATGTTTTATCAAGACATGTCTTCTTGTATCGATAACATCTACGGTCTTAGAAATGTCAATGGCACGGGTCTTTAGATGAAGTTCAAGCAGGAGGTGTAAATATTTCTTTCTAAACATGTCTTAAACTATGGCTTGCAGTTACTTCAGACTGTAACCCGTGCTTAAAACCATGGCTTGCTATTATTTCAGATAGCAACCCGCTCTTCAAGAAAGGAAAGTGCTACGCTAAACCAATTTTCAAACATTTCGTGCACTTATCCTAAAACAAAATGAGGAAAGTATGTCGAAGGACTGTTGTTCCTACACAAATGTTTTTCCGTCTAAAATTCTTCAGAAAAATATTTGTTGTTTTCAAAATGGTGGTAAATGAGTTGTTTGAAAATCAATCAGATTCAAAGTTCTTTGTAAAAATTAAAAACTCAATCAATGACTTCTGCGCTTTTAATCTTTTCATAAAATGAGTCATTGATAGAGGGGGAGAATGTTTTTCAAATTTATATCATCTATCAGACTTATCTAATTATCCTAAATGCTTAACTGTAAAATGATGTTAACCTACGTTGAAGGACAAGGTGCCTAGGATATGATTGTTAGGATTAGATGATTAGAGTTTGATAAACACATTATTCCCATGCCATATATGAATTGATTGATATGTTGAATTGACTTTTATTAGTCGATTGTTGTTTGGGTGTTGTCGACCACCATATATCTGTATGTGTGTTCACTAACGTATGCAGGTATATTGGTATATAAGAATGTTCCCGATTCGGATCCCACAAATGAAGATGATTGGATGCCGAAAGGAAAGGGTAACTATATCTTGGGTTGACAAATGAAGAAACAGAGCTTAATTGGACTTCTATGGAGAGTTGGCATGGAAAAATGCAACGTAAGAGGTCTCAATGCATCAGCAGATGGTTATCTTCATCAGCAAATGAAGAAACGGAGCTTAATTTTACCTCAGTTGGCATTAAAATGCAACGTAAGAAGTCTCACTGCATATGCAGACGGTTTTTCTTCCAAGCCCTACAGCAACAACATAAGCTTCTCAACCACCTAACGTATTTTTGTGCAGGGATAATAGTGATAATACCATTTTTCTAAAACTTTGAAAAAAAAATATATTGTTTTTGAAAATGGAAAAATGTTGTTTTGAAAATAAATCGGATTCAAAGTGTTGAAATCAACCGGACTTTATTTTGTCAAATCTTAAGTAATTTCAAATTAAATATTTTCAAACGATATTTCATCAAAAAGTCCGTTTGTACGTTATAAAGTGGTGATCTAAAGATTTAATGTTATGTCATGATATGATTTTTCTTTCGAATCAAGGTCTTTCAAAATGAAATTTTTTCTGTTCTTGTTTGATTGTGAAATTGTTTTATTTTACTTAAAGATCTCTTAAAACTATCATACCTGACACTAACAATCTTTATTGTCTAAAACTTTTCCTTATCCATCATTTTTCAAAATTAAATCTTGCCACGTCTTTCTCCAAAATCTTTTAAAGGATTTAAATCAGTTGAGATCACAAATCTCAAAAGGTTTGAAATTTTTGATCGGGGGAGAGATCGTGATTTAAATCTCAAATCTTTTTTAATGGAATTGGTTTTAGTCCTTTAAAGGCACTCCTGCCTCCATGTGCCAAACGATTTCAAATATACAATGCACATGTTGAGGAGGATTTATCCAAAAACAAGATGAGTATTTAAACCTGGCCACATTTTCTCTCATGTTTTGGAAACCTTATTAAATCACTTGGGATCCAAAATATCAAAGGGTTTGATATTTTTGATCGGGGGAGAAATTGTGATTTAATATGAAATCTGATAAATGATGATCGATTTGATTCAAAGTGCAGGTTCTCTCTAATATGTGCCAAACTTTTTCATATATCGATGCACATATTGAGGGGGAGCGAATGGTTTATATTGGCAATCGTGAAAAGTACTTCAAATGAACTCTTGCCTCTATGTGATAAAATGATTTCAAATATCCTATGCACATATTGAGGGGGAGAATTTGCCAAGAAAATCAAATGGCTTTTTCCATGAAAATTGTGATCAAGAATTTATTTCAAAAGAACTCTTGCCTCCATGTGCTAAACAATTTATAAAATCATATGCACATGTTGAGGGGGAGCATTTCTAAAAGATCAAAACAATTAAGGTGCAAAATGCTTTGATATTATATCACAAGTACCTTGATTGATTTTCCAAATGATTTTTCAATTGGTTTCGAGAAGGAAAGAACTATACCAAAAGACCGACCAATTTACTTTATGCATGGTGTTATAAGGATGGTTAGGTTAGGTATTCGTTCCCACAATCCGCCAGAACCGGATGGATCTACCCAGGGACAATCCACTAGATAGTGTAGAGTCCTTAGGTATGATGAAAAAAGGAGAAAAATGAGAATATGGGAAGAGTGCGGACTGAGACTGAGCTAGTACTAGAATAAACCCAACAAGGTTCTAGTAATGAAGTCTCGGTAAGCACTGAAGGGGTTGAAGAATGAAAAAGAATTGAATGTGAAAAGGGTGAAAAGAAATAGCCCTCCAATAATTCAACCTTAGGGCAGAAACCTTGTTCATTACATATGCTACTGGTGTTTACTAAGGTAACACTGGTATTGAAGACAAGACATCATGGACCCAGTGATGCACTGCACTAAACTTCCCAAGCTACTCAAGTTCCTCTTAAAAGGGCTTGTTTCATTCTCACGGGGAACCGACATAATCTATCGACTTTCTCTTAGAGATTGTTGATATTGAAGAAGGAGACCCTCTCCCTAGTCTGCGGCATAGGAACCAAATATGCACAATTGAGTCTAGAGCCAAGAGATCATCCACAATATCTCATTAGGACACAAAATTAATGAAGACTTGCTGTTTCACACAATGTGGAAAGTAAGAATATTTTAAGAGTCCTACGCATTATCCTTGTGGTATTGCCAGAACATCCGAGTGATATGTAAAGTATTCACAATGAAGATGGAAAGCCTTCTAGAGCCAACATCAAACAAGCTCTTGGTAGGTGGCATGTGAGATCTATCCAATAGATCAACCATGTGAGAACTGGATAGAAACAATGGGGAGATTCATTCTTGAATCAACCTTGGTCCAGGAAATGAATTGACGAATACTTTTGGAAAAACCGTTCGATGTGAAAATCTTCTTTTCTCTAGCACATCGAATGTGTATTCATATTTCAAATTCAAAAAGTATCTCTGATTGAAAAAATACTTTTGGAAAAACCGTTCGATGTGCGAATCTCTTCTTTTATCTTGCACATCGAATGTGTACTCTTTTCAAATACAAAAAGTATTTTTGATTGAAAATTTATCACTCTCATAAAACCTTCGTCGTATTGCAAAACTCTTTCTTCTAAGCAATAGCTGATCAATGGGGAACCGTGGGCCGTGTACCTCAATTCAACGAAAGTGATCAAAGACACTTTCGTGAGCTTTATTGCTAACTGTTGTTTGCAGGTACATTTGGACGGTTGGAGCTGATCAGAATTGAGGAGTCAATCCATAGCCGCATGCTCACAACATCCACACTTAATTGAAGAAATCATGACTTGTGCATATCTACAGAACCTGGCTCTGATATTTTATACTATGTTTCTGCTACGCTGCTGCAAATATCATGAGCCAGTAAAGCTTCCGCTATTCTGATGAAAAGATGTCATGATCCAAAAGTGTGAGCATGTCGGTCTGAAAGTCACAACTTCACATGATGGCAACAAAACAGAGGGTGATCCAGAGATTTACTGTAGCCGATGATCTCAAAGAAAGCTCGAAGATCATCAAAGATGTGGATCAGTTCAAAGACCGCCACTTAAAGTACAAAACTATGCGGACTTTGAAGAATCGCTACAAAAGCATAAAGATTGCGGAACTTGAAGAATTGAAGTCTACGAGCTCAGAACTAAAGTCAAAGATAGAATGCTAGGATGCAAAATGTATTTCATGGGGTGACCTCCCTTAGGGGGAGATTGTTAGGAATTGTAAATTCCATGTTAAAGTGTCGGTCACCCCAATTATGGTCTAGCATATGTTAGCTCGTAGACGTGTCGTTAATTACGTTATTTAATAGTTAGTTAGTTAGTTTAGAGCAACACCGTGGAGGACGGATGGGTCTTTACCCAATGTATGCCTGATCCACAGCCCGTAGGTGGCGTAATATGTAAGAACGATAAATAGCCCTCTCCACATGTGGAGAGGGTTGGTGCTTTCATTTCTCTAATCATACAACTTCCTTTTCTCTCATCTCTTTCTCTCTCTAGAAAGTATCCCACCCATCTCTCTCTCTCTAAAATCTTCTTGGTTGATTCAATCCTCATACATATTCTTTTATTAAAACAATAACCAATATCCTACAGATGTATTCAGTAAATTCTTGACGGAAGCTCCCCTTCCTCTAGGGCGTCAAGATGAAGCTTCAAAATAAATATTAGTATAATAGAAGCTTTGTCTTTAGACAAATATGTCATATACAACCATGTGTATAGACGATGCAATATGAGTGCTTAAAGGATATTCCTCCTTGTTCGAGTGTGTCAAGAAGCACCTAAAATAAGAAAAATAATTGATGCAAACTTCATCCTTAGATGAGTAAGTTATATACAATCGAGTGTATATGATGATGAACCTACAATGAAAAACATTAGTGCAATATATTTCATCTTTTTGACAAAGAAAAATAAGATGTGTATAAGTGATGTATAAATGATATAGTCAAAGATCTCATGAAGTGTAGTCTCCTAATTACAATCATAAGAAAAGTGAGAATATAATATGATAGAAGCCTACAAAATAGTTCCTAGAAAGAAGATATGAAGTGAAGTTGGAATATAAAGAGTTATAGCTAGTGGTGATGGTAGATGACTCAAGATTTACAAAAGTAAGTTTTCGCTAATCCATGGTGGTGATGATTAGTGAAAGTGGTGATGGAAGGTGGTGGTGATAACGTAGAAAACTATTAAGGAGTTAGAAACTCATATGTATAGCAAATAATATAAATATATAGACTCATGCAATCCTTTTGTCATGTCAAGTGACCAAGACAAAGAGGAAGAAAAAAAATATGAATAGACATGAAGATAACTTCGTTCATTGATTGATACGAAAAAATGATCTATTCTAGGTGACAATGGGAGAGATAGTATTAACATGGTTTTGACCGACATGGAAAATTATGACATTGAAAAAGAAGTGAAGACAATATGTACCAAAAAATACCTATATGAAGATGAGAATGACATCATATGACAGAGAGTTGGATAGACCAACGTGTTGAAAGAGTGTTAGGAATAGCGGTTTTGATTAATATATCGTTTGCACTGACAATGAGATGCATGATATCTGTCAGTCAAGAGAAGAATAAGATCCTATGATGGTGTTCTAGATAGTGAAGTTGTAAGGTGCTAGTTTAAGGAAAATCCTAGATTTGTTGATTGTGGAGATGGAGAAGTTTGTAAAACACATGATGCGTTTTTCACTTGATGAGGTATTGGTGCAAACTTGTGATATAAGGTTAAAAAGATTGAACTAGTTTTGGTTTCTTGAACCGGTTTTAGCTAAGTGGTGTTTACCTATGTGTTGAACTAGTTGTGGTTTCGCGAACCGGTTTTCGCTAAGTGGTGTTTACCTATGTGTTGGTATTTTATGTCTAGAGTCTAAGAGACATAAAATTTGACAAAAGACAATTATGTGAATGGATTTCTCTCCCCCTTAATTGGTGGACATCCAACATAATGTGTAATGTACAAAATAAGGAATGACAACCAAGTTTTTAGGAGGTTATTTGGGTTAACGAAAGAGATGAGCTTAGTGATGTTTTTCTGGATGATGGTTAGCATACAATGAACTTCATCCTTAAAGTCACGTACCTCTTCTCGATTAATATGAGATGATCGTATGATGAGGCATGTGGTTTCCTAATAGGAAGTGAAGAGGATTAGAGTATTGTTATAACTAAATAGTGATGGAGGTGATTTTTGGAAAGCGGAAGCAAAAATGAGATTTGGAAAGAGGTTGGTGGAATGATATGAAGATGTAATCCCAAATCACTAAATGTTATATGTTCTAAAACTATATGCAAGTTTAAAGGGTCCTATAAAGCATATTACTAATCTATGTAGTAATAAGGGGATTATGAACATATAAAAGTTAGAACGAAGTGAGATAACAAATAATTTGTTATCAACCTACAAAACAAATTTGTTAGTGACAAAAGATATTAACATGATAGAAATCAAATGATAACATCTTATATATGCAAAAACAACACATTGCATTAGTAGACAAGGAATCACCACACAAGATAGCATCAAAACAATCATATTATGCAAGAATACAACTTTATTCAAGACATTTCATTTTGAGATTGTTTTGTCGTTAGACTTAGATGCTTAAGCATACTTGGCTATAAATAAACACAACAATATATGTGATTAATGAAAAGACTTCTAAAAGTTTGTCATACCAAAATCACTTTGACATATTATAAGTGCACATGTAGCAAGCAAATAGTGTGACAAAGACGCAAAAGAAGCAAGACGGGAGATTCATGCAAGCCATGTATAAATTATAGCATTTAGGAGCATGTATCATTTAGACCATCTTCTGCATAGATTTAAGGAATGTCAACAAAAGACAATAGCTTTCAAACATGGATACATCAATGACATATTATGAGTTCACAAATAACACATTAGTCATGTGAAACATTATATAGATGACAAAAATTTCTTCAACCGTAAATGTCATGCAAATCATGTTTACGCTTAACATTAAGTAGCATAAAGCATCACAAAGACAAGAACTTTCTAGGGTTTACACATTTGACAATTAATCAAGTAGGTTTCAAACACCAAGAAAATGTCAAGACAATTGATCATTTTAAACAAGAACATGTAATTAACTCATGTATCTATGATGCAAGTGGTTTAAAATAAACTTAAAAGAGGAAAATTCGTATCTTTTACTTGTTTGATTGGTATTCCTAAGGCGAGGCAAACTATCACTATTTTAACACTTACTTTAGGCAAGTATAGGAAAACAGATTTTTCAAGTTGGAGAATGAATATGAGATTATTACTAGCGGTGCTCAATTAAGGCTAAACATGACCATTTTTATGGGTGATTCCACATACCCAACTTCTCTCCTGGAAGCAATTCAACCGTTAGGTCAAATTGAGTTTCTAGTGCAATAAGTTCTCCAGTAGTCATTCTCATGTTAGAAAGATGAGAACTCCTACTTTTGCCTATCTAAGTGTATAAAAGATGATAGTTTAACATACTTGGCTTGATGTGACTTAACTAATATGCAATATAACTAAGGTGATGAAGACGTCATGTTATATACATGAATTTTAACAATGGTGTGTTGATAAACAATGTGTTTTAATCTTGTGTTTAGAATCTAAGGTTGTTCAAATATCATAGCTAATTGGATGACATCTTTTGCATTGAGTTGAAATGTATACTTTAAATGTGATTTGATTATCTAAGACTATGGAATGGAATATGTTAAATTAAGAACGTTCTCAAAAAAGCTCTTTGGAATTTTATTTAACAAGAATCTAAATAAGGTTACCAACTTCAATAGATCATGTGTATGTTCTAGAGATGTGTAGTTTTAACCTTGGATGTGCACAAGGTTTGAGCAAGGTTAAGTTATGATGTACGCTTGAAAGGAAATGGATACAAATAGTATCTTTCAACAAATGAGATTATCGCATGGGATAAAGTTATCATGCTTATGAAAATAAGTATGACAAGATGAATTGGATACGCTAGTTCATAGAACTTGTAGATGTTCGCTTCAAGATCATTTAGCCAATGAGGTGTAATGAAATATCTTGTAACACAACCATTTATGTCGCAAGGAGAGAATGATGCATAGGATATACAATATTCTCTTAACAAGATGAATACTTAACGCATGATTTCTTAGGCATAATGTTTTTCAAAACATCATGTTTTCCTGAATGAAGATATGAAGCCAAAGTGTTTGAATCGGATAGTCCCATCTAAATATACTTGGTCTCAAGATTATATTCACTAGATGATGACAAGAGGAATTCACTCGAGTTTCTTATGTATACTCCTCAAGAGTCATTGTTGCTCGGGGTGTATGGTGTTGGCTTTGAGATTGCATTTTAACATATGTTGTTAAAATGTTGATTTGAGGTTTAACGAATTTTATGCAGACGTTTAACGACAAAGTATTACCAATACTTTGATAATTTGTGAAGGTAGTACTACTTATACCTAGTGGAAATTGACAAAAATTACCAAGAGCACCATGCTTATTTGGTAGTTGAGGTTCTAGCCATAATGAATTATCTAAGTCCTCAAAGGTGGGAAAGTATGGTTGAATTTGTTCAAACGTGCATTTGATTCAGTACAAGTGTTGGACACAAGGGCTTTTTGAGCAATACACTCAACGAATTCAAATGATGGTGAGGATGGTGGATTGGTTGATCTAGGTGGCAGGTCTTCTAGTGTGTCTAAATAAGGATGTGGTGATGTAGGGGTTTGTTGTGCTATGGGAGTACTTAGGTTGATTATTTTTCCATAGATGCTCAACACAAAAAGTACGGTTACTAATTCTTATGGTTCATTGGTACAACTAGTGGGTGAAGTGCTTGAAGTTTTGGTCATGTCTATGAAGCTTAGGGGCTGAGGTATAGGTTCATTTTGAAAGGGCGCGTTTGGTTTAAAGGATGCTCTTGGAAGTTCATGAGCAACACGCTTAATGGTGCCAAAAGATGGAAGAGGGATAATAGGTGTCAAAGAGGGATAAGTGGCACAATGGGTTGTTTGTTTTGGATAAGTGTTTGATTCATTTTAGGATTAGTGTTTCAACATGTGTTGTTAAAATACTTGGGTGTTGATTTTTCGGATATGACTTTTAATGACTACAATCGTAAGTCGCATATACTTGAATATTTCGGATGAAATACATAAGTTGTCAATCCTAATTTGTTGAGATTATAAAGCTTAGATTGAACTCAAGGATAACAAGACTTGATGATATTTTTTTAACATACGTGTGAGTTATGACTCGATGTAAATACTTATCATCTTGAAGGATGACACATTATTTTCATGTTAACCAAGTGAGGCAATACATGTAGTTACAAAACAATATCTATAGTCATATGTTAGACTTGTGTATGATATCTTTTCAAATAATGAGTCTAGATTTGTTAGTCTCGTTGAGTCATCTAAGTCATCCGCAAACGGGTGAGGAGATGTTGGTGGTGTTGCACAAAGTTTGATAGGTACAAGTTTTGGAGACTTTGGTAGTGAAGGTGTTTTGGATGGTGGGTGATTTTGGTGGTGGATTTGGAGTACTTAAGTTTAGAAAGTTCACATCTTGAATGGGTGATAAGATGTTGAGAGGTAATAATTCTGAGGATGAAGAGTTCAAGTTAATGAAGCAACAAGATCGAATGCTAATCCTAGTGGTTTTCTTAAGTGGCTTATTTGAGGTTAATCCATACAAAGATGGTAGTTTCTAATGAGATGGAAGTCTCTAAGATCATGTCAAACATCCTAAGTTAATCCATTGAGGATGTGTTGAATGAGATATGAAAGATATGCATCAACAACTATCCTAGAAACGAAATTTGGTAAATTAGATTGCGATATTTAGTAAAATTAAACAACTTACCTGTAGAATCCACGGCACCAATTTTTTAGACAGGCGGAACCCTTAATTTGGTGCCGCCTGGTCCGCCTGTACAGGTATGGCGGTACCAAAAGCTATAACAGACGGAACCAAATATTTGGTGCCGTCTGGTCCGTGGTGACCAGAAATCTTCACAGACCCATATTTTAACTATCGGGGACTTTCAGAAACCTGAATTTTTGCTTAAAACATATGACATTGATTATTTCTAGTTTGGAAAAGTCGATAACACACACAAACGTAGTGTAGCATAGACTTTGACTAAGGGCTAACGATTTTCACATATAAGTGAAAATGGGTAAAATTTGATAACACCCGTGTGCTATCCCCCTGCATGAACCGGTTAGCATACAATATTGTTTCAAGTTATTTTATCATCCTACAAAGTAAAAATGACCAAATAGTATCATACACCATTGTTTTTGTCTTGTTCCAAACACTCCTTTAAAACCTCACTTTTTTCAAAGTACTTGACTAATTTACTTAGTACTCATTGCTAAGTGAGTTATGACATTTCATAAGTTATGTGAGATGTTAGTATAACCTATGCAAAGAAAGTGATCTAATTCTACAAGCGATGGTAAAACATTATTCCAACTTAGTGCACAAAATCTAGCAAATATCCTATTGTGCATAAACAAGAAATCGTCAAACAAGCGAATAAATAACATGGCAAGATTGACACTTATATTATGCAAACAAACAAGTGTAAACAACAATTTGAAAATAAGCAAGCAACATATATGCAAACAACATAAACAAGTGGTCATTTAGCATAACATAACAAGAAAAACACTTTTCGTCACTTTGCGTTTAAATATGATGATGTATACCAAGCTTGATTAGTTTCCTTTAAATATATTACCAAATTATTTAGTTTCAAAATAAATTGTATCAAATTTCTAAGAATACCAACTTAAATTGCTTGATTCAAAAATTTGAGTTTTTATGTTAAAGCGAAACTTAATATCTTAGATATACTGTAGTATTTGGTCTATTTCACTTATTTAAAATTAGACTCAGGTCATGAGAGTAGTTTTAAATAACAGTAAACTCAGTTCCCTTTAAAATGATAGGTGGCTCGACTCCTACGAACTTACGGTTAATTAGTTATGATGTTTTGAAGTTGGCCAAAAAATTGCGTACTGTGCAGACCAAGGAACCAAATTTTTACAAGGGATGAACCCTTTATTTGGTTTCGCCCGGTCCGTGGTCTTCACAGAATGTTGAAAAATGTACTTACTCATAGCGAAAAACTGTAGGACTTACTAGATTTTGATAGAAAAATATAACACACATATTTTGTTTATTATTTTTACTAATGTGACTTATCTAAACATTTAACAACAAAATTTATAAGTATAATTAGCAAAACATTTTTCATATTATATTTCACTTCAATGGTAATTTGATACATGGATCGTGCTCCATTTTAAAAACCATTTGTTTTGAAAATAAGAGCTACGAGGCACTGGTACCAATTGTGAAAACGTAGAGGGGGGGGGGGGGTGATTACGTTACCGTTTAAAAACGTTAGATCTTTTGTATCAAATCGTTTATGAAGCTTGTTATACTATGATAGTACCAATTATTGTTTGTGACTAATATAAAGTATAGTAAAACAAGTTGTCACATAAGCATAAACATCAAGCCACATCACAAGCAATTATAAAAGTAAAGAGATAAAGAAAAGAAAGTGCAAACCGAACACGAGGATTTATAGTGGTTCGGTCACGGATCTCCTCTGCGCCCTACTCCACTCCCCGAGTACCCAACTCGAGAGTTACTTCACTAAATCAACAAGCTCCCTTCTCGGCGGAGAAAACCTTACAATCGTCGCTTACACTTTTTCCGGTACAAAGCTAAATACTGGGTTCTAGTTCGAGGTAGAACCAACCTAACGTCGCCTATACAATATTTCCGACACTAAGCTAGATGTCGAGTTCTTTTCGGGTACAACCACTCCCGTTATGTTTTATGGCCCAACATAACAAACCTTGTGTTTTATGGTTCAAACACATAACCCATCTAATCTAGTTTGGTGAAAGTGTTGTGATGATGCAATAATGTTTACAATGATGATCCATGACATAAATGTCTAATGGATATGAATGACTAATCTAAATGATCTTCTTAAATAAGAAGTCTTCAATCAATGAGGATATCAAGAGATCTTGAATCTTCATATGTTGATATGCTTTGGTGAATGATGATGGCTAGATCTCCAAACTTTCCTTGGTTGATCAAAACGTAAAATATGCTTACAACAAAGATGAATGTTAGGAGCATTATGATCATGTGATGGTGAGGGTGATTGATATATGCTACTACATGGTTATCTATAGATCTAAGTGATGAAAGAATGTTTGAGATAATGTATGTTGGAAGGGATGAAGATATGAGAAAACCATGGGATGGTATTTATAACCAAAAGTGGTAATAAAAAATATAATAATTTATTAGATTTGATATCTTAGAATATCTTCCAAAATCTTTCCAAAATCTTTTAAAGATTTAGATGACACCATGCATGAGGTAATAAAAGAGTATTTTCCTTTTTATGAAAAATACATTTAAACAAATGTATATACTTATTTAAAAGGAAAGTTACTTGTAAATAAAATGTAAGTAACCTTTTGTAAAATAAAATATCTAGTTGAGTGCTTGTCAAAATAAAATATATTTTGTCAAGAGTAAGTAAACTTTAATACTTGTATGAATATTATAGTTAGTTTACTTGTACAAATAAAAGTATATATTTGTTAGACATTTTAAAAAAGATGTATTTGTATAAAATACTTGCGAATACAAAATGTAAAATGAGGTTCGAAATAGAATGGTTAACCTATTAAAATACTTAGTGACTCTAAACGTATTTTAAACATTCTAAATGATTTGTTAATGGGTTTGATCATAATACCACATAACAAACATGTACGAACCTGTGTTGTAACATATGAGGACTTGAGATGTCGAGAGATGTTGAATGTATGTTGAGACAGAATGTGATTACAAGTAACTTGTACATTTTACGTTATGTATTACAAGTTACATGTTTGTCATCAATCAAAACAAATGAGACTGTATAGATTAAATATCGTACGTAATATTTGCACTAACAGGGATGTCTAGGACTAAAAAATCGGCCAAGTAGGGTTGATAGCCAATTTGCACCCTTACGTCTTTCACCTCCCCCATCGCTTTTGCTTGGGAATTGTTCGCCATGGTTAGTTTGGAGTGGTTTGGTTGTGGTTTAATTAGGCCCAACGTCTTAAATAATGGATAGGGCATAACATTGACGCTTGAACCCGTATCCGCCAAAGCATACACTGGAGTGGTTCCGTTGACTTTAATAGGCAAAACGAAATTCCCCGGATCACTCTCCTTACGTGGCATACCCTTAAACAAGATCCTATCTCTATCCTCCTCCGATATATCTTTATCCTCCAACCTTGCTCTTGCTAACATAACCGCGTCTAGTTTCTTGCGGTATAGGACATAATCTTGTAGTACCTCAATTACCGGCTTTTTCTCATTAAGTTCGAGAATTTTTTTTCAAGGTTTTCTAAGATGGCTTCTTTTTGGTCTTGGGTTAAAGGTTTGAAGGTGTTTGGTGTATTAGGTGGTGAAGGTGTGTAGTCATGGGTCTTATTGGTGGATGTGGTTGGAGTTAATTTATTGGATGAGGTTTTCTTTCTATTAGCTTTCCCCATCTTCACGATTTCCACATTCTCCTTCTCCATGTTAGCACATAACTCCACAAGCATTTCATTCACTCCCTTCTCCTCTTCCAAGTCGGTAATGTTGATCCCCATCTCCCCTAAAGCAAAATCCACTTGAAATTTGGTAGTCACAAGAAAATCTCGCCCAAAGCATACGTCGGGCTCATCAGCGTTTCCTTCTTCCAAGACAACAAAATTTGCTTCGAAAATATGACCGTGAATGTTAACATTAAGATTCTTAACCATTCTTCTCCTGTAACCCTCATAATCCAAACGAACGTGGCCAATTTGATCAAGAACTTTGTCCACAATATAATTTTCACCATAGGCCATGTTTAGTTGAGCGTCCCACGCACTCACCCCTTTGACACTACAAGGTGTACCGAACCTCATAAGTGGTGAATCATACTCCGTTAGCTGTGCTTGCGTGAATACCACAACTCTACTCTTCTTAGGAAGTTGAACCTTGTTCTCTCCCATTTCTTCCACACATCCCAAATCCATAGCCAACTCCTTCTTACTTTCTTCCAAAATATTCCCAATCTTCTCCAACGAGTTTCCGGTGTCCTTAAACATCTCATCCAAGTTACGTAGGTACTCAGAAATTCCGCTTAAACTATCCATAACAACTATCTAACAAAACAAAACAAAACCAAAGACAAACATCTAAATCATTAGCGTTAGAGTTAGTAAAAATCTAAACAAACTACAAAAACATATACTAAACAAGTAAAGACACTTATTAAGACTAAAAACACAAGCTAAAACTCAAAATATAAAGACTAGAAAAAATTTACCGAGAGCACCAACCGGATCGGTTGGCCCTCCAACCGATTCGGTTGGTGGTAAGCTTTCAGACCAAAAACTTCCAACCGATCTGGTTGTGGGTTGCAACCGAACGGTTGGGATGATTTTCCAATTTTTTTTTTGAAATATAATTAATTAAACCTGTTAATTATAAATTAATTAAAGACCATTAATTGTACTTAAACTCTTAATTAAATGTGTCTACACATTATCCTTATTAATTAAAAATATTAATTAAGTTAATTAAAAACTATATTAACTAAATGGACTTAACTAATCATTAAAACTACTAAACTCTTAAAAACCGAAAATTAACTAAGCTAATGATTGCAATAAAGGCAAGATTAATTAAAAGTAAATAAAACTAAAAATGACTAAATATCAAAAATCTAAAAATTACTAAACAAGATGAAACAATCTATAAGACAATCTATAAAAATCAAAAATGACAAGAAATAAACTATAAACTATAACACAAAACACTAGTAAACTAAAAACTAAAAAAATCAAAAATTAAACTTTTCCGAGAGTACTAACTGGTTTGGTTGCTCGCGCAACCGATTCGGTTAGTCTCTAAAACAAAATTTTTTTTACTTATCAATATAAAATCTAATTTAAATATTACCACTTTTACATAATCGAAACAAGATCAAAAATTCTTAAAAATCCCCGGCAGCGACGCCAAAAACTTGATGTGCTCACCGTGTGCAAGTTTTAAAAATCTGTAAACACGAATTATCCGGTTATCACTATAAACACATACGAGCAAGTATACTCGTTCGCGATAGCAAAGGTGGGTAAGTCGAGATCGTCCCAAGAGATTTTCGCTTTTGAAATTGTTTTAAAAGATTGGTAACAAGAAAGCTTTGTCAAGGCTCTCTTCAAAAATTATGGTTTGCGTGAAAATCAATATTAAGAAACATATACTTGTGTGTAGTCTATAGGCAATCATAGTAAGTATTCATGAAGGCTTGGTGTAAACTCTTGATGTGATGCACAAATCATAAGCAAATGATTTTCAACCCATGGTTTATGCTTTGTAAAATCATTTTAAGAACAATAACATATAGGTAATCCTTTCGGTCCTTATCCTAACGATTATCCTTTAGAAAATCCATTCGTTTGTAAAATGTTCTTATTAAACTCGTTCCTACGAATCTTTCGACCTTTCGTGATGAAAAATGTTTCTAGTCTTGTTTCCATAAGTAAACATGGTAGTCGTCAATCACCATATCCCCATACTAGTTTGTCACTTAACTTTTTGGAATAAAACACAAGAGAAATCCTTTCGGTCCTTTTTCTTAAAACATGTTTTACCGACAAATCAAACAAGACTAGAAGTTTTCCAACAAACTCATTTAAACAAAATCATATATATGCATCACATATAAGAACACTAGTATGATTTCCTACATCCTTACACACAAGTATATTCAAGAACTACTCCATGATAATTATAACAAACCACAAGTAATAACAAAGTAATTCCAATAAGTCAAGAGAATAGAAATTCATAACAAGTTCCATAGAATACCTAAACTTTTGGATTACAAGAACTAGAATTTGTGGATTATAGCAACCACACGCCTCCAATCGCCTAGCTTAACCGTATAACTCCGAAGGATCAAACAATGGATGAGAATTCATCTCTCCAACCTCCTGGACGTTTTACAGCAGTAACCAAACTTTTGGGATGAATAAAATGGGTTGGTAATAGCTTTGGTGTAAACTATTACACTTTGGATTGTGTCACACCTATACTACTAAGTCTAGGTTCATTATATAGCTAGAGAACCATAACTATCTGTCTAAAAACGTCCTCTACAAGTAAATAACAGGAAATGATCGGCCTCCAATGATTATGGGGAGTTAAGGCAACATTAAATGGCAATTTGTGTAACTCCAGTTCAGGCAACCGGATCGGTTGCGCCTTGTTCACTCGCCCAACCGGATCGGTTGCGGGCTCCAACCGAACGGTTGGGCGCCTCTTGTACCTCAAGTTTTGACTTTTGTTGAGTTTTCTTGTTTTGCGCCTTTTTCTTTGTTTTCGCTGATGATTTCTAAGACGAAACTTGATATTTACTTGCTGTAGATACTTAGAAATCATTGCGCTTCCTAATCATTGAGTCCAAGAGCTTCCTTACTTGACTTCCTTTCTCGGGAATTCTCCAAATGTGCATGAAAACTTCATTTCTTCATCTTTTGCGATACCTGACTACATTCACATACACAATACGCATCTTTTGCACTTTTGCAACAATTATGAGTAAATATAGCCGATTATCATACACAAAAACAACAATAACGCTACTAAAAACATGTTCATTTTGAGCGTTATTAAAGACTCATTCTTCTTTTCTTCTATTGTACTACCAGCATCCACATCCTTATTCAATTTCTTAGTAGGAATACCAATGTCATCAGTATCATCCATACTAAGGGCATCAAATTTATTGGATGTAGCAACCTTCGTTCCACTCGTACTAGGAAAATCAACAGCCTTTTTCTTAGTGACATCGACTTGCTTAGGTTCAAGAGGAGGCTTTTTGAGTTGATATTGGAGCTTCTTACCCACATTAGGTTTCGTAAACCCTCCTTGACCCGAAGTAGTTGGACCACCTTGCTTACCCTTCTTCTTGTTGTTGACAGTTTGAAAACCATCATTAACACTCTTAGTAGGCTGAATAGGGGGTAAAAAAGATTTTGGACAATCAACAAGAGTATGACCAAAGATCTTACACGTATCACATCGAGGAGGTTTCCACTCATATTCAACCCGTATCTTCTCAATAGTCGAACCCGACCCATCAAGTAGTGGTATTTCAACAGTTAGGGTATCTCTAAGTACCTCATCCGCCTTAACTTTAATTAAACACCTAGCAATTCCAAGCACATTAGAACTTCGATATCTTAAATTAAGAAAAACAAAGTTGGATACCTAAAATTCAAATTGATGTAAAGTAGTGTACCTTTTTATTGTGCCCTAAATATTTTAAACAATTAAATAAAGGCACGTAATAGTTCTGATTTACGGAGCGTTGACTTATTACTGCCCGTTATGTGACGAGGATACGGAAACTAAAGACCATATTTTAACTAAATTACCAAAGTCTACTTCTACCAAACCAAATAACTAAAATCGACATTATCTTTTCACATTACAAAAATGAACATGGCGAACAAGCTCTCCAATATAGTTTTGCTTGCTACTTGTGTTTACCAAATATCACAACCCAAACAATTCAATCGCTTTATCTTAAGCAGCAAAATGAAAATGGAATGGAGAACAAAAAGATGGCGAGCAAAGTAATTTGTTTGCCACTTACAATGTCACAAGTTAGGCAACAAAATGGAAATGGAATGGAGAGAAAAAACAATGACGAGCAAAGTAATTTGCTTGTCACTTACACGTGTCACAAGAATATGGGTTATTTCATAAATTGTAATAGAGAGCAAAAAGGATGGCGAGCAAAGTAACTTGCTTGCCACTTACGCGTGTCACGAGTAAATGGCGAGCAAATTAAATGTCGAGCAAACTTGTTTCTCGCTATGAATTATTTGGTAACACAAACTTCTAAGGTCGCAATTGGTAAAACAGTTTTCAAAGCGTCCATTCTAGAAATTTTCACCCATATTTTTGTCACTTGTACCTGTTGGATATTTGACACAACAAGGACTATGGGTATTTTTGGCGAAATGGGCTGGGGCTGGGACTTGAACTGAGGCTAGGGCTAGGGCTATAGTTGGAACCGGGGCTGAGGCTTATACTATAATCCGAAACTAAAATTTGTATTTTCATAAAGATGTTTGGCAAATTAGCTTAAGCTTGAGCTTATTATTGCTAAATTACTAAAAAGGGTATAATTAAATAAACATATAATATATGTTTGATATTTTCGTAAGTAAATAAGTAATTAATAGTTTAAAAGCCACGATCTAAATTTTTTAGTCCCTTTTATCTGTTTGGGACTTATAGTTTTAAAAGCCTCCATAAGCCTACAAGACTTATTATAAAAGCCGGCTTATTTTAAAAGTTTAAGCCCCTGCACAACCTATCAAAGACCATCTTTTTGTCACTTGTAACTATTGGATATTTGAAAAAACAAGGTATTAGATGATGACTATTGCCTAAGTTTGACCGTGAGTTTGAGTCCATTATAGTTTCATGCTATGTGTATTATATATTGTGTGGTTAATAATACAATATACATACGGGGAAGAATTATAAAATATAACATGATATCGGAGCGGGTCTGATCCTCAGACCTGGATAACTATGTTGAGCCGCCTCCTATAGGTCACTCCACCAAACCTTTTTTTTGGGGGTAAAAGGTCACAACGACCCGATAAAATTCATTACTCCAAAAAACCGTTTAAGTACAACGGATATGGGTGATATCCCATATCACAGCCCGTTACATAGGCAATCTTGCAAATCAATGCAGTTCCTATCTTCTAGAAAAGAAACAAACCACAAATCACAAGATAATAAGTAAACACATTAGACACCACAAGAATTACTTTCTACAACGCCCTTGGATCTTGAAATCAGCATTATAGTACTCATCCATAGCTTGAGGGAGATCGTAGATTTGATTCATGCAGTCATCATAGTCATCTTCAAGGTCATAACCGCCACATGCAGATGAAATATATTGCGCCATGGGGTTATCATCTGGAAGTACCTCGTCATCACTATCAAAAACATCAATTTCACCCACTTTAGAGAAAGGATTAACCCTCTTGGTGGGTAAAGTGTCAGGAGAAGAAGAAGAAGCCTTAGAGGCAGCACCCACAACCACCTTAGGCTCATTCCTTTGATCATCTACCACACTTGAATCTTGTGGTACACTACCCGTCGGTTGGGATCCTTCCTTATTACCAACCATTGTAGAACTCGACTCAGGCGGAGTCCCTCTCTTAGTATCAACCTTAGTAGGCACGGAACAATCAACATCAACCGTATTAAGAGCTTCAAAAGCATTTGCTATAGGAACCTTAGTTCCGTTAGTACTACTGTACTAGGCATATCCGATGCCTTCTTCTTTCCATCCACCTTAGTGGTCCCAAAAGATGCTTTAGGTTGATAACAAACCTTAGTACCCACATTCAATTTAGAGAATCCACCCTTAGCCGGTATACTCTGTATACTCCACCAAACCTTATCGTTGCCATTACTCGTTTTTTATTAAAAAAAATGCAATTTTTTTGGCCAAAACCCTAATTGCGTATTGTTTTGACCATAACTTTGAAACTGTTTTGAGTTAACTGACGCGATTAGCACCATTCTCTTCGGTTTTTTTACTTCTACACAAAAAATATGAATCACATTCGTCGACTACTGGATACGCCGCCAGAAGCTGACTGTCGAAAAAAAAAGAAAAAAAAAATCTATGCTTTGCTTTTTTTCCCCTTTGCTTTTGCTCTTGCTGTTGCTGCTGCATGATGAAGTTTAATTTTCACTTGTTGTAGGATTTCTTCATCAAAAAATTGTTATTTGCCTTTGCTACTGCTTTTATTTACTTTTGTTGCTGCTTGAAGAATTGCTTTCGCTTACTATCAGATTTCTTTTTGAACAAATCATTGCTTTTATTGCCATAATTTTTTTTCTTCTTCCCAAGATAACTTTGTTTAATGTTTATTTAGTTTTATAATTCAATCGGAGCTTTCACGATTTCGCTGCTAGAATTGTGAGAGAGTATGAGACGATAAATATAGCCCAAACCCGATTGTATTTGTGGGTCCATTAGGGTTTCATGTTATGTGTACTGTATATATAGTTTGAATAATAATACAACATATTTACAGGGAATTCATTATTCAACATAAAAAGCAAACAAATTTTGATAACGCATATGAACTTTATTGAATGACTGGTGGCCTATATATCGGATTTACACTACAACGGTACTTAGAAAAAGTATATGACCCTAGACCTATAAAATCTCAACAAACTTGACTACCTCTAGTGGCATAAAATCATCTTAAGAGAATTATTCAATTCAATCGAATAAACAATTAAACACATGAGAATTAAACTGATTTCAACACTTTCCTTATTCTTAAGTTGTGTCAAGCTTTTGTTAACAAGTATGCAGCTTGTTCATTATTTCCTGCAATTCTACAACCCGATATCCTCGATGGTTATAAATTCTCGTATATAATGGTGCTTTATCTCGATATGATTTGTCCGACCATGAAGTATTGGATTTCTGGCTAAATGACTATTGAAACATTATTACACATGATGTCAGTCGTTTCAGTTTGCTTGTGCTCTAAATCATTCAGAATTCTTGGTAACCAAACAGCTTGACAAGCTCACTTAGTAGAAACTACATACTCGACTTATGTTGAAGACAAAGACATAATTTCTTGTCTTTTTGAGCTCCATGAAACAACTGCATTTCCAAGAATAAAACATAAACTTGGTGTACTTTTTCCATCTTCCACTGAGCCTGCCTAATCGCTGCCATAATCTCCTTTGAGAAAGTAACTCTTATTTTTACGAAACCAAATACCATGATTTTTAGTTTTTGCCAAATACCGAAAAACTCGCCTGACAACTCCAAAGTGAGTCTTTGAGGGATTATGCATAAACCGATACAAGACACAAATGGACAATGTCACATCTTAACAAAAATGAGTAACATAAATTAGTCTTCCAACAAGACTTCTGTAAATCTTTGCATCCGCTAAATCTCTACCATCATATGATCTTAATTTCTCATCCGCTAAATCTTTGAGTCATGAATATTCCACCACTAGCTTGAATATTTGTAGCCCCCAAAAATATCCAAGTTCCTCCAAATTAGTCATGTCGAACATTTTATTCATTGATGCTTGATACTCAAGAATATGTTGAGAAGAAGAAATAGTAGAGGCTTACAAGTAGTAAATTATCAGTACCATGCTTCTTTAAATAGAGTGTTGGTTCATGCGGACTTCTTGTGTATTGAGGAAAAAATCAATGAATTTGCTAAACCGGGCATGTAGTTGACATACATGCTTTCGAAACACCATTCTTGGATTTGCATGCTTTTAAAACCGTGTGGTTGACATACATACACTTCTTTTAAATCACCGTTTAAGAAATCAAAATTTACGTTAAGCTGATACAACTTCCATTTCTATTGTATAGCAATCAATACAAATTGTTTCAAAACAAGCTTATGGTGAGAAGGTTTCTTCGTAACTGATTCATTATTGTTGTGCATACCCTTTGACTACAAGTCTCACTTTATCTTTCTCAATGCTCCAATCAACCAAGTATTTTTTCTTAAAGGCTCATTTCAATTCAAGTGAGTGTTTCTTTTAATAGACGATAGCTCATCTTTTATAGCCATTCTACATTCTTTACTTTCGAGGGCTTCGTCTACGTGAACAGGATCACCAGAAAAAAGAGAAAAGGTATCATCACGATGCAGTTGCATTGACTCCGTTTGACCAGTTTCGGTGTTATTATCGCTACTTGTAGGTGAAGACATGAAAGATCTTGTGGCTGAACTTGTTGGTGTAGATGGTGAAGATTGCACGGGGCTTGTGGAGGTACTTGTTGGAGCTGGTTTTTCTTTGTTTTCAGTTGGCGACTTCATCTTGAGCATTATATTGATAAATCTTTCTCATCCTCTTTCCAACTAGCATGTTTATCAAAAACCACATTTCGAGTAATGACGACATGATGGTGATTACTTTAGAAGAGTCTTGATACTTGGTGCTTAGAATCGTCCATGCCTATTTGGCTATAGTTGCATATGCTATTATCGAAAAAATAGACTCATCCATTACTTGTTGGATGAAAAAATTGCGTTGGCGTCTTTCTTCTAATGCTCTTCAGTTTGGGCTTCATCTTCATTGCTTGATTCAAAACCTATTTTGATGTAATCTTACATATCCTAAGACTTGAATAGAATATTTATTTTGATACTTCAAAATTCATATGAGTCACCTTTGACAATAGGGATCTGTGGATGCGACATATTCTTTATACTTGCTGCTATTGTTGTTGCAAATAGATAACAAATGGAAAGAAAACGCTCAGTTCAGAAAAAACCTGGCTCTGATACCAAATTGGTTGGATATTTGAAAAAACAAGACTATAAGGAGTAAAAAATATAATTATGCATTGAACTTTATTGAATGATTTGTGGCTTATAGATCGGCTTTACACTACAACGGTACTTATAAAAAGTAAAAGACATTATACCTATAAAGTCTCGACGAATTTGACTACTTCTAATGGCATAAAATCACCCAAGAAGACATATTCAACTCAACCTAATAAACAGTTAAACACATGAGAATTAAACTGATTTCAATAGTACGATGGCTGTTGATATTTGGAAGGTAGTTTCAAGCTTGTGTAAAATTCAAAATCGGCCATTTCATGCCTTATCGATGTGGTAAACCTAGCTAGTCGTTCAACTCTAAAAGGTAAGCTTTCTTCATTCTTTAATCTCGTCGTTCAAACAACCATTTAGTCCATTTGGAGGTACAGAAAGAACACGCTCTTCTCCCTCAAGAGGCCGAATAAGGCGCTTCTTTCCAACAAAATTCTTTTTTATAATTTATTGTTTATCATAGATAATTGCTAAAATAATGTTAAAATTTATTCTTTTAAATGGATTTTGAGTAAACAAGATTCTTTTGGTACTTTTATTCTTTATTATAGGTAATTGCTAAAATAATGTTAAAATTTAATTTTTTACATGGATTTTGATTAAACAAAATTCTATTTATAGTTTCATATGTTAGCGTAGATAATTGCTAAAACAATGTTATAATTTATTATTTTACATGGATTTTGGGTAGATGTGACCTTTGTAACGCTTTCTCCAACTCTTGTATCACTCTTTAACGACATGAGAATATATATCTCCTGATCAATGAACAATCATCCTACTCCCCCCAGTCGACTAGATTTCAAATTGACATGGTCTTCTCCAAGAAACAATCAAGTAGAGCCTTTCTTGTAAATTATATTAAGCTCACATCCATTGTTTGGATTCCTTCTAGTTGTAAATTAAAGATTCATTTTTAAATCGGATAGAGTGGTTTAATCATCCATGTAACGCTCCATCCTTTCTTTTGTAATTTATGTTAGCTCCTTGCTAGTTCGTAATTCCATTTTCCGTTCAGGGAAAAGAAAAAAAAAAACATATGCTATATAGAATTCCGTTGAGGCCTTGATCCGTCTCAATATGAAATACGAACTTCATTAATTGTTTTGTCCTATTGTGCATAAGAGCAAGATGGAGTCCATATACTATATCAGAAGTTTGGTAACATGATACATGCAATAAGGTAATATCATATACGAGTATAATACCATCTCGATCAACGCTTCTGATATTGAAGAGACGTATCCTATTAGACTGCACGTTTAATTTATACGTGCCGCGTCAGTATGCAGAAGGTGACAACAAAAGACAATGTAGAGAAGAAGGTATAGTATAGTATAAGGGTGTTGATTTGTGCACTCCAATAAATTATTGGTACACTCCAATTGTTGTGTCATGACAATTTTACCCTTAGTTGACTTTTACTCTTTTTTCATCCTTTTTTGCCGCCATTTACACCACATTCCCATTTCCCACTTCTAAACATAACTTTTCAGTTTAACCCTCAATCTTTTGCTTTTGCTCACTTTTCTATCTAATATTTCTTGACAGCATGCCAAATAAAACATAACAATAATGAAATATTGTACATGAACTATAATGCATAACATGCAACCCAACCTTATTATATATAAATCATGATAAACATGAATGAGTTAATACCGTAGTTAGATCAACCAAAAGAACCAAATAGTACATAAATATTTCATATAGTTAGATCAAACAAGCAACTAAATCAATATTTCTTCATGGACATATGCCAGATATTCAGATCCCAGAAAACAAAATGGATAGAATACCAAAATACCATAAACGTAGATCTAAAACAAACAAAATAGGTTATGGAAAATAAGTTTATCCCACCATACATCACTGATGGTTTTCATTCCCATTAAGCAACAATGCCCCATATGCACATTCTGATCCACTTCAAACAGCAATGCACAATGGTTTTTAACCCTGAACGAAGATACATTATGTTAGTTTTGAATCCTAGAAACAAAAGTAAAATAATATGTGCAAGTTTATTTAGCAGTTACCTGAAAATAGTCAAACTACTCCAATGACATGAATTCGCTTGTAAAATCTGGATACACGTTCAAATCAATGAAGTTTTCATGATGCATATAACTATTTTCGTCTATTAATTCATTGTTCCTTTGAGATACACAGTTACTGCTTGAAGGATTGTGTGTTTGAGATGATTCAACATACTCGAATCTTGATGGATCCCGTTTTGTGGAAGTTTTTCCTTTTTTCTTTTTCGATTTTGGAGGTCGTCCTTTTGGGTTTTGGACCACCGGCTCAAAGAATATTTCAGATTCATTCAACAGGTTAGTTATCATCAAGGTGGCATATTCTTGCTTATAAAGTGGCCATCCTTCGTACCTGGAAGATAACTCATTAACCAATGTAGCAAATCTATTAGCATCATCATTGTCCACAACAGCTTCTGAATTAAGTGATAAAGTATCAATCCGCCAATGTGAATTAATGAGATCCAATGGAAGTGACATTCCTTCCCACTGTGCTATCTTGTGAGCACATGGAAGCCCCATAGTTGCCGTATAATGACCGGTGCAGGGATATATTGTCCCTACAAAACAAAATGAAATAATAACAGCATGAGTGCGTGTAAAAACCGTAAAACAATATAAAATATACTCCATATAATATTTTCAAATATTACCTTCTTTTACTTTTTCGTATTCCTTATATATCTCTTTTAGTGCAAACTTAGAAACATGAGACAAAACCTCTCTAAAAAAAGGAATATTACAGTCATGAGGAACTTGTATTCTTTCGCTTGCTAGTTTCACTTTAATTTCTTTAAACTCGTGCTCAACTGCATGAGAAATTTTCTCTTTCACTTGTCGAAACCCACCGGTACAAGCTTGTAAATATAGTTTGAGTTTAGCATGAGCACCTTCAGCTCTCGAGGTCGCACGATTACCAAAATGTAAATACTTCTCGGTCCAAGCACTAACAAACTTCTCTTTGCACGAACACCATGTGTCCTTAATGTACTCAATTGCATCTCCTTTCTCTTTGTAAGTTAACTCAAATTCATCCCAGTTTTCCTTAAATAGGGCATGTGTTGTTGAATATACCACATTATTCCAACTTGACATGAATATATTGAACTCTTCAGCACGTCCAAAAAGCTTTTTGCAATGTGAAAACACATTCTTATTAATATGCCACACACATAAAAGGCTTGTTGTGTTTGGAAACACGGCCTTTATGCCATTAATCAGTGCCAATTCCCTATCAGTCATTATTACAGATGGTCCATTACCCTCTACAAGAATCTTCTTAAACGCCCTTAATGCCCATGCATAATTTTCTTCATCTTCTTTGTCGAGAAAAGCAAACCCAGAATAGAATGAGGTATTAAAACATGTAACGCCAATGATATCAAGAAGAGGCATGTTATACTTATTGGTTTTGTACGTGCAATCCATCACAAATATATTGGGGAATAATTTAGCCAATCTAATTGACAGAGGGTGTACAATGAACAAACGAGTAATAACACCTTGCGGATTATATTTAATATCGTATATAAAACCAACACTTTTAAGCTCCTCAAACAAGGCACTAACCTTAGTCCGATTCCTTAAACTTTCCTTACTGAGTTTTGCCTTTAGATTGTATATAGTTCTTGAGTTTGCTGGAACATTTTTTCTTTTTTGACGTAAGGAAGTAAGAACTTGTCTTGGCGGTATTCCAGACAAAGTCATTTCTTTGACACTTTCTATGTCATTAAGTGGTAATCGACGGATCGATGGCAACTCAGACATATTAGCTCGCTCATGATTATGTGTTAAATCTGTTACCTCAAATACCCAAGTACCATCACTCACCTTTTTACCCACAATTCGGAAGGGACAATTCGTTAAACGAGACCCAGTGCTCTTTTTCCGTTTATGTGCAATACCACGTATATCTCGATAAGAACCACTTAGGTGACATCGCAAAGTGACAGACCTGTCTTTTTTTGAATCACGAATAGATAACCCGTATCCTTTATCAAAATAAAACGCTCTCACGCTCCTTAGTAAATCATCACACGACTGAAATTTGGAGCTTCTAAGATAAAGTTCTTCATCTTGAATTGTAGGACTTGACGACGAGTCATTTGTGTTTATCTGTTACACAATAGTTTAGACCATTGTTATAATAAATTTTTGCGTACATTAGGTGAATTAATTTATTGAGATGGCTGATTTTAAAGTTCCTAAAATTCAAATTCGTTTGAGATAATAATCAAAGTACAAAGATACCATACTAAGACGTCATTGACTTTTCACTATATAAAGATTTAGAAGATGATCACATCCACCATTTTTAACCAAATAGAAATTTAAGATTTATGCTAAAAAATAAAATTAAACTCCATTCTTGATAAAAACTACAAAACAGAGGTCATATTTAATACCTACTAATAATATTGATATACTTATTGACTAATTGAAGAACAGATTAGACATAAATTTGGGGTTCAATATATTAAAAAGTTAGATTGCAAAATTACCTGTGCTTCCATGAGTATGATCGATGTACTATGTGGTGGAAAAGAGTTATTAGCAAGTAGAAGAAACTGAATATGCCATTGTAGTATTTTACTGGAAGGAAGAGATGAAAATAAAGTGAGAAATGTGAATGATTGGTGTAAAATGGAGGCAAGGCAAAAGTAGGTGAAAAAGAGGTAAAAAAATATCTAAGGGTAAAATTGTCATGACACAACAATTGGAGTGTATCAATAATTTATTGGAGTGTACAAATCAACACCCATAGTATAATAATAGGTGTGCCAAAACTAGCGAAGGTTAGGGTTTTCTAATTAAGATAAAAATCATTACATTTGACGACCAAGATTCCCTCATTTCTATCACCCGTCTTAAAAGACTACAAGAACAGTCTTACTTCTACTAGATTCTTTCCCTTCAAATAGATTAATACGCAGTAGCTCTAACTCTCTTTTTCTAGTGTTACTAAACTTTAACGCCTGATTATATTTACCTTTTTAATAATAAGATCACATATAAGCAAGGTTGTAAGGCGGTCGGGTAGGGCCTAGTGATTAATCGGTTAGGCGGGGATTAATTGGAGGTTAATCGGATTAGAATTTTTATACACGAAATTGTAATATTAGATATTATACTATATTATATGTATGAGATAAGCATAGGACATCAAAGTTCAAATATTTCAAGTGTTCAAATATAAACATAATACATAATTTTCAAAGTTTAAAGTCAAACATAAATATTATTTGGTTTGTTGACTGTTTTTAAGCGATCTTTGACTGATTTTGTCCGATTAATCGGTTTGTAGACCCATTTTTAAATGATTTTGTCAGATTTTTAAGCAATTTTGTTGATCGATTTTTAAGCGATTTTGTCCGATTAATCGGTTTGTTGACTGATTTTTAAGCGATTTTTGACCAAATTGATTAAATAGGCCGATTATGATAAATCAAGGCGTTTAGTGATCGATCAGGGATTATGCGGGGATTAATCGGCCGCCTGGACCGATTTTTACAACAGAGCATAAAAAGAATAACTTACGTAATTTTATTGAAATAAATTTTTATGCCTTGAAATAATTGTCCATTAACAAAATAATGACGGAGGGAGTAATAAGTTAATCGAGGAGGGAGTAATAAGTTAATCGAGAATGGTCGATCTAACAGAAATGTTGTTAAATCGATAAGAAAACTATAAATCAGGACCTAAACATCTAATTCTTTTAAACATGTAAATAATCACCAAAACAGTTTAAGGTGTTCTTCGAGCTGTATAGCTCTTGATATTGTGTTGTTTTTTTGTAACGGGTTGGCCGGACTAACTTGGATGCACTCTCTTTAGTTTGTTTAGCTCTGTGTTTTAGTTCCCATTAGGCAATGCATGTGTTTTGGCTTGTTTTGAGTTTTTTTCTCGTACTATAACTTCTACCATTAGGCTAGATTTTTATGAACTAGTTATCTTTGGCACTAAAAAAGAGTACACGATGATCTATCAACTAATTGCTATAAAGCAAAGCTGAGTTCATGTTATAATGTTACGGGTGGTACTATAACCAATGTATAAAGATACAAGCTAGCTACTCACTAAAAGCATGTGGTGATGTGAAGAAAGAAAGGGGTCGGGAATTGAAAAGCTAGTATAAACATTGGTCAAACTTAGAGGTGGCAAAATGTGCCCAAAAGCAAAAAATTTGGCTAAATGGGCAATTTTTTAAAAGATTTTGGCACATTTTGCCCCATCCTTTTTTTGAAATGGGCACATATAGCCCATTGAAAACTTAAATGGGCACTAACGGGCACATTTTTTCCCCTCAATTATTGAACATTACGATCGTTTTAAAGAGTTTTTTTTTATATAATATATTTAAGTTTTTTAATATAAATAAGATATTACGTTTAATAAATTTATTTCGTCGTTTTAAATCTTTTATTAAACGATTTGTATAACATGTGCCCGTTTGGCCCGTGCCCGTTTAGCCCGTGCCCGTTTAAGCCCGTGCCCATTCTAGCCCGTGCCCGTTTAGCCCGTACCCGTGCCCGCCCGGCCCGCCCGTTTTGCCACCTCTAGTCAAACTTTATGTTTGGAAACTTTACGTGCTTGGGAATAGACTCGCTACGAAAAGACCTAATATGTTAAAGCAAATACAGATATTCCTTTTCTACATATTCCACCCGCTGGTCACTAGCTACCACTTTAATTACTAACCCATAATCTTTTGTGTTAATGAAGTCAATATTATATTTATTGTCTCATGAACAACAATATATATAGTGAAACTGTACGTCTTTATATAGAAAACCACGACGACTAGAACATACACATAAAAATCCCAAATCTAAAATTTCATCATTACAAGAAAATACTTCTTCAGTGACGACCCGATGTAAAGATATAGTCTTGCTTATGATACATGCATGATATGAACATAATTATGATCAGCAGGCCCGGAGGGGATGGGGTGGCTAGTGGGTGCTAGGCCCCCCCCAACTAGCCCAAGAAGCTTATAAGTATATAGCCCAAAAGCCCAGTTTTTAAAAAAATACTCATTGAGGCCCCTCCCAATATCAGTCCAAGTGTCCAACTTTGTTATCTTATTTTTCACAGAAAGAAAACAACAATTAGGTGAGACCAACCATCATTCTCTGACTTCTCTCAATTATCAAAACCAAGTAACCAACCGATCAAAATTCACTCATCTAAATATCTAATAAGGTATGCTCTTAATTATTTAGTTTTCCACTCTTTAGTATTTGATCAAAATTAGTTATTTGTGTTTAGAATATTTTGGGGTAAATGAATTATGAATGGATCGAATGTTTTTTTTGTGTGCAAATTAATGATCAGTTGAATGCTAAATAAATGATACTATTTTTTTCTTCATTACTTGTTTGCTTATTACTATTAGTTGTTATTTGTTAAGGTCGAATGTTTTTTTTTGTGTGCAAATTAATGATCGAATGTTTTTTTTGTGTGCAAATTAATGATCAATTGAATGCTAAATAAATGATACTATTAGTTGTCAAGTTGTAGTTTTATCAATTGTTATTTGTCAAAATTCTAATAAAAATTAGTTCATCACAGTTTGAGACTTTGAGTGAATCATGTTTATTGATTATGTATTTTGTACTAGTTAACTTAGTCTAAAGATACAAGCTTCTTTTGTACCAGTTAATTTAGTCTAAGTTTCAACTTACAAGTTTCTTTTGTACCAGTTAGTCTAGTCTAAAGATGTAAGTTCTTCATCTATTTTTCTATATTATCATGTTTTGTACATTTTTCTTCAAACAATGTCGTGATTATTAAAAAAAAAATTTTGGCCCCCCCTAACTTGAAATCCTGGCTCCGGCCCTGATGATCAGTAACACGTCCAGGAGTTAGATGTTAAGATTGTTACATCTTGGAACTATTATTGTCTATACATATGACACTACTCCGTATTATCTTCGGTATAGCTATGTGTAAAACGTACAGCAAGTCACCAACATACAAGATCATTACGTACAAGTCCTGAATGTGAATTACTAACACTGCCACAATAAAGAGGACGGGCGAGGAGGCTTTTTGGCGGGGACGCCCCTATCCTCGCTGAAAGTCACTAAACGACAAAATCCATGCGAGCTGGCACACAAACTCGTTGACCGTTTACTAAATTTTCAACGCAGAATTTTGGCGGGACATGTCCCCGCTGAAAGTAGATTTCATATTTGACAAAACTTGACCAAAGTTGTAACTCTTAATTGTTTCCGGGTTTTTTTCCCGCTGCTACTTTTAGCGGGGACATGTCCCCGCCAAAAGAGTTATTCAGTTTCCCTCATTGCAATTACTTTATCCCGTCAAAAATTTTCGTTGATGATAGCAGTCATCAACTATGATGTTTACCAAAATTTGACCAAAATATTTGGCGAGAACATATTTACAAATCCAGAAGGTGCTAACGATTTCTTGGGTGTGGTTAATTCAGAACTTGACCAACTTTACAAATCCAGAAGGTGCTAACGAACGTACCCGACACTAGTACATATGAAGTTTTTACAACAACAACAGCAACAGCAGCAACAGCAGCAACAACAACAACAACAACAACAACAACAACAACACTACATACAAAGATTTTTCATGTCACCTAACAGCTTACGGAGTATTGCATCCGACTGATATGCGTGGTCGTGATTGTCGGGATTCCTTGCCATTTCAAGTCTTGCCTCCAGCATCCTTACTCCTGTCTCTAGCATTTGTTTTTGTTATTCCATCATGTTTATCCTAAGATCTTTGGCATTACAGTTTGAGCACTTTGTGGTGCAGATCCAGAACTTTGAAATGTTGAAGCACAAGAGATTACTCTTAAGTGGTCATCAAATTGACTCTTCCACATAAAATATCCACATCCATGATCTTTTTGTTTTGGCTATTACATAATAAGGAAATTATAAAAGATTACAACCCAATTATTTGTATATTTACATAAATAAGAAATGTATGATTGTTCACCTTCGAAAGAGGACATGCATAATATTTCCATCCAAAGGTATCTTCTTTATGTGATGTTCTTAGTTTTATATTTCTTGCTCCACAAGAACACATGAAAGGATTATATCGTTGCATTTCAGGTTTTGAAATTTGTGTGAAGATAAGAGGTTATGAGGTTGAGTGGTTTTGAGGATAAGAGTGTATATAATGTGTTTGTGAGGATATATCAGATATGGTAGCTTTTGGTGGGAAATTTTGGCGCCAGTATTTTGGTGAGAAATTTTGGCGCCAGTATTTTAACATGTTATGTATAACCATATCACCTCGACTCATTCGTGTAACATGTTATGTATAACGATATCACCTCGACTTATTTATTTAACATCTCAAGTATAACCATATCACCTCGACTCATTCGTCTAACATGTTATGTATAACCATATAACCTCGACTCATTCGTTTAACATGTTATGTATAACCATATTACCTTGACTCATTCGTTTAACATCTCAATTATAACGATATTACCTTGACTCATTCGTTTAAAATGTTATATATAACCATATTACCATGACTCATTCGTTTAACATGTTATGTAACTAAACATAATCAAATGATAAGGATGCGGGAAGAGAACACCTCGGAGGGGACGACTATGCATGACCGCGAGATTATGGGCCTTGTGATTGGTGGTAAGCAGCGCGGTCATGTTCCTGGCGTAGGTTAAGTGTTATCCGGCGGTGGTGTGAAGACGACCTTAAGCGCCTCCCGAGATCGTGAGCAAGCCATCGTGTCCGCACTTCAAGAAACCGTGTAGAAACAAGCAGAGGAGCTTAATACCCAAGGGACTCAGGTGGATCACATGATGGAGTTTTTGAAGTCCCAGCCGGGTTGGGTCGATCGGCTAGCTAGGGACATGTCGGGCGGCTCGGGATCAGGTGCTACTCCACAGGGTGAGTCGGCATCAGGTGCTACTCCACAGGGTGAGTCTCGAGATACCGAGGAGGGGATTGGGGGAGTGGGGTATAGGATACGGGTCGATTTATGTTTGTTTTTGGGTTTCAGACATGTTTGTGAAGATTAACATGGGTTATTATGTGTATATGTGCATTATGTGTTAGAAACTTAGGATCCCCGCTAAATATATAATGCGTATAGTTTTGGACCATTTGCGGATAGCTAGATTATGGATGGTTTGGTAGATGATCATGTGATCACGGTTTTTGAACCGTTTTGGCGAATTTAGATTATGTTTAGCGAATTTTGATATATATGATATTATGTTTAGCGAATGTGGCGCAGATTATTGTTTAAACAGGTTGCAATATGCTGCAAAACAGGTTATGATGGTGTAGATTTTTTCTCGAAAAATTCTAGAAAAAATCTGAAAATTACCCATTTTGCAGCAATATGCTGAAAAATGGGTAAGAGGCTTTTGGCGGGGACATGTCTCCGCCGAAAGTTTGAATCACAAATTTATCACAAACTTTTAGCGGGGACATGTCCTCGCATAAAGTGTAGATTAATTAATTTAATCCCTTAATTAGGTTATAAACACAACATTAAATAATGCTTTTGGCGGGGACGTGTCCTCGCCGAAAGTGGTGCCACGCTGGACAAGTTTGACTGACTCAAAATGGTTGTGGGTCTCACATGTCCCCGCAGAAAGTGTGAAACTGTCCCCGCCAAAAGAATCAGCGAGAGAGTTTTAGTGGTGGACTTTCGGTGGAGACATATATCCGCAGAAAGTATTTGGCAGGGACATGTCCCCGCAGAAAGTCTTAAAATATTTCCTCCAAAAGCAGGTAATATTGTAGTGTAAGGGTATGTTTGACGCAACTAGTAGTTGTTAGCCGCAGCCGGAGTTTATAAACTTGGGTTCTTGAGTCTTATGATGTAATCCATTCACGTAGATAAATCTATGGCTTTAAATCTATTATACTTGGATGTGCTGGAATTCCAAAAAAGAAAATGGAAAAAGTGAAGTGAAGAAAGAAAGTAGGAAAGGGGATCCAAAGAAGGATATATAGAAAAAGAAAGTTAAAGGGCAAGAAAAATATTCCTTTTATCTTTAGCGGTCAGAAGTAAGAAGAGGTGGAAAGAGGGACGTGATTGATTGGAACGTTTGAAACCCAACGTTTTCTAGTATTGGTTTTCGATCAGTAATACTTTTCTTTCATCGAATCACACGAACTAGCTTCATATTTTTGTTTTCATGTCTTTGTCTTCCATGCACACATCATCCATAAATAAAGAAAAATAAGCTAGTAAAATAAAATTTTCAGAATAAATTAATGATATTGTTTTGAGATCATAACCTTAATCACAAAGATTTGATGATGATCATCATCATGATGACCGTCTTTTAAATTTCTTCTATTTTTTCTAGATCCATCTTACTACTTTTTTGAGCAAATGATTTAATCTTGAAGATAGATATTCGTGTTGATAATTACTTCTAGAATCTAATCTAAAACTAGCAGTTCGTGGGTTCTAAGCTAATTTACTTTTATAATCTATCTTTTTACGATAGAAATGCATGTATTTCTTCTTTTTTTTAATGGCAATCAATTTGTATAAATGAAGCTATAAACTAGCAAGCAACAAGATTACATAAGATTTACAAATTAAATACAACAAGCATTAATCCTTTAAACATGACGAACAAGGTAATACATGATTATCGTATCATAACATCCATTCCAAGTAGATATGCTTTTTTAATCCTAATTCGTGAGAAAGCTAAGGAACAAAAGTCAGGTAATCTATTGAAGAACACTTCTAGTTTCATTAAAGCTAGGTAGTGTAAATCACAACAAATAAAAATAATAAGTTGAATTTGTATTTAAACGTTTTTTGGAGTAATATATTTACTAGGGTGATCTCCTTTTACAAAAAAAAACTATTATGTGGAGCATGAAGTTAACTAAGAAGCTATCATTGTACGCCATTAATGAAAGGGTTAATAACCTTTTAAAGAACTATACTTATTAAGAATGACAGTTTTGCGTAACGAACTAAAAAAATAACTATTTTAGACATTAATGTTGACATTTTTTAATTTCTTTAAGTATTATGACTATATTATGACCATTTTACCATTTCTAAATATTTTCCGAAATACCTTTTTTTTCAAATTTTTTTTCCAAAATATTTTTTTTGAATTTTTTTTTTCGAAATACTTTTTTTTTGAAATTTCTGAAATTTTTTTTCGAATTTCTTTTTTTTTAAATATTTTTCGAAGGGTAAAATGGTCATAATACTTAAAGAAAGACAAAAATGTCAATATTAATGTTTAAAAGAGTTATTTTTTTAGTTCGCCACGCAGAATTGACATCCTTGACAAGTATATTTAGCCCTTAATGAAACTTAACTAAAACATTCAGATCTTAAAGTGTGACCTAGAATGATATGCTAGATACGAATATAAGATCAGTAACATGTTTTGATTACTTTTTGCTCAACTGCACAATACTACTATATTCGGTACTAGATATATCAAATAAGAGCTGGTTTTGATTAGTGAATAAAAGAGTTCAAGAGAGCTTGGCATGCATTGTGAGTTTATGTTACAATAGACTCAGATCAGATAGCCCTAGTTAGCTAGCTAAAAGGTCGGAAACAATGACCTAAAGATTTAACAAGTAGAAGGAGGCATGAGTTTCAACCCTAAATCATCTTTCTCAAGAATCAATCTTGCTTTATGAGTCTCCACAACTGTATTAGCATTCCCATACTCCGGGTGCATTCTCTTTTTCGACAGCAATGGAACTCCGAAAAGCTTCGTTCTTGTCGTCCCATTAACCTTGTCTTGATCTCTTACATTGTTGTCCATTGTCGAATCATGAAACTGCAACTGTTGAGGTTTACTAGGGTAAACAACCGTTGCATTCGCGTTATTTCCATTATTACCACCATTAAAAAAAGATGTTGGTTGCGATTGTTGTTTATGAACAAGTAATGGGAATGAGTTACTAGGTGTCACAGGCTTCACATGGTTTTGAACGAAATAAATCACATCATTGTAAAGCTTGCGCATATGTGCTAGCTCCGACATTAGCATGTTATTACTCCTACGTAACCGCTCGTTATCCTCAGACAGAGCGGTTACGGAGTTATAACTACCTCTAGTATTAGTACTAATACCATTTTGGCTCGAAAAGATGCTGAATATTCCTGTTGTTGGTGTTACGGTTGTTGTTGGTGATGAAAAAGGTGGTGGGGAGTCATCATCGGAGTTTGGTGGTGAGATGCTGTCGCGTGTTGATGGATATGAAAAGAAACTATTTCCTCCTATTCCACCGTTAATGCCGGTGAAATGGTGGTGGTTTAACCCGACAACTTGCGGTTGTGATGTTTTTCGGCGGTGGATCTCGCATAGTAGATGTTTTTCTCCTTTCTTAAAGAACTCGTTCGCAAACTCCCATCTGTCTGGTACTATCTTTCGAAAACCCTAATAGTTATCCAGATAAAAAAACAACGAACAAATTAGTATTTTGAAGGTTATAGATATATTTTTTTTCTTATTTTAAGAAACAATATGTTTAAACGTAATATAAAGAGAAGGTTGCATACATAGGTGTTTAGTTGTCGAACAAAAGAAGAGAAATTGTTGTGCTTGAAGTAATTCGGAAGGAGATCACGAGCGAACTCGGGTGGCCGCCATACAACGAAGGTAGTGTCATCTTCGCCCCAAGAAACAATGTGATCCGTGATGGGATCATCTACCAGTTGGTATGTTTTAGTGAGGAAAGGAGCAGGCATTGATTTATGAGAGTCTAATGATAATAATATACCATCACATGAGTTATTATCCATCATCAACGCCATAGTACCTTAAATATATCAAATCTTGTGAGTGTTTCTTCTAATGATTCTAGAGATAGATGAGGGTTGGTGGAAACTTATACTAGAAGAGAGATATAATATGATAAAAGAAGGGGAGATCTAACATATATAATAATAATGGATGTTGATACTTGTGGTAATATACTTATACTAGTAGTACGTAGGTTGAGTGAGAGTGTGTTCCTCGAAGATGTAGAGAGAGAAGAAAGAGGGAATATGTGTCTGGTCTAGGACTGTGAAAAATAAGAGCTTTTCAAGACAAACCCGTGACACTATTTCTCATACATATACTTTGAACACACACAATATGCTACTGGTTCGTAAGTGTGACCAGTGGAATATCGTACCCTATTATTAATAATACCTGTAGTAGCAAAATATGAGTCTGTAGACAGCCACAGGTGCTGCACAAAGATGTTTTTTTAAGGATAATGGGCGTATAGCATTTAGAATTTTAAAAATTGCAAAATTGATATGATTGACTAAGGGTCATATAGACAAAGTTATTCAAGTAATGAATTTCGTAACCATCACCGCTTGATTTAAGGCTCCAAACCATAAGTTCTACCAAAAAGCGAAGGTTTGCTTTTTGGCAAAATATATCAAAGATCACGATGTGATAACGGATCATCAATTGATGAAAATAAAACTACACGGTTTAATTTCATACAATATGTTAGATTTTTTTTTAGTAAAAAGGTTGTCCCGTGATAAAATATTATTACTCAAAAAACCAATTAAAGACTTAGGAATATAACCCTAAAAGCGATTCCTCTTTGGCGACATGTGCGAATCCCCAACAAACCAAAAAACGTTCAACAATCTGCTCTAAACTCTTATTCTATTGCTATAATATGTTCTAATTAAGCATATACATCCGTGTTTTGTTTGATTAATCCAGGTTTCTGCGATCGCTTGAGTTTTTTAGGGTTTCTTGTTCATTGTTTTTTCAGGGTATCGCATATGTTTTTCTTTAATTCTTCGACCTGGTAGCCATAGTGGGAGTCGGTTAGAGTTGTATTATGTTCCTTTAATGATTGCCTAAGCTTTGTTTAGGCCCTCGTATTGAAGACTGGACGTGTGTTTCTTCTTGTTTTCCCGTTCGACTTGTTTTCTCACTTTTAGGGTTTTCAGTTTTTCGTTTTGTCGTGTTCTGTTTGTATGGATAATATGGATGATGGTAAAGTGGATGTGGAGGCTTTGAAAGACCTCGAAGCTGGTAGTAATAATTCGTCAAAGCCTAAACTTGCTTCAACTGCAGTTGTACGAGACACTAGACCTCAGAATGCACATGATATTCCTGTGTTGGGAGCTGTTTTGAGAACGGATTACAGTACATCTTCGTCCCAACCAAAACTTGCTACAAGTGTCTTGCAATCGGGTAAGGTTGATGGGTGTGATGATGCTGGTCCTAATATGGGTGTTACTGATGATGTATTTTGGGATGTTGGTCCTACCGGAATGGTGAGTACATTGAATTCTATGGATGAACCGGTTGGTGCTAATTTAAACGTGCATGATTATTGGTTGCTTAGTAATAATATGGGTACTAATATTCAAACCGTTTCAAATATTGTTCATGATGTTGATAACACTACTATGGGTGCTAACCTACCAAGTGGAGATGGTATTAGTGTAGCATCAAAAGCTGGAAGGATGCATGTTTCCTCACCAACGGAGAAAGTAACTGGAACTACAACTATTGTCCAAGCTGCTGAGGTTAATCCATTACCTAAGTCGTATGTTAGTGCTACAAGTGGCACGAGTTATGCAAATGTCAAAGGTAAATCTGCTAATGAATCGACGAAGCGCAAATCAAATTTTCGTAGGTTGGAGTGTAGTAAAAAGTATGATGGGGTGGATCTCTCCATTCCTATGAAAGTCGTTGAGAAGGTAAACTCTAAATTTGAGAATACCCTTTTTGGTTACTTCCTTGGTAAACATATTTCTTTTCCGGTTGTTGATTATTACGTTCGTAATACGTGGGCCAAGTATGGTATTCAAAAGGTTATGATGAATGCGAAGGGGTTCTTTTTCTTTAAGTTTTCCACTCGTAAAGGGGTTGATGATGTGCTTGAAAATGGACCGTGGATAATTAGGAATGTGCCAATTATTCTTAAAACGTGGACTTTGAATACTAATCTGCTTAAAGAGGATTTGACTAATATTCCGGTATAGGTTAAATTTCATGATGTGCCCCTTGCTATGTTTTCCGATGATGGTCTCAGTCTCCTAGCTACACTGATTGGTACGCCAAAATGTTGGATTCCTATACTAGTCAAATGTGCTTGGAATCATGGGGTCGAAGTAGTTTCGCTAGGTGCTTGATTGAAGTTATGGCAGATCAGGTTATTAGGGAGATCATCACTATTGAGATACCATTACTTGATGGGACATGATCTACTATTAAAAAGATTTGGGTGGAATACGAATGGAAACCGCCTCGGTGTGATGCATGTAAATTGTTTGGTCATACGCTGATTGATTGTCCTAAATCTGTTCCACTTCCTAATCAGCCTAAACAGACTGTTAATGATGGGTATCAAACTGTCACTAACAAGAATAAGGGTAGGAATGGTAGTCCAAGTGTTCCAGGTAAGGGAGGTTTTACTAAAGTGGGTCCTAAATTTAGGTATCAACCTAAAGCGCCTCCTCCTGAACCCAAGAAGGTGGATAGTGCGAAGAAGACAGCTACTGATGTGGCTAGTACGAGTGGGACGAAGATTGCTACATCTAATCCTTTTGCTGCATTTAATACGATCGATTCTGATGAATGTGGCAATCCTACTGATGTGGAGGTTTTTGGTAATACAATGGAAACAAAGGAGGTTGGGTCTCTCAAGACAGGTAATGTATCACAAGATCCGCTTGTTAGTGATTCAATGGTAGCTAACGCGGTTGGTCCTACCTCTATTGTTAAGAAAAATGGGGAATTTGAAAGGCTTCTTATTGATGGGAAAGATACTCTTATTGATGATAATGGTAATCCTATTAAAAATGTTGATTATCAGGGTTATAATAAGGATTTCCCGGCTACTTCTTTTACTAAGAGGGTTAACCCATTCACTAAGGTGAGAGAGATTGTGGATTCTGATAGTGATGATGAGGAGGTTGTGAACACCTTTGATGAGACGTGTAATATATTTGGTGGTGGTCATGACCGCGAAGATGACTATGATGACTATGATTATGATAACTATTGATAAGGATTTAAAAGATACACTTTTGAGGGGTCATTTAAGCCCTTAATTGATCACTTTTGTATCCGTTATTAATTAATTTCGTTCCTTTTCACTTTTTAGGTCTCTTGAAGGCAAATTGCTGGAATGACACTTATTCGGACGAAAAGGCGCGATTATATGAAGAAAATGGCCAAAGTCAAGAATCGAGACACTCAAGCTGCTGAAACAGAAAGGGACGGCATCACAGCTTAATAGCGACGCCGTCGCGACACACCTTGAGACGACTCAGAGAGCAAATTGCTATTTTACAAGTGACGGCATCAGGCTTAAAAGAGTAGGTCGTCACAACTCAGATGGCCTAGATTTGGATCTCGACGGCGTCAGAGGTTGAAGCCGACGGCGTCACAAGCATAAGGTGACACCGTCACAGAGTTGACATGTCCGTTACAATTAAAGAGTGACGCCGTCGCATATTGTAACTCTATATATAGAATTCGAATTTTCTGTATTTAGAGAGGTAGTTTTGTGGAGTAAAAACCTAAACCGAACATAGGCTGTCTTGGGCAGTATCTTAGGGTTCCATACCATATTTTACAACAAGATAAGTGATTTACTTCATTAATTCAATTATGTCTTCAATTGTTTGTGTGTATGCTTGCATGTTTTCCATGTCCGGCTAATTTACTTGTGTGTTTGCTTAGATCTATGAAACCTAGGTATTGAATATTGATTGGTTGTCTCTTATCTTAATTGTGATTGACCTAGTATTGCGATAGGTCATTCGTTGTGTTTTTAATGCTTGAGTAATCTTTGTGAACATTAGTTTATAATCACCTAGAGTTATTGTAGTTTAAACATCCAAAGATAACCTTAGAGTTAGTTTATGAATCCTAGAGATTTCGTAGGCAATAACCTTAAGGTAGTCTCAAAGAGTTAGGGAAAAACGCATACCCTACGACCTTAGAAGACACAACGCGTTAAGAATAAGGACTTGAAAATTCAACCATCAATAGGAGATAACTAGGGAGTAATATCATCTAAGTAAACACATTTTTAATCATCATAAGAGCACACAACAATAGACATAGGCTACACTCACCTTAGTTTAGATAATTAGCTATGTAGAGTAATCGGTAGAAATACCACCCCCCAAATCCAATACCCCGAGATTCGTACCTTTCCATTTTCTAAAAAACATAAAAAAGATTAAAAAAAAATAATCTTCCTCAACCCCAACCTTAGTGTAGTAATTTCTCACTAGCATTCCTATTCCCCTAGAGAACGATATCAATTCCCGAGGCTTACCCTAATACTACACTACAACGATTAGGTTCACTGCCTAGGGTGTTGAAAAACTTGCTCGACGAAAAGGAAGTTCCTTTGACCCCGCTGCCGGGGAATAGAATAGCTAGTTTGATTTTCACCTCGTTTAGGTTTCCTTGCTTGATTCCTATCAAGTAAGCCTTTTTTTTTTTCAATTTTTAGCTTCCTTGTAGTCTATCCCCCTTCTTCGTAACCTTTGTTAGTAACCCCATCACTTTTCATCATGGAAGGTGATAACCCACCAAACAACAACCTACCATTTGATCCCACTTTTTCCAACCATCTCCGAGCTCGTATTGTAAGTGAATATATAGAGCTTAGGAAATTGAATAGGATAATTGAAAATGCACTTGAGGAGGCCCTTAGGGAATCCACTGGCACTTTAGATAGTAAATCAACCTCAAGTGATTCTGATGATGTGTTAGAAGAAGGAGATTATAAGGTATTAGAAGTTATGGAAGGATGTAAGGAGGAGGAAGAACTTAGGGAGTATTTCGATTCATACCCTAATGGGAAGGAAACCGCCTATCACTATAACGTAGTTAACTTCCCGCATCCACCTTTCGAGCCTTGCATTAGAAGCGGTAACCCTAGAAATATTAAAATACCGTGCATGATTGGATACTTATATAGGGATCACACTTACATTGACTCTAAGGCACCCATGAACATAATGTCTAGGCTCTACTACAATTGGATCATGAGCAAAAAGTTAGGACCTATGAGGGACCCCTTTCACCCTACGAAAGTGAGTAACTATGTTGGGAGGGCCAAAGGATTGCATGTCTTCATAGGTAACTTCACATATAGGTGTGATTTCATGATCTTGGAGAATGTTAAGGGCATCATTGATGGGTTTCTAGGAGATGTGATACTTGGGAGACCATTTATTGAGGAATCTAAGATGGTTTATGATCAAGAGGAAGGAATAGCCAAGTTATCAAACGGGATCGAATGTGTTAAGTATATAATGCCCTACAAAAATAAGAAGTTTGAGGGTATTGATGATCTAGATGTTGACAACATTCCGGCCTTTGAAGTAGATTGGGAGAACAAGGTTTACTACACCGTTTGTCTAGAGTTAGGCCCTGAGTATATTCGTGATGAGAGAAGAGTGAAAGAAATCGAATGGACCTCTAAGATTAGAGGAACGTAGGGGCACGACTTCGAGTCTAGCTACAAGACTCATAAATAAAGAAAAGCGCTTCGTGGGAGGCAACCCATGCTTAATTGTTTGCTTATTTGTGTGTCGTATGTCTTTTATTGATTGTTTATTCTCATGTTTGAATTTGTAAAAATGCTTTATTTTGTCTTTAACCTCGTCTTAATTACATATAAAGGTATTTTACAAAAGGGATAAGTGTAGGGAGGATTACACACGTTTTCAAATAGAACGTGAACATGAGAATTACGATTATTAAAAAGATATACATGTGTGTTTGTTCGAGTCAAATGCTTGTATCGAGTCATAATGGATGTTTTGCAGAATTTTTTTTCCAGATTCTAAAGATATAAATTTTCCAGAATTTTTTCCAGAAAATCGCAGACCAGTTTCTGTCTGGATAACCTGACGGCGTCAGGGTCGCAACCTAACGGCGTCAGGAGGAGTAGAAACAGCTTACTACTTTTTCTCGTTTTCTGTGCTACTTATAAATTTTTGGAATTTTCCAAGTCTTAATTTTCCAGAAAATCTGTAAACATCCATTCCACAAGCATTATATCCTAGTTTAGTAGAGTCATGTATATATTGTTACCGCCGATTTTACGCGAAGGTTTCGTTTGTTTTCTTCAAGTGTGCAGGTTTTATTTATCAAGAAGAAGATACCTAAGATTGGATGGAGCTTTTCACGCAAACATTCTTCTTGGAAAAGATTTAACCACTACTTCACACGGATCCTACCGAGCTAATCAGGGGAGTATTAGTTTCTTTCGTTTTTAATTACCTTCCATTATCATAACTTTGATACTTTCGGGGAACATTGGGGACAATGTTCAGTTTAAGTGTAGGGAGGGAAAATAAAACGGAAACTTTGAAATTATGCTTATCCTTGACTATTTGCTTTGTCCAATTTCATTTGTGTAATAAACCATGGAAATATCGGTTAGGGTAATTTTGACACCAAATTTAAAATTTTTCATGACATGTAGGAGTGGGCCATTAGTCTTAATAAAGCGTCTCATGGATAGAAAGTTATATGACTAGCACAAAACCCTTTATCACTTAAATTCCACCCAAAATGTGAGGATCGCCCTTAGATTTATAGGAATTAAAGCATTCCACTTTAATGATTCGAGTGTGTACCGGTAGTATAATAGATTCTAGAACTTGTTTTGTGATGCATTTCGAGATCGCTAGTGAGACTACACTTGTGTAGTTAGAAATAACTAAATGATAAGAGGCATTAGGATAACCCTTGTTTGATACCCGTAATACAATTACTTCTTCCACATCGGTTGAGTAATTCCCCCACACCCTTTCGTTGTACTCATCTTTAGTACACGATACCCCTAGTTAACCCCTCGGAGCCTATCCTTTTCGCGGTTCTCTTGATGTTTCAGTTTTTCGGAATATCAATGAAGAGCATTGTTTACAATCCACCCCCAAATGTACACCCAAATCGCCTTAGCCTACCTTGTATGCACTCACTTTTAGTGCATTATTTTTATCATACTAAACCCTTAGTTCAATTATCTAGTTGCTTGCATAAGTTGCTAAGTCGAGTCATATCCTTTGTACACAGCTTTGGGACGATTGGGACTCATGGGAAAAGTTAAATTTTATGAAGTGACGGGAAGGAACGTTAAATTCAAATTCCATTTATTTACGTAATAATGTACTCCAAGTGTTTTGATCTTTTCAATTCGGGTCAAATTAACGTTAGAATAATAAAAACTCAAGTGTGGGGATGTGCCTATAAATCCCTGTTATTTTAATATTGTCGTAGAGGATGGTAGAGTAAAAGTGTATGAAAAAAAAATCGAAAAAAAAGAGTGATTAAAAAAAAAAAAAAAAAAAAAAAAACATACGGGCTACCATCCTACATCTATCTTTAAATTTATGTTTGTTTGTTTCAATTATCTAGAGTTTAGAGTGTCGAGTCTTGGCTTAACAACACCATTCTTCTCATGCTTGTAATATAAATATTTTTGACTTGCCACCACTAAATCGTCTATCCCACCAAACCCTTTGTTTCCCTACCGTAAGCCTAACGTTACAACCCTTTAAAAGACCTCTTAGATAGTTTTTCCTAGGTGCTTACGCCAAAGCGATGAAGGTTTGATCTAGTCTCAAGCCTATGGTAATCTATGTACTAGGACCGGTTAATGAGTGTTTATCTTCCATTTCCAACTTGATATATCTCATATACACCCGAGAGATGAGAGTATCCAAACACCACTTGTGAGGTGCTACTATGTAATTTCCTTGCTTGTTATGACTTTTGCGGGGTTTATATGTGTTGTGAATTGTTCTAAACTAATGCTTCATGACCCCTAACTTATAAATTAATTGACTAAAAGCGCATTTGCTTGAGGACAAGCAAATACCAAATGTAGGGATATTTGATAAGGATTTAAAAGGTACACTTTTGAGGGGTCATGTAAGCCCTTAATTGATCACTTTTCTATCCGTTATTACTTAATTTCGTTCCTTTTCACTTTTTAGGTCTCTTGAAGGCAAATTGCTGCAATGACACTTATTCGGACGAAAAGGCGCGATTATATGAAAAAAATGGCCAAAGTCAAGAATCGAGACACTCAAGCTGCTGAAACAGAAGGGGACGGCGTCACAGCTTAATAGCGACGCCGTCATGACACACCTTGAGACGACTCAGAGAGCAAATTACTATTTTACAAGTGACGAAATCAGGTTTAAAAGAGTAGGGCGTCACAACTCAGACGGCCTAGATTTGGATCCCGACGGCATCAGAGGTTGAAGCCGACGGCGTCACAAGCATAAGGTGACGCCGTCACAGAGTTAACGTGGCCAAGACGAAAACCTAATGGCGGCGACCCAACGGCGTCACAATTAAAGAGTGACACCGTCGCATATTGTAACTCTATATATAGAATTCGAATTTTCAGTATTTAGAGAGGTAGTTTTGTGGAGTAAAAACCTAAACCGAACATAGGTTGTCTTGGGCAGTATCATAGGGTTCCATACCCTATTTTACAATAAGATAAGTGATTTAAAATCAATTATGTCTTCAATTGTTTGTGTGTATGCTTGCATGTTTTCCATGTCCGGCTAAGTTACTTGTGTGTTTTTTAGATCTATGAAACCTAGGTATTGAATATTGATTGGTTGTCTCTTATCTTAATTGTGATTGACCTAGTATTGCGATAGGTCATTCGTTGTGTTTTTAATGCTTGAGTAATCTTTGTGAACATTAGTTTATAATCACCTAGAGTTATTGTAGTCTAAACATCCAAAGATAACCTTAGAGTTAGTTTATGAATCCTAGAGATTTCGTAGGCAATAACCTTAAGGTAGTCTCAAAGAGTTAGGGAAAAACGCATACCCTACGACCTTAGAAGACACAACGCGTTAAGAATAAGGACGTGACAATTCAACCATCAGTAGGAGATAATTAGGGAGTAATAGCATCTAAGTAAACACATTTTTAATCATCATAAGAGCACACAACAATAGACATACACTACACTCACCTTAGTTTAGATAATTAGATAAGTAGAGTAATCGGTAGAAATACCACCCCCCAAATCCAATACCCCGAGATTCGTACCTTTCCATTTTCTAAAAAACATTAAAAAGATAAAAAAAATAATCTTCCTCAACCCCAACCTTAGCGTAGTAATTTCTCACTAGCATTCCTATTCCCCTAGAGAACGAAATCAATTCCCGAGGCTTACCCTAATACTACACTACAACGATTAGGTTCGCTGCCTAGGGTGTTGAAAAAATTGCTCGACGAAAAGGAAGTTCCTTTGACCCCGAATGCGCGTTGTACGCGTATCAACTATGAGGATCAGGTCTATGATCTTCCAAGAAATTTGGATGCCTATTATGACACGTATGGTATCAAGCTCCAAGGCCTTGGTAGGAAGTAATTTTATCTCCATAGGAGTCTAATGTTATATTTTGAGTAGTGGTTTTTTTTCTTATATAGAGAATAAGAAGTATCTTGTTATGTAAGCTTTTTGCCTATGTAACGGGTTGAGATATGGGATTCACCCATATCCTTTGTACTTAAACTTTTTTTGGAGTAATATATTTACCGGGTCTTTTAACTTTTACCAAAAAAAACTCAAAAAACCAATTAAGTACAACGGATGTAGGTGAATCCCACACCTCAACCTAAAAAAGGCAAACCAAAAGCGCCTACAGTGCTTAAAACCTAACCAAGCATAAGAAATTACATGTTATACTTCTGCAAAAACAAAATAAAAACAACCTATCTAATCTGACCACGAAGATTAATGTCATAAGCATTAGCGAACTTGAATTGAGCATCGTTCAGACCACAATCATCAAACTCATCATCATCATAAGTGTTTTGGTCATGGGTATCTTCCTTCCGTTGTTCTAATAAGCTGCTCATGCCCACTCCACTATCACCTTTAGAACCGTCAAAAGCCATAAAATTAAAGTTTCATTGAAGTCATCAAGGACTTCATCATCATCACTGTCCGAGATGACTACACCACCAACCTTAGAAAATGGATTGCCTACCTTTCTTCCTTCTTTAACCATGTTAGGAGTGCTCTTCGAAATACAAGAAGGAGACGCATTGGATGAACTTGGGATGCTTGCATAGTTTTCCACATTAGCCTTTTGAATATGAAGTTGCTTCCCATCATCACCCAGAAATACTAGCTTCCCTTCAATTAATTGACTTTCAAGCTTATTAATCTTTTCAACAATAGGTGTAGTACCTGGACTGCCAAATGAATCAATAGTAGCACTTGCCTGTTTATCCATGTTCCCAAATCCATAATCAAAATCCGAATCTATACTAACAATAGGATCCTCATTCAAATTACCAAGAGCATCAAAGGCATTAGACATTTCAACAATTTCAGCATCCTTACTTGGTTGTAGAGCTGTAAACGAACCGGACGAACACAAACGGGGCCTTGTTCATGTTCGTTCGTTTAATTTTAACCAGAAAAACAAACTAACACGAACGATTAAACGGACGATTTTTCTTGTTCATGTTCGTTTATTAAGAAAATGAGTTGTTCATGTTCGTTCATTAAGACACTAAACGAATGTTAAACGAACATAAAGGTCGAACATAAATGAACATAGACAAACAAACATAACTTTATTAAATTATACACAATATATTGTTTTATAAGTGTTGTATTGATTAAACAACTCAATTTTAAAATTATAAATGATATGATATACGAACATAAATAAATAAATGAACATAAACGAACGTTAACGATCGCATAATCGGACGTTCACGAAAAAAAATGAATGGACGCGAATTTTGTTCATGTTCGTTCATTTAACTTAACGAACGTAAAATATTATTCATGTTCGTTCATTTAATAAATAAACGAACGTAAACGAACTTTTTACCAAACGGTTCATGAAATGTTCACTGAATGTTCAGTTCATTTACAGCCCTACTTGGTTGTTTAGACGTAGACGCCTATTTAGTAGAGTCTTTAGGAGGAAAAGCCTTTGTATTTTTAAGAGCAACCGGACGATACTCCACTTTCTTGGTCTTAGAAACCCCAAAAACCCGTTTATAAGTGGGACCATTTCGCTTGACAGTAGTAAACCCATCATTCGACACCTCCTTAGTAGCTCCCGATACCGGACCTTTGCCTTTATTTCTCGTCTTATTAACCACATGTTTAGGAGCGGATTTCGGACAATCATCATTCAAATGACCATAAAGGAAACACATACCACAACAAGGTGGTTCCCACTCGTATTCAATGCAAATATTTCCTTAGTATATCCTTCCCCTAGCTCAAGGAGTACTAAAAAGGGTGCTAACGGCAATGGGACTCATGCAGGTAAGAAGCTTAAAAAATGAAACCCATTTCTTTGAAATCCCACTATAGTAATGCCAATTAAAAGAGAAAATAAGAGACCTAAAGTAATGAGAAAATGACTTGTAACCGGAAACTTTTTATTGATTCTCGAATCTGTTCATTCACGGCTACTCTAGATTCGATCAAAGGAGTTATGGAAAGCATTTAGACAGATGAAAGTATTCAACTACTGAAAGGTGAATGGTACAAGTTTAGGAATAGCTAAAACTAATTTGTCATGGAAATCCTTGGAAGCATTGATTTCAATCAAAGCTCTCGCATAGCTACTACGACTCCATGACTCCAAACACATGCTATTATATAAGAATCAAGCATCATAGGAATACCAATTTTAGAAGCAAGCAAACTCAACCCATATGAAGTATAAGCAACCATAGGGACATTGTGAAACTTCACCCATACAGGAACACATGAAAAATCTTCCTTAAAAAGACTTACCGATGGAGACCACTTATTGAGAAAGATAGGAATTCCACGTATCATCCAAGGTCCATCCCTAAGAATAGCCTCAGCATCCTTTAGAGGCGAGAACTTGAGTAAGAATAAATTGTTCGCCTTCATTGTGACTTTCTGAATACCATATTTACCCCAGTTATTACGCACGGACCATTCAACCACGGGAGTCTTTTCCCAATAAAATACCCATAGAGCGAATTTTTCATCCGCGCATTAACCTCCTGAACCGAACCAATGGGTAAAACTGCGTCATAGTCATCATCCTTAGGAACCGTCTCATCAATGAATCGAAAATTAGCTTTCTTAGAAGACAAAGAGCTGATTTTAGAAGCATAAGTCTAGGGGGCATCCACATTAGAATTGGTCGCATTAGAATTACAAGCATAACCTCTAGACTTATTAGAGTGAGAAATTCGATTTGAATCTGCAAAACCAAACCTATACTTGAGCTTAAGAAACTGATTTACTTAAATTGAAGCATACCAAAAGATAGAACATTGCATTTGCAATGCCAACTCAAAATTGACACATTGAAAGAAGTTTAAAACGCCTAAAACTAGATATCTACTAACTTATTAAGGGCAAAAAATTTGCAAAAAAGTCCCTTGAAATTTATTTATCAAGTCCTTTTATTGGGTAAAAGGGTTACCCTGGTAAAATACTATTACTTCAAAAAAAAATTACAGAACAACTGGTGTGGGTGAATCCCACACCTCAGCCCGAAAAGGCAACCTAAACACACATATAGAGCTTAAGACCTAAATAAGCATAAGAAAGACAAACCAATCTTATGATCAAACACTATAAAGACATAAGAATAAAACTAACATTTACCCTGACCACGCAGATTTATATCTATTGAGTCACAAAACGCGAGTTGTTTCGAATTTAAACCTTGAAGGTCATAAGTGTCATATAGATCAAAATCTTCACCTCATGTAAACTAGTATTATACGAACCTCCACTCGTCATAAAATGAGAAGTTTCATCATAAACATCTTCAACTTCATTATCACTATCACTATCCAAAATAACCACATTCCCAAACTTAGAAAATGGATTACCTACATTTTTTCCTTATTAACCATAACAGGTTTACGATTAGCCTCCTTTTGCATAGGAAGCGGCTTTCCATCATCACCAAGAAGCACAAGCTTCCCCTCAACAATTTGACTTTCAATCTTATTAATGTTTTCAACAAGAGGTGTGTTACTTGGATTGTCAAATGCATCGATGGTAACACTTGCCTGTTTACTTATAACATGATCCTTATCCAAATCACCAAGGGGGTCAAAAGCATTAACCGTGGTAATCACTTCAGCAACCTTACTTGGTTGTTTAGATGCCTCCTTAGTTGTAGAAGGAGAATTATTAATCTTAGAAGCAACCGGCCAAAATTCCATATTCCTTGCAACTCCAAACACCCGCTTATTTGGAAGCCCTTTCTCTTGACATTAGTGAACCCTTCTTTTGACACCCCCTTATTAGCTCCCGAAGAGTTAGGAACATGTTTAGGAGGAGCTTTGGGACATTCCTCAAGAAGACGACCATATACCAAAAAATTTACTACATCGAGGAGGATCCCATTCATAATCAACACGAATGGTGTGTGTCGTATAACCAGTTCCCTTGATATTAGGGACAGCAATAACCAGAGTATCACGAAGGTGAGTCATATTTATTTCAATCAATGCTCTAGCATAACTGCTTCTACCCCATGATTCTAAGCACATCTCATTAGTATATGAATCAAGAAGCATAGGATTACTAATTTTAGAGGCAATAGAGCTCAAACCATCAGAAGAATAAGCTTGAGATGTTTTGAACTCCTTTTAGAACAATACGATTGTTGAGAACTATCTGAGTTACACGGTTAAGTGCTTATCTTAAGGTGTTTGTTTTCAGGTAATACATGAACTGCTTATTAATTTTATCAAAACTAATGTTGCAAAAATGTGACAATCCGTACTTTCAGGTCATTTCTCGACACCGTTCATGTCTCATTATTTCAACATTTTAGTAAACTTGGTTTACTTGTTTCAAATTCGCGTAACCTTGGAGGTTTAGCGGCGAATTCATGATCATGACATCACGTACATTTCATATGGACTATGATTAGTCTACATTTCATTGACATCATGTGCATCTCATTGATTCATTCACGACATTTCATTTCACTTTCAACGCGTAATTTTTATTTAATAATTTTTATCGCGTGAGTTTTTATTTTGATTATTTAAACCGTTACTTTCAAAAATGATCCCGAGGCATTTTTAAATTTACATTTAGTTCATAAAAACTATATTTTTAGTTTTTCTAGTGTTTCAAATTTATTTGGTACTTAAATTGTTAACGTTTAATTATTACGTCGTTTTTCTTAAAATTATACGATAATTATTTTATCACCCAATTTTTTTACAAGGAATGTATTTTTATAATTTTTATGGTCTCATTACATTCTACTTTGGTCTATTAAAAATCTCTTTTACCAAAAATCTACCATTTACCTTTACCTATACATTATCCTACAAATATACTTACACTTTTCTTACAAAATATTACAAGTATTTACACATCACATTATAAAAAAAAATATATATATATATATATTTTGAGGACACAAGATCCACAAAATCCGGTTGGGGGGGGGTGGTTTCAATAATTGGATTGACAAAATTTTCTATATTCATATATATACTCAAACCTAACTCAATTTATCATTCATTCTTCACATACATGTATCTCAATATTTCTCATAGCTAGATAAGTTCTCTCTTCTTGGTTTTTGCTCCTCCATAACCGGCCTCCATAAGCTTTCACAAGGGATCACAAATTTTTCGAGCTCAAGTATTTTTAACAACCTAGATTATATCCTTTATATGGTTTTGAAATAAAAACCAAGGATATTTAAGTTAATCCTTGTTACCTACACCTCTTCATTTTCACTAGTAAGCATATTCTCATCATTTTTATGTTTCCTTATCATTTTCATAAGTTTCTTTTCATTTTTGGAGCTTATATACATGTTATGTGATTTATACCATTTATTTCATGATTTTTAAGTTATATATACAATATGGTCATCCTATAATTACTCCCATGGTATTCTTTGGTCTTGATGGTGATTAGGAACCCATGACACCCTAAGAAGGTGTATGGTATGATTAGATTAGCTTTGGAGTTGATTTGAAGGGATTAGAATAGGTTTTGTCCGAGAAAAACTATTTTCGTAAACTATATTTTACGTTCTGTCCTTAAAACGAATTTCTGGAAAAACCTACTGATGGTACGACATTTTGGCCTTGATATTTAGAAAATATACTTTAAAACGAATCCGTGGCCTTTTGAACGGATAAAAACGGAGTTATAACGAAGCCGTGGTGAATTTTTAAAGTTTGACGACGAAACGTACATTTTTCAGAAAATTTCAGCAAGCAGTTTTTACATATTTCGGGTCAAAAACGAGCCTTAAGCTTCACAAATTATTTCGACTTCTCAAAAATATATTAGTTTACTTCGATACGAAGCTAAGGACATATTTTACGTAGAAAACGGATTTAAAACGACAAATATATGCACGTTTTTATAAAGTTGCCGTAAATATTATTTTCTGAAAAACTATATTATTTTTACGTTACAAGTATTTCGTTAGCTGTAAAGGCTATGTTTGCGGCTGTTTTTAACAAGGTTGTAGAACTTTTTATAACGAAATGTCTTCTAGTAAAATCAAGTTCACCGGCCATATTTTTCAAAACAAAAAGCCGTTTGTCAAGCGGAGTTATGGTAAATTATTTACGGATGTTCAAACTTGGCCGAAACTCATTTTCTGCACACAATTAACAAAAACCACCATCTTTAGCCTTTAATATCTTTATGATCGAGACCTTTTGGACGAAAACTCCTGAACTGAAACTTCTAGATATCGATACAAACTTTCCAAAACCGTCGAGTTCGTTCTCTAACGATCGACGTACACCGTTTTGCGACTAGTTTTCCAAAGCCATTTTTGTTAATTTCATGAGTTTTCCGACGACATTGTTTTGCGACGAAAAGTGGCAATTTCACCAAAAATCATTATAAAACCATTATAGGATGACATTTTGACGTAAAAACATGTAAAGTCATTTTTGAAGGGTCAAGACGTCAAAAGAGTATTTTTCGACGACGAGTAATATTTTCAAAACCCGTAAATGGTATAAATAACATACGAAGTGCATGCATAACATTACATTGCAACTCATTACATATCATATCATTCGTAATAGGTCATTTACGAGATTCACGCTATACCTCAGTGTATCCACTTTTGCCATCGCATTATTGTCCATGTGAGTTTTCATAGCCCCACTTTTACTTGTTTTCATAACTGTTTTGGGGGAGATACATGCTGATCATCTTTTATGACATTCATATCTATTTGCAAACTACATGCTTAACTGAACTTAATGTTTAGTCATATCCTATGTCATTATCATTGGACTGAATGTCTTGGGATTATCATTGGACTGAATGTCTTGGGATTATCATTGGACTGAATGTCTTGGGATTATCATTGTGCTGAATGTCTTGGGATTATCATTGTGCTGAATGTCTTGGGATTATCATTGACTATACATATCTTGGCAATGGGTTGTGAACACACAGGTTGCAAGTTTTGTATGGGCGGGACTTGGAACTGAGTGGATTCACAATGCCTTTGCTGCATAAACGATTTCTAAAGGCTTTACATTTCAAAACAAACTCTATGAACTCACTCAACCTTTGTGTTGACACTTTTAGCATGTTTTATCTCAGGTATCTAAGGCATTCACTTCATGGCATGCATTTGGACACATCATGGAGTCGTGGTGACGACGCGTCTCACTTGGGTTTTACGTACTTTAAAACATCGTTTGAATTGTAACAAACTTATTTCCGCACAAGTTGATTTACATTTGGGACCTACTTTGTAAACTCTGATTATTTTATTAAATCAAGCGATGTATTTTCCAAACGACACTTTAGGTCGTTCAATATAACTGTGATTATGATGCTATGACAGTCAATCCCCAGGAATTCCATTCCGCTGCAAAACAGGTAATTTGGGGGTGTGACAGATTGGCATCAGAGCTTCAGTTATAGAGAACTAGGTTGCATCATTGACCCTAGACTATAACTACATCATCATAGCATCTCATCATTTCATCATAAGTGAATGTTCACTTTACATGTGGATTATACGTACATTTTTCGAGTTATTTACTTTCATTTCATATCGATTGTCACATGGATGCCCTTAAATGCCCATTCCATTATCTTTTCCCCATACTTTAACGTGGAGAATTCCTTGTCATTCCCTATCACAATTTCACATCAGCTGATTCATCACCGATAACGTCGAATGCCGGGATAAACTTTAAATAGGGCGAAGACGCTCTCACTCCTTTGTTTCACCACTAACATGTCGAGTTACACTTTATTCACACATTAAGTCTCTAAACCATCATACATTGAAGCACTTACAACACCTCATAACCCATCTTTTCGGAACCCGTCGATCATTTTTGAAACATAACCTCAAATCTATCATTTCTTATCACATTTCTTTGAAGCGCTTATTATTAACATCGGATTTTGCTACGTCTCACATTTCCTCTTGTTTTGAAGAAGATATGGCACCGAAGAAAGCTACAGTTGAAATGACCCAAGCGGCTATTCAGAAGTTAGTGAATGACAGCATTGCTAATGCTCTAAGAGTTGAAAGGGAAACGGTGGCTGCTGCTGCTGCCGAGGCCGCGACTGCTGCTGTAGCCGCTAGGCTAGCTGCTGCTACTGGAAATGCCGGAGGATCCGGAGTTAAGAAATGTTCGTACAAGGATTTCAAAAGTTGTGAGCCCACGAAATTTAGAGGTACCGAGGGAGCTACAGCAATGGTTCGATGGTTTGAAAAATTGGAATCAGTGTTTTTGCTATGTAACTGTCCGGATGATAGTAAAGTTAAATTTGCTACGAGCACATTACTCGATGGAGCATTATCGTGGTGGAATTCTTATGCTCAACCGATTGGGATGGAGAATGCTTTCAAGCTTACTTGGGAGCAATTCAAGAGTTTGGTAACTAAGAAGTTTTGTCCTCGTACGGAAATCAAAAAGTTGGAGACGGAGTTCTATGAATTAGTAACCATTGGGTACGATATTGACACTTACATACGGAGATTTCAAGAATTGGCTGTGTTATGCCCGTCCATGGTTTCTGATAATGAGAAGTTGCTAGAGGCTTTTATCGGGGGACTTCCCGAAATTATTCAAGGCGATGTGACTTCTTCTGATCCGCAAACGATTGAGGAAGCTATTCGATTGACTCAAAAGCTAATGGCCCAGGTAGTGAAGAGAGGCAAGTACCCCAACACCAACCAAAACAACAACAACCCCAACAACTGCACCAACTACTACAATAACCAAAACAATGACAACAACACCGATAACCAAATCAACAACAACAAAAGAAAATGGGAAAATGACTGAGGAGGTTACAATAACAACAATCAAGACCGTAACACTAACCATCATCAACAACAGAATAGAGGGCAAGAGACTGCAATGGTTTATGTTGCTGCACCAATAGAAGGCAGAGGTTATGCTGGAACCTACCCATTATGTAATCGATGTAAGTATCATCACACGGGACTTTGTCCTGTTAAGTGCTACAAGTGTCAAAAACTAGGACACCATGCCAGGAATTGTAGAGGCAAGACCATAGTTACGTGCTTCGGATGTGGGGAGCAAGGACACTATCGAAGTCAATGTCCTCAAAACCAAGGTCAACAAGTTGAAGGTGCTCATGGGAATGTATATATGTTAGAAGGAGGAGGAGGAGCTCGTCAAGGTATCAACGACGCGGAAGACTGAAGAAGTTCGGAAACTAACAGTCTTATTTCTCCTTATGTACTATGTCGTACCAAGTTTATGTCTAATCATCGTATCCGAAACTTTATGACTTAAAGATGTACTACTTTTGCTAAACCACTCGTTGTAAAATATTCTCATCTATCGTACTTTATTTTCTTTCCGATTTGTTATCATTTACGTGGGTCTTTATTCTTGTTACTTTAACTATCATTTTAACGACACATCTCCATGTCTTCTCTCCTCGATGTTCATCACAATTTTAACATCAGTTGACTCAACACCAAACAACATATGAGTCGATTAGTCCAAGCATTGCATAGTTACTCCTAAATTATACATAGCCTGATCACCTATGTCTAATTCAGGAAGAATCATGCAATGAAGGGAGTAGTAGTCTTATATGAGTAAGCAATTCCGTAATCGAGCCAAATTTTCAAAAGATTTTCTTCAAACCACTTGTTTCCAGTTTGATCCGCGTGACAGTTCTTGTTTGACGAGTTGCAAAGATCGAGCTAGAAACAAGTTGTTACCTAAACCGATTTAGCCTAATCTCATGACAGTTCTTGTTTGATGAGTTGTGAGATTAAGTAAAAATCGGTTACCACAAAGTCTTTTGAGGGTTTTGCTCGGGAATGGGAAAGTTTGCTACCTCAAACCCTAAACCTGTTAGACCTAACAACAATTGAATTCAGGGACTGAATTCCTTTTTGGATGGGCGAATGTGACAATCCGTACTTTCAGGTCATTTCTCGACACCGTTCATGTCTCATTATTTCAACATTTTAGTAAACTTGGTTTACTTGTTTCAAATTCGCGTAACCTTGGAGGTTTAGCGGCGAATTCATGATCATGACATCACGTACATTTCATATGGACTATGATTAGTCTACATTTCATTGACATCATGTGCATCTCATTGATTCATTCACGACATTTCATTTCACTTTCAACGCGTAATTTTTATTTAATAATTTTTATCGCGTGAGTTTTTATTTTGATTATTTAAACCGTTACTTTCAAAAATGATCCCGAGGCATTTTTAAATTTACATTTAGTTCATAAAAACTATATTTTTAGTTTTTCTAGTGTTTCAAATTTATTTGGTACTTAAATTGTTAACGTTTAATTATTACGTCGTTTTTCTTAAAATTATACGATAATTATTTTATCACCCAATTTTTTTACAAGGAATGTATTTTTATAATTTTTATGGTCTCATTACATTCTACTTTGGTCTATTAAAAATCTCTTTTACCAAAAATCTACCATTTACCTTTACCTATACATTATCCTACAAATATACTTACACTTTTCTTACAAAATATTACAAGTATTTACACATCACATTATAAAAAAAAAAAAAAAAAAAAAAAAAATATTTTGAGGACACAAGATCCACAAAATCCGGTTGGGGGGGGGGTGGTTTCAATAATTGGATTGACAAAATTTTCTATATTCATATATATACTCAAACCTAACTCAATTTATCATTCATTCTTCACATACATGTATCTCAATATTTCTCATAGCTAGATAAGTTCTCTCTTCTTGGTTTTTGCTCCTCCATAACCGGCCTCCATAAGCTTTCACAAGGGATCACAAATTTTTCGAGCTCAAGTATTTTTAACAACCTAGATTATATCCTTTATATGGTTTTGAAATAAAAACCAAGGATATTTAAGTTAATCCTTGTTACCTACACCTCTTCATTTTCACTAGTAAGCATATTCTCATCATTTTTATGTTTCCTTATCATTTTCATAAGTTTCTTTTCATTTTTGGAGCTTATATACATGTTATGTGATTTATACCATTTATTTCATGATTTTTAAGTTATATATACAATATGGTCATCCTATAATTACTCCCATGGTATTCTTTGGTCTTGATGGTGATTAGGAACCCATGACACCCTAAGAAGGTGTATGGTATGATTAGATTAGCTTTGGAGTTGATTTGAAGGGATTAGAATAGGTTTTGTCCGAGAAAAACTATTTTCGTAAACTATATTTTACGTTCTGTCCTTAAAACGAATTTCTGGAAAAACCTACTGATGGTACGACATTTTGGCCTTGATATTTAGAAAATATACTTTAAAACGAATCCGTGGCCTTTTGAACGGATAAAAACGGAGTTATAACGAAGCCGTGGTGAATTTTTAAAGTTTGACGACGAAACGTACATTTTTCAGAAAATTTCAGCAAGCAGTTTTTACATATTTCGGGTCAAAAACGAGCCTTAAGCTTCACAAATTATTTCGACTTCTCAAAAATATATTAGTTTACTTCGATACGAAGCTAAGGACATATTTTACGTAGAAAACGGATTTAAAACGACAAATATATGCACGTTTTTATAAAGTTGCCGTAAATATTATTTTCTGAAAAACTATATTATTTTTACGTTACAAGTATTTCGTTAGCTGTAAAGGCTATGTTTGCGGCTGTTTTTAACAAGGTTGTAGAACTTTTTATAACGAAATGTCTTCTAGTAAAATCAAGTTCACCGGCCATATTTTTCAAAACAAAAAGCCGTTTGTCAAGCGGAGTTATGGTAAATTATTTACGGATGTTCAAACTTGGCCGAAACTCATTTTCTGCACACAATTAACAAAAACCACCATCTTTAGCCTTTAATATCTTTATGATCGAGACCTTTTGGACGAAAACTCCTGAACTGAAACTTCTAGATATCGATACAAACTTTCCAAAACCGTCGAGTTCGTTCTCTAACGATCGACGTACACCGTTTTGCGACTAGTTTTCCAAAGCCATTTTTGTTAATTTCATGAGTTTTCCGACGACATTGTTTTGCGACGAAAAGTGGCAATTTCACCAAAAATCATTATAAAACCATTATAGGATGACATTTTGACGTAAAAACATGTAAAGTCATTTTTGAAGGGTCAAGACGTCAAAAGAGTATTTTTCGACGACGAGTAATATTTTCAAAACCCGTAAATGGTATAAATAACATACGAAGTGCATGCATAACATTACATTGCAACTCATTACATATCATATCATTCGTAATAGGTCATTTACGAGATTCACGCTATACCTCAGTGTATCCACTTTTGCCATCGCATTATTGTCCATGTGAGTTTTCATAGCCCCACTTTTACTTGTTTTCATAACTGTTTTGGGGGAGATACATGCTCATCATCTTTTATGACATTCATATCTATTTGCAAACTACATGCTTAACTGAACTTAATGTTTAGTCATATCCTATGTCATTATCATTGGACTGAATGTCTTGGGATTATCATTGGACTGAATGTCTTGGGATTATCATTGGACTGAATGTCTTGGGATTATCATTGTGCTGAATGTCTTGGGATTATCATTGTGCTGAATGTCTTGGGATTATCATTGACTATACATATCTTGGCAATGGGTTGTGAACACACAGGTTGCAAGTTTTGTATGGGCGGGACTTGGAACTGAGTGGATTCACAATGCCTTTGCTGCATAAACGATTTCTAAAGGCTTTACATTTCAAAACAAACTCTATGAACTCACTCAACCTTTGTGTTGACACTTTTAGCATGTTTTATCTCAGGTATCTAAGGCATTCACTTCATGGCATGCATTTGGACACATCATGGAGTCGTGGTGACGACGCGTCTCACTTGGGTTTTACGTACTTTAAAACATCGTTTGAATTGTAACAAACTTATTTCCGCACAAGTTGATTTACATTTGGGACCTACTTTGTAAACTCTGATTATTTTATTAAATCAAGCGATGTATTTTCCAAACGACACTTTAGGTCGTTCAATATAACTGTGATTATGATGCTATGACAGTCAATCCCCAGGAATTCCATTCCGCTGCAAAACAGGTAATTTGGGGGTGTGACAAAAAATCGTGAATCGGTAGTCGGGCGGTCGACCACCCTGTAGCAAGAATCGGTCAAGTCGGGATTAATCGGTGATTAATCGGATTGGCATTTTCTGCAAATTTTAGTATTTCTGGAGACCAAACTAAAAAACTTAACCGATTCCAAGCCTGCTATGTTTCCAAACCTCAATAAAAGGCTCCAATTCTGATCATGATGCCCATTGTGCGTTATAAGTGAAATATACGATCCTCAAATTAAGTAGAATGCCTAAATTATTTTTTTTAAATGACCGATTTGCCCGATTCGATCAATTTTTGACCGATTCGGCCAATTTTTGGACTGCTTAGTGTCGATTTTTTTCCTTGGCCGATTTTTCGACCGATTTTCCAAAATCGACAAGGTACTTGGCCGATTAACAATTAATTGGCGATTAATCGGCCGAGTTGACCGATTTTTGCAACATTGATCAAAACTCAATAAAGTGATGAATTGTTTAAGTAGCCAATCCTAAACATCCCTAGTTGTTTGGTTCATTTGGTATTGTGCTGGTTTTAGTGACGTGGTTTACATGGTTTGATCATGAAAAGTGGTTTTCTGGGCTCAGGAGGGAGAGTGAGTGGACATAAGAATGATATGAATAAGGACAAGAATGAGTTGAGCAAGATAGATTTTGGTAATGCGTCGATGCAAGGTGTTAGTGCTATGAATTCAGATAGTGTGGTTAATGTTCTGGTTCAGACGATATGGATTCTGGTAATTCATCGAATGATGTAAATATATTTTTTTGGGTAAAAAGGTTACCTCCGATAAAATATTATTATTAAAATAATAACGTAAAACGGGTATGCGTGAATCCCATACCTCAGCCCAAAAAGGCAAACCAAACATACCGACGTCTTTAAGACCGAAATCAGTATTGAAAACCGTAGTTGGACAATCTGCTGCAACTCCTATCACTATATCGAACAATGAAGGCGATGTCAACTTGAATACAGGTATAGGATCCACATCTTACTACAATGTATTGAATGCTGATGTGGACACAAATATTTCCTTAGCTAAAAAAATTAGTAACATTGAAAAACAAATGCTGAAAGGAAAAATTGTACTTTTGGGTGATGATGAAAAGCCATTGAATACAGGAGGTGATAAGTCGAATAACGCTAGAAATAGTTTTAATGGTAAACCTAGTAAGAACTATGCAAACTTTCGTACCCTAAGAGCCCCGACTAGTAATGAGGCTGATGTTTCCATTCACATAAGATCGACCCTAGAGGTTAAGTAACGTTTCGAGAATACTATCTATTTCTGGGTAAGAGAGTGGTGTATCAGGTGGTTGAAATCTATGTTAAGAATGCGTGAAGTAGTTTTGGGCTTGTTCATACTATGATGAATGCAAAAGGTATTTTTTTTCTTTAAATTCATCTAAAAAACGGGTATGGAAGCAATGCTTGCAGGTGGACCATGGTTGATTCGTAATATGCCACTGATTCTTCGTAAATGGTCTCCTATGATGAATGTTTCTAAGGAGGACTTAAAGAGTGTACCGGTTTGGGTTTAAAATCCATGATGTGCCAATAACATCACTCACGGAGGATGGATTGAGTGATATTGCTACAAAACTTGGCACCCCTTTGATGCTAGATACGGATACAACCTCTATGTGCACGAAATCATGGAGTCGGTCTAGTTTTGCGAGAGCCATGATTTATCTTCATGCTAACATTAAGTTGATGATACCCTTGTTGTGGTGTGCCTAGAATTGAAAGTGACGGATATCTTTTGCATACTATTCGTGTGGAGTACGAGTGAAAACCTACTAGATGCCCAACATTCTTCGTTTTTGGACATTCTTTGGACATTTATCCAAAAAGAAATCATTGACCAATGTCCAAAGAAAAGTGTGCCCGACATTTTAAAAAATTTGAAAGCTCCTAGGCAAGCTGTTCGCTATTTAGCAGTTGGTCCCAAGTCACATGTTACTTACAGACATGTTTAACCAAAGACTTTGAAGAAGACGGACTCAAAGGAACCCAAACCAAAGGATAATTCTAAGGTTGGTTATTGATTGAAATGATTTTAAAAAAGTAGGTAATAAGGCTAATCTGGCTAGTTCTAGTGGTGTGAATAAGAATTCTCATGTAGTTGATCTTATTAGTACTAAAATAGTGACTTCAAACCCGTGTGAGGCTCGTAATATGGTTGAAAATCTTGGTGTTGCTGCCTTTTGTGGCACTGTTAGTACTAGTAGTGATAAAACTGATGTGAAGGATAGTAGTGACAAGGATAATTAGAATGTTGGAAAAAACAAGGAAGTTGATATGGATATGCCCTTTTAGTGTCATCGTTGGATTGATTTGAGTCCTTTGGCTCTCCATTGCAAGAATCGTTTTTCTTCCAGTCGCACGACCACCAAAAGAGGAAAGTGACAGTGATGTGATTGGGGATAATAATGAAACTTTGAATTTTATGGCATCTAATCATCCTAAGGTTGCTAGTTCCTCAAAAGGAGGATATGTAAGTTGGAAGAGTTTATATGAACGTTGGAAGGAACACTATGATGACAATCCATATGATTAGGATGAATACGAAGACTTAAATGAAGATCAACTGGCATTTTGTGACGATATTAGATTTACTATACATATGTTAGTTTATATTTTGTCTTGAGTCAAGTATATTCTAGAGTTTAGTAATTCATTTTCGTTGTTTAGGAATTGCAATGCTTTGTTACAAGATTTACCCGCATCATATATACTTAAATGTTCTTTTGAAGTAACATACTTACCGAAAAAACTGTTTACCAAAAAAAAAAATTTGTTCACCAAATAACCTAGGTTTAATGAATATTTTATCCATTAACACATATTATTATCACAATAAGTTATATATAAACCTTATTCAAAATATCTATACTTTTTTAGAGCTTTTTTTATATCTAAATCATAGTAAATTTAAATATTTTTTACTAAAATCAATCCTGTATGGAGTTGTTATAAATTATGAATGAAAAGGAATAGAGAAATGAAAAAGGTTCTCGTGGAACAGAGCGTCCTCTTTCTTTCCATTTTGTAGGTTTCCCTTTGTTGTTTTATGCTACATATACCTAAAATCGAATCATTTATACTATAATCCATCCATCACGCATACAAAGAGACATGGTAACCCAGAATGCATGTGTGTTTCTAACGCTATATATTAACTAAAATATAATTTTCTGACATAAATATATATAAAGTTGATGAGGATACATCGATCATTGTGTATTTGTGTGTGAAGGTGACGACATATATGCTTCGTTTCTTTGGTTCTTCTTCTTCTTTTATCTGCTTCGTCTAGCTGGACTGAAATATAGTTTCTCAAACTTCAATGTAACATCTTGCGTTTGGACATACCCTTTAGTCATTTTCTTACAGACATTTACCACTGATCTTCATTGTTTGTGACTACATACATGCATACGTACGAACATTTATGCTTGTAAAAACATTTGTGAGTATAAGAAGTTGCAAAAGTTTTGTACAAACATATTTTGGGATATATCCATTCGATCAAATTTGGATAAATTTCCTATTCTTGGGTGCATCTTCTTAGTGGTTTTACGTTGAAACAAACTTTGACTTTTTAAATCTGAATCTCCGTATATTATCCATATTATTTTTTTGTATAACCGCGCCAAATATAAAATGATTGGTAAAGAAAACTTGTTGCAATTACTATAATTTGTGTTTTAGAAAGACATGCAAATATAAAAACTACAAAAGGGCATTAGTGATATCTTAGTTTATGAGTTTACCTACCCAAGATACGTACGAATCAATTGTAAATGAAGAAGTTTAAACAATGCAGTGACGAGTTAGGGACTAAGTTGAGCTACTAGATTTGTAGGGACATATACAAAAAGATCGATCATGATCAACCTACCCTCAAAGGCTCAAAGTGAAGCTAGCAACAAAACTCGAAAATGATTACTAATCATATCAATTCATTATATTGTGATAACGCATATCACATGATATTAATTCCACGTGGAGTACCATTGTTATCAGTATCATATCAACTACTACTGCAGAATTCCTTATTAATAGACAATTTTTGTATTTTGTTTAAAGGGACTTTTTTAAACTACTACTGCAGAATTATCTTTTGTATTCAGTTTTAATAGACACTCAAATATCTGTTTCGTTTTTAAGACACTTTCTGCATTCAGTTTTAAAATAAAATAGACACTTGATTACAACAAGTAGACAGATTTAACAGATTTTTTAAATATACAGTAACTAGTTAGAAATCAATATTTGACAAAGCTTTTGAAAAAATACAATTGTTTTCTTAAATGGAAAATGCAGTTGCATAATTTGTTTTATTGATACAAACACGCCTAATATTCTTAATATTGGAACATTTAAGTATCTAAACCTTTAATGAGAACTTAAATGACACTAAAATAATAGACTCGGTGAAGATTTCAAGGAGAGACAACTTAGAACACAGAGCGAATAAGGATAAAAACACTCTGATTATCTCAACTTAACACTTACCAAATACATGCATCTTACTATCTGATTTTATAATACTTGCTCTTTTACCAATTAATTTCATAACTGCATATAATAGTTGACTGACTTTACTCTAAATACCTTACGTAGATTAAAATTTTCCCACATACTTATTTATCAGTTATAGAATCTTACTTAAGTTAATTAATTACAACTTAGGTTATTATTTTTTTGAGGTAAAAGGTTGTTACACCCGGTGAAGAGATTACTGCAAAAAATGTTTGAGTATAAAGGATGTGGGTGAAATCTCACATCTCGGCCTGTTACATAGACGGTAAAACTAACATAATCAAACTACTTCTACAAACAAAAAAACAAATATTGATTACTTTTGACTCAACAGTCAACACGATACCAAATATAACCTACACTTTCCTTCGACCACAAAGACAACTTAGGTTATTATATGATGCTCATTTTATAAATATTTCTTTTTTGTTAATCATGATCAGGAAAACACATTTAACAATAATATACTCGTAACTGATAATTGTTAGGGCATTTACAATGCACAATGTAGGATAGTTCAATGGAGAAAGCATGATCAGCCTGTTACATAGACGGTAAAACTAACATAAGCAAACTACTTCTACAAACGAAAAAACAAATATTGATTACTTTTGACTCAACAGTCAACACGATACCAAATATAACCTACACTTTCCTTCGACCACAAAGACAACTTTGGTTATTATATGATGCTCATTTTATAAATATTTCTTTTTTGTTAATCATGATCAGGAAAACACATTTAACAATAAAATACTCGTAACTGATAATTGTTAGGGCATCTACAATGCACCATGTAGGATAGTTCAATAGAAAAAGCATGATGAGTTGTTTACTTTTTAGTGGGATGATGGTTAGAACTTTTGTTTGAGTGTTCAATGGGAGTTTTTCTCTGAACAACCTCTCATTTAAGTATGTTGGTAGGCCAAATTTTAAGTAAAAATCATTACTGTATTAAATTATAATAGACTATATATTTTGTCATTTGATTATCTATAATGTAAGATATATGATTAAATAATGAGATAGTGTAAGAGTTTATTGAACATTGAATGATTCAATACATTGTGAAATGACGTGATGTATTAAACTTAAAATCATGAAATACATTAGAGCACAAGGTATGCAACATACCAATAACACGTTATTGGTATGCTACATCAGCGCCACATCATACACTTTCAATTAACACACCAATAACTCAAACACCCCTCCCTCATAACGCACCAATAACATATTATTGGGTCCCACTTTTTTTTACTAAATTATTATGTTTTTAACTTTTTGATAATTAGTTCATACTATATTTTATAAGCATATGAATAACTATTGTACGGAAACAAACATTGTTCGTATGAACAACTACGGAGTATATAATAACACTAGAAAAGTAGAAAGTGATAAACATCATAACTTGCACAATATTTTTGCGTAACTGGTGGTATAAAAATTAACCCATCATATAAATATCACATCTCTCTCTCTCTCCAAAAAGTAAACACACTTCTATTCCCCATCAATTTTTCTGCACTCAATAGTAAAATAAACTATTCATCTTCTTCCAAATTTCTTCTCCATTGTTTTACCTGCAAAAAAAAAAAAAAAAAAAAAAAAAAACGAAAACGAAGAACAGAAAGAAAAGAAAATATACAAATTCAGACACAAAATCAAAAGAGAAAAATGGATGCACGGTTGGCGTGAGCCATTCAAATGGCTAAATCTCCTTTGGCACAAGAATGGCGTGTTGCCTGGTATCATGTTTGGCACGCCATCAGTTATTTTTTTTGCATTTGGCGTGTGATAGGAGTTCCTCACCGTGTGCTCTTAGAGCACAAGGTATCGTGGATACCAATAACACGTTATTGGTATGCCACCTCATCGCCACATCATACACCTCCCAATAACTCACCAATAACTCAAACACCCTCCCTCATAACACACCAATAACATGTTATTGGGTCCACAAAATACCCCACTAAAAATACCCCTCACTCACAATACACTAAAAAAAAAAAAAAAAAATAGCAAAAGGTTGTCCTCTTTCTCCTTTGGCTTGAGCCACTCTACCAACTCAATTCCCTTTTGGCTTGTGGTTGGCTTGTTGCATGGTATGATTTAACGTGCCAACCATCCATATTTTTTACAATTGACATGTTAATCATGTTCCATACCCACTACTCTTAGAGATGCTTTTAGTGTGAGTATGAATATTGATAAGGTTTTAAATGGTACCATTTTGAGGGGTCGTTTAAGTCCTTATTTGATCACTTTTGTATCCGTTATTGCTTAATATCGTTCCTTTTCACTTTTTAGGTCTCGTGAAGGCAAAATGCTGGAATGGCACTTATTTGGACGGAAAGGCGCGAATATATGAAGAAAATGGCCAAAGTCGAAATCAAGGCACTCACAGTTGCTGAAGTTAGAAGGCGACGGCGTTAGGTGCTATTGGTGACGCCGTCCCAAAATTATTGTGACGGGCCAGAACCCAAAACTCGTATTTTCAAGAGACGGCGTCTAGTGGTGAAAGAGTAGGCCGTCGCTACTCAGACGGCCTAGATGCAATCCAGACGACGTCAGAAGCTGAAGAGGACGGCGTCACGGACATAAGGTGACGCCGTCGCAAGGTTAACGTGGCCAAGACGAAACCCTAATGACGGCGACACGACGGCGTCACTAAACATAAGGTGACGCCGTCGCAATTGTAATCTTATATATAGAATCCGAATTTTTCAGTCTGTGGGTGGAGAGTCTTTGGAGTAAAAACCTAAAACCGAACCTAAGGTATCTTGTACAGTATTTTAGGGTTTTTAACCCTATCTTACATCAAGATAAGTCTTTGCTTCATTAATTCAATTATGTCTTTGATTATTTGTGTGTATGCTTGCATGTTCTCCATGTCCGGCTAATTTATTTGTGTGTTTGCTTAGGAAGTATGAAACTTAATTATTGAATATTGATTGGTTGTTTCTTATCTTAGTTGATTTATGATCTAGTAATGCGATAGGTTATCCGTTGTGCACTTAATGCTTGATTCATCTTTGTGAACCTTAGAGTATAATTACCTGAGTGATTGTAGGCTAAACCATCCGAAGAGCGCCTTAGAGTAGGAGTCTATAATCTCTAGTGGGTTTGTAGACAAGACCCTTTGGTAAGTTCAAAGAGTTAGGGAGAAACGCATACCCTACAACTTTAGACACACAACGCAACTAGGAATAAGACGTGACACTCAACCATCAATAGGAGGTAATTAAGGAGTAATACAAACTAAGTAAACACATCTTTAAACTATCATACGAGCACACATTAATTAGACATAGACTCCCACAACGTTAGTTTAGATAATTAGATAATAGTAGAGTAATCGGTAGAAATACCAACCCCCCAAATCCAATACCCGAGATTCGTACCTTTCCATTTTCATAAAATATAAAAAGATAAAAAATAATCTTCCTCAACCTTAACCTTAGCGTAGTAACTCCCTACTAGCATTCCTATTCCCCTAGAGAACGATATCAATACCCGTGGCTTACCCTAATTACTACACTACAACGATTAGGTTCACTGCCTAGGGTGTTATAAAACTTGCTCGAAGAAAAGGAAGTTCCTTTGACCCCGAACGACGCGTGTAGCGTTATCAAGTTTTTGGCGCCGCTGCCGGGGAATAGAATAGCTAGTTAGTAGTCCACCTCGTTTAGGTTTCTTTGCTTGATTCCTATCAAGTAAATTTTTCTTATTTTTTAGATTTCTCTTAGTCTATCCCCCTTCTTCGTAACCTTTGTTCGTAACCCCATCACTTTTCATCATGGAAGGTGATAACCCACTACCATTCATCAACATACCACCAAATGACCCGCCAAGAGCCCGTACTCTTGGTGAATACTCGAGACCAAGCCACTTAGGCTATAGGAACACCATTGAGCTTCCCGACCAAGCCCAAACTACGGCCCTGCGATCCGACACCATCCGGTTGGTGCAAAACGGATGTGCATTCCATGGACTTCGTTCCGAAGATCCAAATCTGCATCTGAGGGATTTCCTCAAAATCGTCGATTCCATCGACCTTGATGCTACTACTCGGGAGACCACGCGCCTGCGTCTCTTCCAATTCTCTCTACGGGACCAAGCTAGTAATTGGCTTGAGCGACTTCCCGCCGGCTCCATCTCAAGTTGGGATGATCTTACTTCTCGCTTCCTTGCTCAATTTTTCCCACCAGGGAGAACTACTAAGCTTAGGCGAGACATCTTGACATTGCAGCAACTCCAAGGTGAGTCTCTTTACAAAGCATGGACTCGATTTAAGGAATTACTCCGTAGACTTCCACACCATGGCATTGATCTTTGGCTTCAAATCCAAATCTTCTATGATCATACCGATTTCATCACTCGACGATCCATTGATCGAGCTGCCGGTGGAAGACTCAGCGACTTTAATGCAGAGCAATCATGGGATATCATAGAGGAGCTCGCCGATCAAAACTACGAAGATTGGAGTGAATCTCCCGAAACTCGGATTAACGTAGTTAATGCCATATCCACTCCTCCTGAATCTCCCGATACACTCGAAGAGCAATTGAGTGCCATCGAGAGAGGAATTGATTATCTTATGGAAAGGCAGAAAAGAGCACCTGTACAAATTCCTCGAGAGATCGTCAAATCCGCCCACTCCACCAACCACTCCACACCTCTTTCGGAATCCCCAAGTCGCGAGCAAAACCCAGGTTCCGCAAGGCGCTTCCGTTCTACTTCCCCAATACCACTTTCACCAAGCTTCAAGGATCAAATGAGGGAGTACATGGCAGCTCATGCAGAGAGATTAGCCAGATTTGAAGAGGAGGTTTATAGGCAGAGAGAGGAAATGCAAGCAAAAATGAAAGAAATGATGGATTTGGTAATTGAATTTACCAAAACAAAGGCTCCCGAAAAAGTGCTCGTAAGAAGCAATGATTGCCCTCCCACTTCATTTGTAAACGCCGTTTCCATCATGCCTGAGAATGCAAGGGCTGAGATGTGGAATACTGAGAAAAGCACGAAGGATGAGTCCATGACTAATGATGAACCTGAGACCATTGAGTACTACCTTAAGCACGAAATTAACAAGAAAACCATTGCAAACCAAGTGAACAACTTTAGGTACAATGAAGTTCTTAGGGAAGCTCTTGAAGAAAAAATGACGGAAGAAGAATACGACGCTTTACCTATGGAACCTCTGTATGAGTTGGTTATAAAAAAAACCGTTAACAAGAAAACGAAGCACCACAGGGAATTTCGTAATACCAGTTAGTATCGGTGACATGGACAATATAAATGCCTTGGCCGATCAAGGGACCGATGTGAACATAATGCCATTGTCAATCTATAATAAGTTAACTAATGAGAAACCAGCAAAAACCGACCTTAGACTTTCCTTAGCTAATCATACTTATGTCCACCCCGTAGGAATCGCTGTTGATGTTCTAATTGAGGTAGCTAACATCGTTTATCCGGTGGATTTCATGATCATTGATGTTGAGGAAGATAAAAACGTACCCCTCATTCTTGGGACACCGTTCCTGGCCACCGCCAAGGCAACCATTAAATGCGGAGAAGGCATCATGATACTCAAAAGCGGGAAGGGGTACAATAGGATACCCATCGTCCCAAGATATCCTCTTAAGATCATGGAAATGATTACGGGTGGAAATCGAAAAGCCCCAGATAACAATGTTAAGAAGAAGAAGAATGACTGGGAAAAAGGGCTTAGAGACTTTATGGTTCAAGGATTGTATGCGACATTGTGGAAACCCGATAAAAAGTTAAGAAGCAATCCTACCTCATTACCTAAGGTACAAAAGGACCCTAAGGAATTTCTAAAGGGAGAAAAAGTGCTCTTGTATAGATCTCGGATAAGGGCATTACGAGGAAGAAACAAACCAAGATGGTTTGGGCCTTTCACAGTTAAGGAGACCAATTTAAAAGACAAAACCGTTGCCATAATTGACAGCGTTGGCAAGGAATCCACGGTGAGCATACAGCGTCTACACTCTTTCGATGAAGGGAAAACAGAGAGTCAAGAGGGCGGTAATGAGAAAACGTAGGAGCACGACTACGAGTCTAGCTACAAGACTCTTTAATAAAGAAAAGCGCTTCATGGGAGGCAACCCATGCTTAATTGTTTGCTTGTTAATGTCATATATCTTTTATTAATTGTTTATCCTCATGTTTAAATTTGTGAAAATGCTTTATTTTATTTTTAACCTCGTCTTAATTGCATATAAAGGTATTTTACATAAGGGATAAGTGTAGGGAGGATTACACACGTTTTCAAAAGAAACGTAAACATGAGAATAACAATTAATTAAAAGATATTTATGTTTGTTTGTTCGAGTCAAATGCTTGTATCGAGTCATAATGGATGTTTTGCAGAAATTTTTCCAGATTCTAAAGATGTAAATTTTCCAGAATTTTTTCCAGAAAATCGCAGACCAGTTTTTGTCAGGATAACCTGACGGCGTCAGGATTGCAACCTGACGGCGTCAGGAAGGAGTAAAAACATCAGATTACTTTTTCTCGTTTTCTGAGCTACTTATAAATTTTTGGAATTTTCCAGGTCTTAATTTTCTTAGAAATTCTGTAAACATCCATTCCACAAGCATTATATCCTAGTTTAAATCGAGTCTTATATATTATTACCGCCGATTTTACGCGAAGGTTTCGTTTGTTCTCTTCAAGTGTGCAGGTTTAGTTTGTCAAGAAGAAGTTACATAAGATTGGAAGGAGCTTTTCACGCAATAATTCTTCTTGGAAAAGAGTTTAACCACCACTTTACACGGATCCTACCGAGCTAATCAGGGGAGTATTAGTTTCTTTCGTTTTTAATTACCTTCCATTATCATAACTTTGATACTTTCGGGGAACATTGGGGACAATGTTCAGTTTAAGTGTAGGGAGGGAAAATAAAACGGGAACTTTGAAACTATGCTTATCCTTGATTATTTGATTTGTCCAATTGCACTTTTGTAATAAACCATGAGAAAATGTCGGTTAGGGTAATTTTGGCACCAAATTTAAAATTTTTCATGACATATAGGAGTGGGCCATTAGTCTTAACAAAATCGTCTCATTGATAGGAAGTTGCATGACTAGCACAAAAACCCTTTACCACCCAAATTCCACCCAAAATGTGAGGATCGCCCTTAGATTAGTAGGAATTAAAGCATTCATCTTTAATGCTTAGAGTGTGAACCGGTAGTATAATAGATTCTAGAACTTGTTTTGTGATGCATTCCGAGATCGCAAGTGAGGCTACACTTGTGTAGTTAGGAATAACTAAATGATAAGAGGCATTAGGATAACCCTTGTTTGATACCTGTAATATAATTACTTCTTCCATATCGGTTGAGTAATTCCCCCACACCCTTTGCGTTGTACTCATCTTTAGTACACGATACCCCTAGTTAACCCCTCAGAGCCTATCCTTTTCGCGGTTCTCGTGATATTTCGATTTTTCCGGAATATCAATGAAGAGCATTGTTTACACCCCACCCCCAAATATACACCCAAATCGCCTTAGCCTACCCCTTATGCACTCACTTTTAGTGCAAATATTTGTTATCAGCCCAAACCCTTAGTTCAATTATCTAGTTGCTTGCATAAGTTGCTAAGTCGAGTCATATCCTTTGTATACAGTTTTGGGATGATTGGGATTCATGGGAAAAGTTAAAGTTTATGAAATAACGGGAAGGGAACGTTAAATTTAAATTCCCTTTGTTTGCGTAATAATGTACCCCAAGTGTTTTGATCTTTTCAATTCGGGTCAAATTAGTGTTAGAGTAATAAAAACTCAAGTGTAGGGATGTGCTCATAAATCCCTAGTATTTTGATGTTATCGTAGAGGATGGTAGAGTAAAAGTGTATGAAAAAAAAAAAAAAAAAAAAAAAAAAAAAAAAAAAAAAAAAAAAAGAAAAAAAAAAAAAAAGAAAAAAAAAAAAAAAAAAAAAAAAAAAAACATACGGGCTACCATCCTACATCTATCCTTTAGATTTATGTTTGTTTATTTCAGTTATCTAGAGTTTAGAAGTGTCGAGTCTTGGCTTAGCAACGCCATTCTTCATATGCATTTAACATAGAGATTTTTGACTTACCACCACTAAATAGCCTATCCCACCAAACCCTTATTTCCCTACCGTAAGCCTAACGTTACAACCCTTTAAAGACCTCTTTGATAGTCTTTCCTAGGTGCTTACGCCAAAGCGATGGAGGTTTGATCTATTCTCAATCCTATGGTAATCTATGTACTAGGACCGGTTAATGAGTGTTTATCTTCCATTTCCTATTTTGTTATGTTTCATATATACACCCGAGAGAGATGTGAGTATCCAAACACCCCATGTGAGGTGCTAGTATGTAATTTCCGTGCTTGTTATGACTTTTGCGGGGCTTATATGTGTTGTGGACCGTTTTGAATTAATGCTTCATGACCCCTAACTTATAAATTAATTGGCTAAAAGCACATTTGCTTGAGGACAAGCAAATAACAAGTGTAGGGATATTTGATACGGTTTTAAAAGGTACCATTTTGAGGGGTCGTTTAAGTCCTTATTTGATCACTTTTGTATCCGTTATTGCTTAATATCGTTCCTTTTCACTGTTTAGGTCTCGTGAAGGCAAAATGCTGGAATGACACTTATTTGGATGGAAAGGCGCGAATATATGAAGAAAATGGCCAAAGTCGAAATCAAGGCACTCACAGTTGCTGAAGTTAGAAGGCGACGGCGTCAGGTGCTATTGGTGACGCCGTCCCAAAATTATTGTGACGGGCCAGAACCCAAAACTCGTATTTTCAAGAGACGGCGTCTAGTGGTGAAAGAGTAGGCCGTCGCTACTCAGACGACCTAGATGCAATCCAGACGACGTCAGAAGCTGAAGAGGACGGCGTCACGGACATAAGGTGACGCCGTCGCAAGGTTAACGTGGCCAAGACGAAACCCTAATGACGGCGACACGACGGCGTCACTAAACATAAGGTGACGCCGTCGCAATTGTAATCTTATATATAGAATCCGAATTTTTCAGTCTGTGGGTGGAGAGTCTTTGGAGTAAAAACCTAAAACCGAACCTAAGGTGTCTTGTACAGTATTTTAGGGTTTTTAACCCTATCTTACATCAAGATAAGTCTTTGCTTCATTAATTCAATTATGTCTTTGATTATTTGTGTGTATGCTTGCATGTTCTCCATGTCCGGCTAATTTATTTGTGTGTTTGCTTAGGAAGTATGAAACTTAATTATTGAATATTGATTGGTTGTTTCTTATCTTAGTTGATTTATGATCTAGTAATGCGATAGGTTATCCGTTGTGCACTTAATGCTTGATTCATCTTTGTGAACCTTAGAGTATAATTACCTGAGTGATTGTAGGCTAAACCATCCGAAGAGCGCCTTAGAGTAGGAGTCTATAATCTCTAGTGGGTTTGTAGACAAGACCCTTTGGTAAGTTCAAAGAGTTAGGCAGAAACGCATACCCTACAACTTTAGACACACAACGCAACTAGGAATAAGACGTGACACTCAACCATCAATAGGAGGTAATTAAGGAGTAATACAAACTAAGTAAACACATCTTTAAACTATCATACGATCACACATTAATTAGACATAGACTCCCACAACCTTAGTTTAGATAATTAGATAATAGTAGAGTAATCGGTAGAAATACCAACCCCCCAAATCCAATACCCGAGATTCGTACCTTTCCATTTTCATAAAATATAAAAAGATAAAAAATAATCTTCCTCAACCTTAACCTTAGCGTAGTAACTCCCTACTAGCATTCCTATTCCCCTAGAGAACGATATCAATACCCGTGGCTTACCCTAATTACTACACTACAACGATTAGGTTCACTGCCTAGGGTGTTATAAAACTTGCTCGAAGAAAAAGAAGTTCCTTTGACCCCGAACGACGCGTGTAGCGTTATCAAATATCAACGATTTAGGGTACTTTTTGTGTATTATTTTTGAAAAGGTTTAAGAGTACATAAAAATGGTAGTGTCTTTTTTGGAAGTCAAAAAAGGAAGTGGTGGAAGAATCATATTTGGCAGTAAATACGACAAGCCACAAAGGTTGTTTCCTGTGTCTTCTTGTCCTATTCTCTGGCTTTTACTCACCTCCATTTTATACCCTTTTTCATATTTGAACTCTAGTAGCGCCATCTACCCGTCTATCAAAATAAGAATCTATATTTAAGATCTTGAACATTATATATGATGCTTGATAAAGATAATTTCTGATTGTAATAAGATGTTAAACAATTTCGAACAAAGATGATTTGTTTCAAAATAAACCAACTTCAAAACAAAGACGATTTGCACATATATAGTTCATATATGCTTCATACGTTTGTTAATTTACGATTAATGTAGCATTTATCTACACAATTTATTATGATATGGTCCCAGAAATTATTGTAGAAAGAAATATAGATCATATAGATGAAGAGAGCAGTGGGATGCATGGGGTCACGAGGGGAGACTGAACTGGAGTTTCTATGATATGAATTTGGAACACACGAGGAAGTGTCCATGTGTTATTAATGAAAGGACAATGTACCCAATTGTCTCTTTCTATGATATTAATTTGTGAATAGAGAAAATATTTGACATATTAGAAATCAAATAGTATCGCTTTACATGCAAATTATTTAGTATTACTATATCATAGAGAACTATCTTAAATGATGACTAGAAAATATGATAAATTAGTAAGAATATTATGATCTTGAACCGATCTTATAAACTTGATCTCACAATGACAAAAACGATATCAGGTGAGATCTAATCTTGACACCCGTGCTAAAATTTGTCTTGTGACACAATTAAATTCCTAATTAAAATTTACTAGGGTGGAAGTTCCCTTTTACAAATAAAAAAAAAAAAAAATCCTAATTAGAATGATTTTTGGTTAGGTATGTCTTAGTTTGATAAATCATTTAATTTATAGATGTTTAGGTTTATTAAACTAATTGAAGAAAGGTACGGACCTTTGCAAGTTTGCCTGGCGTTTTTTTTTTTTGAACGGCGGATTTTTATTAAAAACACTAGCAAGAAGCTAGAAAAGGAATAAAAGAGTTACAAAGAGATATTACAAGCGGTTTTAGGATTGATAATCCAATCCAACCAACCTGGTCTAACTTTTGAATTCCTATTCGAGATCCAAGTGTGTGAATGGACAATGATGTCATTCTCGATTGCATCTTTACTCGGATGTTTAGTGCCAAAACAAGTCGTATTCCGGAATTTCCAAAGTAGCCACAACGTCGTTTGGATAACCGCGTCAAAGCAACACTTGGTACTGCTGTTAAGGTTTGTCGAGTCGGCCCATGAGATGAGACAAGTTTGCCTGGCGATTAATTGTTGTTGAATGAAACCCCATTTTAACCCATTTTTACAAAATGAATGAAAAAAAAAAAAAAAAAAGCATTAAAAGGAAAGAACGAAAACACTAGCATCTTTAGTTTCTGTCTTTCAATTAGTGGCTTTCTCTTTTGCTTATTTCTCTTTTTCATTGCTATATGAAAACTAACTCCTGCTAAATTATATTACTCTAAAAAAACGTTTAAGTACAACGGATGAGAGTAAATCTCGTATCTCGGCCCGTTACATGGGCATTAAACAAGCACCAAATGTGTAACAACAAAAAATACTACATAAGAAAGACATGCCAAAAAAAAAAAAAAAAAAAAAAAAAAAAAAAAAAAAAAACTCCTGCTAAAAAATAATGTTTTTAATTTGTTTCTGAACTGGCGTGTAGTTGATTATTTATCTAAACCGTTTAAGTTACAAAACTCAGTATTAGTTGGTATACAAGGTTCACAAGTGTTCTCTTTATAATATCTGGATGCTGTAGAGCAAGGTTTGATTAGTTTGTTGATGTGTAATGTTTATCCAATATACAATATAAGTTACAAAACCTGGAAAAAATTTTCACATATGAAGTTAAGATTACATATAACACCGAATCAAGCTAAGATTGGATTTTGAGAAAATATGGCATAGTATGAGTTCATGAAGTTGTCATAGTATGACCAAGCGATATGGGATGTGCCCATATCATCTAATGGACCCTAACTTTGTGCATGACTTAATCATTGATCCAACCACCTAAAGTAGACGTCATGTATGAATTTAATAAATAGTGAGCTACATATATAAAACTAAATACTTCAGCATATTCAAAAAGAAGACAAAAGGTATTGAAAAGTAAAATTGGTTTTATGGGAAAAATTTGAGCTCAAAAGCAAGGGAACATAATGGGTGTAGGATCACATGCACATCACCTTCTTTTTCTTCTATTCCGGTTCTGGATTGTATCATATACATGAAGAAAAAGAAAAGTTTGTAATCATGCAAAGGCTACTACTATACTAAACCACTAATCATCAAGGCTGCATATCCATATGATGTTGTGCAGCTCTTTTAGGCTTCCTTTATTTTTTTCAGTTTTCAAAATCTTGCATCATCATGTTGTGATATCCAAGTTTGGGTTGTATGCATGAATCAGCATGATGAAATCACACAACATCAAAACATAGTTTCCAAATGGATTATAAGGACCTTGGTCCATTTGTTTCCTCACTTCAATTAAGGACAATTGCGCAAAATAACAATATGCTTTCACACTATATCTTGTAGTAGCACATATGACATAACTTTTAAATAATAATAGCGTATTTCGTTAGTTATTAGTATTAGCTTCAGACTATATCTTGTATAGTAGCACATCAGTTATCAAGCTCATGAATGATAACACCATTTGCATGTATATATGTATTGAAAATATTTTCTCCATCAATCAATTATGTTCCGGTTGTGCGAATGGGCATGGTAAAGGTGAAGCGGCGGCACGTACCCAGGCTTGCGGTTGTCAAGGCTCGTGAGGGGCGCATGTGGAGACTTGTCAGCCCACCTTGGTAGAGCCTCATTTTGTTGTACAACAAAAGTATGCATTAGGACAAGGTTTCTATCAGAATAACTTTTAAGCCCATAATACAAAAGGAGAATTCTATATATATTTATCCCTGCAAATCCTCAGAATTACATATATATATATATATATATATATATATATATATATATATGTAGGGGAGGGTTAACGTGAGATCAAGCTTAAAGTTGTAAAAATAAGATCAAGTCTAAAAAATCAATAAAACATTTATAAATAACAATTTTAGCAATAATACACATAAAAATGATATTTTAATACAAATTAACATTTTAGCAACCAATAACCAAATGATACATGAGTTTAGATTAGTGATACACCTGATACATATTATACTAATAAATATTCCAAAGTCTGATACACATACAAAAACCTTATACACATTATACTTCTAATCAAAGTGTATCACCTAGGTTTCGTAAATTTTAAAAAGAAATCTATCAAAACTTTAACAATTTTAGTTGTAGTTAATAGAAAATTTATTTTTCTTGTAAGGAGAGCGTCACTTGTTAAATTTTAGTTCGATCTCATTTTAAGAACTTTAAGCTTGATCTTATTTGATCTAGATTATATATATATATATATATATATATATATATATATATATATATATATATATATATATATATATATATATAAATTAAGGGATGTAAGATCGCTATGTCAGTTCTCTTCCTCACAAGTCATAACTAATTTAGGATATTCTTTCATATTATTTTTCCCGATTTCAGTATTACGGTTAACACTTAACTAAGAAGTTGGTTTCTACGTAGTTTCATTAAGTGCTAGCAATTTTAAACAACAAATGTGTAATTAGCAGGGACAATTTCCAAGCAATAACAGAATGCCAGAACAAAATTAGGTTTAAAAAAAAAGTTGAGTTTATCATTTAATTCTGGATATTGCGATCCTACTAACTTGTTAAAGAAGCTTATTGAAAATGATAAATCGGTCCCATTGAGTTCAATTATTCAAATCTTAGAATCACATTAAAAAAGTTTTTACTCGAGCATGCACTAATGTTTCTTGTACTTGTCCTCAATCCAAGGGATTCTATTCAATTTATAATTGCGGTGAGATTATCATGGAAACAAGAAAGAAGATTTCTAAGTTGACAATAAGGTCCCACCTTACTAAATTGCGAGGCGTATAGTTATGGTTAGAGATTGGTTATTGGTACACTTTCTCAGAAATTATTGTAGCATCTTTTTTTTTTTTTTTTTTTTTTTTTTTTTTTTTTTTTTTTTATCTCTGTTTTATAACATTGTTTTTATTTTTACAAAATTATGAAACATGAAAGTAGGGAACGAAAAATATAAAATAGGAAACACAAAATATAAAGTTTGGTAACTTAAAAGTAGTCACACTATCACACTAAAAATACGGAAAAGAAAATCATAAAAAAAAAAAACTATTTTGTCATGCTAATAAAGTAGGTAAAACTATAAAAAAAAATACGAAACATAAAATATAAAGTTTGACGAGTCAAAAGTAGTAAAAACAAAAGTTACAGAACAAAAAAAACCATAAAAACTGTCTTAATCTGTCAATAAAATAGATAAAAGAGGGTAAGAGGGGTAAGGGCTTATGATTATTTTGTGAATTATATTAATCAATCATAATCAATGAGAATACAATGAGCAAACCTGCGTTTAATGGATATACCCCATCAAACACAAAAAAAGCTAAAAACAGAATACAAAGTAACTACAAACAACTGAAACAGATCAATGAAACAGTAACAAGATCACCCATTCTTCTAGTCTAGGAAGAACACTGGCACTAGGCATCCATGGAGAAAATTCATCTCTTGCTTACATTTCCTTTATGCAAACACCATACTTGTGATTAAAACCCTCCCACGCCACAGAGGCTTTTACACAAAGGCATCATCAAGAGAATGAGGAAAACTCCAGTTCCATTAAGCCATTTTTCATAGAGCTACATTTCCATCAAGCTGGCATCACTGCAAATGCATAAGACACTCAAGGAAACTTCCCACTGTTACTACATTTCCCATACTACTACTCAGTTTTCTCCAAATTTGCAGCTAGATCCTCACAATCAAGAAGAATACATAGAAATCAGGACAGGGATCATCAAGTTAGCACTCCACGATATAGCCTTCTAAAGACCTACTAACAAAATATATATCAAGCCAAAGCAAGAAACTACCTTTTGGATCCTACTAATTCTATACTTGACTTAGACTGCCACTATAGCCTGCAGCGTCATCCTTACAAACTAAAAATTAATAGAAATAAGAAAAGGAAGAACTTTCAGACCCATACTTGCCATCTGCTTTCTACAATACACCATAACTTCTCAGGACATCTTATAGTTGGAAAAGGCATGGTAGTCAAGCTATTAGCCAGTTGCAACATCCAAAATACTTCAACAAAACCAATCAAACCTTTATACCCATACCCAAACACCCCTATATGTATTCATATAACTTTCAGTTTCATATCTATCCATTCTAGATTCCATGATTCTGCTACTTTCATAACTGCCCTTGATTTTTTAACCTTTAAACTCATCAATTTAAGTTTGATATTATCAATGATTACTTTCAAGAGGTCAGTCTTATTTTTGAAAAATCTAAGATTTCTTTCCTGTCATATGTAATATGCAAGTGTAGCAATTATCAATCTGTTTAGCAGAGGGCGATCGCCGGGTCACTGAATGAAGTCATCCATTTCTTTCGGAGGTGTTGACCCGCAACGAGGCAGAGATGACTAAGTGACATGGAATATGGCGACGACAAAAACATGTCGTAGAAGGAGAGAATGCTTCAAATATTATTCTTGAATGGTGAATTAACTAGACTATCTACCATATCCCTAAGCTCTACCACACTTGAAATCTTCATCTTTTCCCCATTTCCTTCATAATCCCTTTAGAGTAATCACAACTGAAGAATAAGTGAGAATGTGAATCCACACATGTTTTACACAGATTGCATTAATATTTATTATGCGGGTACCATATGCTCAGTCTATCCTGTGTAAGTAGTCTTTCTTTAATTGCTAGCCAAAGAATAAAGGCATGTCTTGGATTGCATTGAAAAAACCATATAACATGATGCCATATTATTATAGTTCCATGATCTCTAAAATCCATCCATACATGCTTAACATGAAACTCATTTATCTTAGAATCATTGCTTATCCACCTCACTTTTTCATCACAATTTCTTAGAACTGGTACATTAATGCTCTGTAGTCTTGAAAATATAACAAACCATTTAGTAGGCCGCTTCCATTCACCATTTTCTATCATATCACAGACCATCATTTCATCAGAATGTCTTTCTTAAAATCTTTCTCTTCTTGGTATTAATTCATTAAGAGGCCCATAAGAACTACAATTATCATACTACAAAGAAGTCTTTTTTTCCATTACCAATGCAGTAGCAAACATGTTGTTTGATTTTGTTCCCTTATCATGAGTAGGTTCTTCCACCCACTACTATTAGTAGTGTTTGGCTTAACTTCCCATATACTAGTTCCTTTTTGTTTCACTAGATTCACCCATTTAACCTATAAAGATTCTTGTCTAGCAATAATCTCTTATATTTTATTTACAAGCAGAGTTTCTACTTTTTAAGAGATTTAATCCCCAATCCACCTTGAACCTTAGGCATACACACAATTTTCCAAGCCACTTTATCCTTTCCTGGAGTTAAAGGACCTTGATACCACAGGAAACCTTTCACTAACTTTTCCAATTCCTTATGTGTAGCTATAGGTAACATGTAAACTAAAGACTAATATACTTGCATTGAGGAAACAACAGATGCAATTAGTTAGATTCTTCCTACATATGACAGAAACTTATTCCTCCAACAACTTATTTTTCCATACACTTTATCAACAAGACTTTTGCAATCATTCACTCCCAGCTTTTTTGCTAAAAGAGGCACACCTAAATATCTCATAGAAAGCTTTCCAACTTGAAATGGGACTACATTTTAGATATATTGCTTGACTACTTCAGGTACACTTCCAAAAAAGACAACGCTCTTATTCAAATTAGGGAAAAAAACCCGATATTTGGTTGAATTCATCCATAGATTTCTTTATAACAGCAATAGAATCAACATCACCATTGCTTAGCACCCGTAAATCATCCGCAAAGCCCATGTGTGAAACCTTTAAGTTTTTGCAGCCATAGTGATACTTAAAACAATTAGATTCTTCGATATTTTTTCCCATGATTAGTGTAAACACTTCCATAACCAAAGTGAATAAGTATGGGGAAATATGATAACCTTGCCACAATCCTTTCACACCTTTAAATTGCCCATGACTTTCTCCATTTACACCCACAGAAAATGTTGAGGAGGTAACACATGCCATAATCCACATAATCATCACAGGATGGAATCCAAACTTCTCAAGAACATTGTCAAGGAATTCCCAATTCACTGTATCATAGGCCTTCTGTATGTCAATTTTAAATACATGTCTCTTAGCTCCATCTCTATTGGTATACCCTTTCAAGAGTTCCTAAGTGATTAATATGTTATCTGGCGTTTGTCTTCCAGGAAGGAAAGCACTTTGGTTAATTTTCACAACTTTCTGCAAGCCCTCTTTGATCCTGTTGTTGAGAATCTTGCTAATGCACTTGTACATTACATTGCATCAAGCAATAGGCCTGAATTCAGAAACCTTTAGAGAGACATCTTAGGAACAAAAGCTATTAATCCCAGTGTCCCATGCTTTTTTGAAAAAACAAGAGGTATATCCATCTGGCCCAGAAGCTTTATTACTATCAATATAAAATATTACCTCTTCAATTTCCTTTTCAGTCACTTCTGCAATCATAGAAATGGCTTCTTCATCTGTTAAAACAGTCTTCAATATATCACCCACATAGTTTAAAGGTTCAACTGACGAAATAGAACCTAAGAACTTCTTAAAGTGATTGAAAAATTGTTGAGCAACAACATCCCCTTCATGTCTAATCCCATCTTCAGCACATATACTTCCAATTATACTCTTATGCTTTCTGGCTTTAAGGATTCCATGAAAATAAGCAGTATTCTGATCCTCTTCACTTAACCGTGTAAATTTTGCTTACTTGTGTAATAGATCCATGATCAGTCGTCAATTATACGTTTCTCAAGTCACTTAAACGGTTAGGTTTGAGTCCCCTGATCGTTCCAAACGAAGGATGAATGGAGTTATAAACTCACGTCGCGTTTACGGTTTTTGGAATAGTGAAAAAGGGCGAATAATGGGGTTTTACGCTAAATACGTTAAACATAAACTAAAATTAACACAATAAGCATAATAAATAATAACGTAAAGCACAATTATCCTAAAACGCGATCTAAACCTAAAAATGCAACTACGGGAATAATAAAAACGCGAATTAAAATCAAATAATGCAATTTAAACCCTAGGAACGCAAATCTAATTTTCCTACGTGCAAAATGACTAAATAAAATTTTAGAAAAAAGCGGAATATTTTTTTTGACTTTTTAATTATTTATTATGAATTAAAAACTATTTTAATGAAATTAATTACTTAAAAATATCAAATCTAAATGAAAAATTACAAAACTTTTCAGGAAAATACTATGGATTAAGCTAAACTTAAGAAAAATAAGAACTAAAAAAAAGCTGCTAAGATTAAGCAGTAATAAGCTAAAAATAGCTTATTAAGCTTAAATAGTAAAACTGCTATAAAGGAATTAATAATGCAAATGTTGACAGGACAAGTCCCAAGGGCATGATAGTTAAGGGTGTTGTGTTTAGGGCTTGTGAGAGTGAACTGACCCAGGTTCGACACTGGGTAGTGTCACTTTTTGCAAAACATTTTATTTTTGATTTTTTTTTTCTTTTGCACAACTTATTAATAAGCAAGACAAGACTTTTTATTGAAAACTAATTATTAAAGAACACTAAAAGCAGTTTAATAAGCTGATAAAAACAGGAAAATAAGCAAAACCAAACACACTCTAAATGGGGACCTAAGAACTAAAAGCTTAATGGACAACTCGTGAAAATTCAAATAAGTTAAGGGAAATAAAAGCTAACCTAAGGTAAACTAAGGAAAATTACTACATCTAACCTAAAGATAAGCAAATAAGCTAAAATCTAGATAAAAAGCACTAAATAGAGGACTGCTGCTACAACAGCTATAGGGGCAGAAATGGCTGTTTTGGAGGCTAGATTAAGCTATTCAAAAAGCTCCTAATTTGCTATCTAAGGCAAAACAGATAAACTTAGGACTATAGGCTACTAGGGGAAACAAAAAGCAAGCATTAAACTACTATAAATAAGCAGATAGGCTGTCTAGAACCTAGCTACTTGGTCAAGACAAATGACAGCAAAACAGAACTGGGGGAGCAGAAGGGGACTTTAGCAGGCTAAATAAGCAATCAAAATACGCTCTAAAAAGCTAATAGAGGAAAAACAGATTAAATCTATACTAATAACTCCCTAAAGAAACAAAAATCAAACAAAAACATTAAAAGGATAAGAAGATATGAAGTTGTAAAATTGCTAAGTTGGGACATAAATGGAAAAGTGACAGATCAAGATAAATGATGCTTAAAACATAGTTACTGACTCTAAAACCAAAACCATTGTTGAGAAAGCTAAAAAAATAGTTTAAAAACGTAGATAACTCAAATTCTACAAACCAACTTAACTCAAACTAGAAAAATAAGCATAAACTAAACACACCTCTAAAATACCAAATTGCAATCTACCTCTAAAACTTTGTGAAAAATGACTTAAACTAAATCAAATTCATCAAATAAACATTAAACTAAACCATTCAACAATTTAAAACCAGAAATTGATCCTAAACTAATTTGACTTTTGATTTTGACAAATTTTGACTTTATTTGACTTTTTCAAAACTTTGTGAATTAGAACAAACTAAGGACAGATTATAGCTCATATAAGCTTATGAAAGCTTATATGAGCTTAAATGAACAATATTAAAAGCTATTTAAAAACAGTAACAACACTTTAATCAACAAGGAATTAAATTGAAAAAGTAACTTGCATTAGATGAAGTGAAATTACAAATTAAAAATAGAAATTACAATTGAACTTTAAACTATTTGAATACAAAAAAACATTTAAATGACAAGAAATAAATTGGTAACATCTTTCTAAAACATGAAAAATGGACGAAATTCTTCTGTGGTGAGAAGGGGTCTTTTCTAGATGAGCTTGAGGAGCCTAGGGTTTCCAAGAATCATCTAGAGCTCTAATCTTGTCCCTTGATCTAATTATGTCATCATCTCAATCATTTGTAGCCCTTAGATCACGCACATTGTCACCTTAGCCAATCATTGGCTCTGGGATTGCCAACTTGTCATAAATATGTTGTCATTCTTCTGACAAGTCAGACTATTCTAGAATCATTCAAGTGAGGGTAACTTTGGATGGGAGCAGGGTAAATGAGGTGGGAGACGGTGAATAGTGTTTTAAGTGTAAAAGGCGGGGAGGGTATTTCCTGGGTTTTATTTATTTTATTTTGACTTGGTTTGGGTGGGTTTGACTGTTGACCTGGGAATGTTTGGTTTGACCGGGTCTAGTGGGTAAAAGATGGGATACGGGTATGGGGTAGTATTATTTGTGGTGTGGACTTGGGCTAAAGGTAGAAAGGGTAGGATATATTTTTGGACTTGGATTGGGTATTGTATACGAATATAACCATTAGAGACCATTCATGTTATTTTTGCAAAAACCAAGGACCAATGGTGTAATTTGTGAATTCTTGAGGTGTAAATGGTAAGTTGATAATATGAGGGTATGAGGGTATAAAGGGTAATTATGGGTAAGTGAGGGATTGATTAGGTAAAATTTGGTAAATGAGGGTGTGTTTTGTAATTTTAGAAAAGTTGAGGGTACTTTGTGTAGATTTAGGAAAGGTGAGAGGTTTGTTGTGTAAAATCCCAAACATGTCCCGAGATCCGTAGAATGAAACTTGTTAATACAAATAAACCGTAAAAACGTTTATTAATATTTAGCGATCTATTTGTGTTTTGTTGATAACAAATATAATGTTATCATAAGTAAAATTATAAGGATACATGTTATTTTTGTAAAGCATTTACATATAGTCATTTAATACAAATTGTTGTAATAAATCATTTGTTATAATAGTTTATTAGGATGGGTAAAAACCACAACCCATGACCCATGGTATTGACCCATATCCATTTGACTAGATGCATTGCATCTATTACATACATTGTATCTAATGAAATACCCATGGACCAACCCATGACCCATGACCCATAACCAAAAAGCCATGAGCAAAAAGGAGCGTCCCATGGATCCCTGGTGTTACACTAGACGGATCCCTTAAGGGAGGGATCCGTGGGATCCGTGCAACAGTGGCAAGTTTTTGCCTATAAATAGAGAGCCATTTCTTCATTTCTCTTCACCCCTCTTCTTACTAACTCTCTCATATATTCTTACACTCTTCTAACAAAAGATCACTTGATCTAGAGAGTTGTTCTTCTTTCTTCTATTGTGATTCTTATATAGGTCTTTCTCTAAGGCGAGATCACGAGCTTTCTACAAGTCATCCAAGCAAGGGGTCCTTGATTGATTTGTTCCTCCACAAGATTTCTATAGCAAAGATCTTGTACTTGATATTTCACATAGTTGTTGTGTAATAGTCGTGTTGGTTTGGTCCTCCGTGTTACGGACTCGGTATTTAGCTTTGTACCGGAAAAAGGTGTAAGCAACGTTGTGAAGGCTTCTCCGCCAAGTTGAAGGAGTTTGTTGACATAGTGCTTGAACTCTCGAGTAGGTGACTCGGGTTGTGGAGTAGGGCAAGGAAGGTGTCCTTGTAGCTGAACCACTATAAATCGATTGTGTCATTTCTTTCCCTTACTTTACTTTCTTTACTTGCATTACTCTTAGATCTATACTTTATCTTCATCCATACGATTTCACATAACATCGAATCTAAAGTTTTTAGAAACTAACTTAAAATCGGCAAAACTATTCAACCCCCCCTTCTAGTTTTCCATAATTGGTATCAAGAGCTAAGTTTATGAAAGTTTTAAAGTAAACCGTATTTTAAAAACCTTTCGATCACTATGGGTTCTGAAAATTACAAGGAAGGGAATCCATGCAACGACCTCCACTACTTGAAACTAATGGTTTTATATATTGGAAAAATAGATTCAAAACGTATGTGAAGTCTAAAGATATTGATCTTTGGTACATCATTGTTGAAGGCGATTTTGAAGCCACTGCAAAAGATGAAGATGGAATTTTAGTTAACATACCTCATGATAAACTCACCGATAAAATTAAGAAAAAGCTTTCCAAAAATAGTGAAGCTAAAATGGTTTTGATGACGTATAGTCTATATTCGGGTCACGAACCCGACTAAAGTCCAACACTAACTTAGCCCGGTATGAACTGGGCTACGCGGACTAGATGTTCGGGCTCACGAAAGCCCAAGCCCAAATCTATTTACAGAATAGATATTGGATATCTCCTAAATATGGAGATAATCATCCCCAACCGACTTAGGCGGGATACGCCAAAGGTTGAGGAACACGGAACCAACAAGGATTCCGTGCGTATATAAAGGGAATCATATCCCTCGTTTAAGGTACGATCTACAAACCCTAAATCTCCTTAAACCCTAAACCGATTACTTACTCTTACGCCGGAGGATAATCTTGGGAAACAATCCCACGGTAAGCCTAACGGTGTCTTTTGTCTCTTAGTGCGCAGGTCTCAAGCAACAATTCTCAATTGGTACGAGAGCCGGAGCTTCAAACAAGGAACGCCCAACTTTTGTATCAACAAGTGGCGCCATCCGTGGGACCATACACTAAGAACCAAGACTAGAATGACGAAGCATGGAAATCAGCGATCACAGTCAGACCTTATGGGAAAGAAGTCGCAAAGCGGACTAACTCCCAAGCAGACCTCTGGGACAACCAGCGCTGCTAAAAACAAGGGATCAGGCCAAGACTTGGTCTTCCCTCTGGTGGAACCGCGCTCGGGAACAACCCAAGCCACTACAACCACCACGAGTGGAGTAGACCCACTGCGCACTGTCCTTACTACTCCTTTTCAATCGGTGCTAGAAACTGATCTGACAAAGGCACCAGATGCACCTGACCGAAATAAGGGTGTAGTGATAGAAACAAACACACTCGCTCTTGAGGGGGTCGCACCAGAGCTAGCACAAGAAGATTTCGTATCCCAAAACTACGAAACATTAACTGCCCTCATGCAAGAGGAAGAGAAGAAGAGATCAGGTCGGAACTTGAAAGCCCGACTCAATTTCGATTCTGAATACGAGACTTCACCACTGCGCCGTCAGAAAGAGAAGCGCGGGAGAGACAGCCGCCGACCCCCAGTATTCAACAGAATTGGGAGGAGAATTAAGGACGAGGAGACATCTCACTCGCATCATCTGAGTGAGAGTGATGAAGATGAAAAGCGTACCAATGTCCACACCAGACTTGGTAGCCGCAGAATCCAAGACAGCCTGGGACGACGCTATTCCCCAAGTGAAAGTCCTCCGAGTACAAACTCAGAAGACAGTCGGCGCAAGCGCCGAAAGAAGGAAAATTCGTCCTCTGAAAATTCCTCGGACAACGAGGATAGCGAAACTGGACACTGGAAGTCCAGAAACAGATACAATGACCAGGAGGATGAAGATATATCCCTCCCTTGGCGCCGTCAAAAGGTGGTTGCGTTTACTCGGCGCATCAGTGACTTCTCAGAAAGCAAAAGAAGATGCATGCCTGCTAACGTAAAAACCTATGTTGGAACAGGTGACCCTGATGATCACCTCAAAATTTTTGAATCAGCCGCGACAATTGAAAACTGGCCACAGCCTGTGTGGTGCCACATGTTCAACTCCACACTAGTGGGAAACGCGCGGAACTGGTTCAAAAAGCTTCCACGCAGAAGCATCAATGGCTTTGAGGAATTGAGAAAGGCGTTTCGCCTAAATTTTACTCAGAGGAAGAAGTGCGCTAAAAATCCTGTCGAACTCGCCAGGGTAAAACAGCGCCAAGGAGAATCTACAAGCGCATTCATGGAACGCTTCAAAGATGAATGCATGCAAGTTAAAGCATGCCCTGAAGTATTAAAGATCTCTGGTTTCATGAACGGGATTAATAATCCAGAACTCATCAAGAGGTTGAACGACAAGATTCCTGAAACCTTTGATGAACTCATGAAACGCTCTCGGTCCTTCGTCCAGGGAGAAGCCGCCGCGGCGGATAGCAAAAGGAACTACTCGAACTACCGGTCACAGGAACAACCTGGGAGACAATCCAACGACCGGGGTAGTAACCGTAATAGGAGCTATCGCAGCCAGGGGAGCGGGAGGGATAATGACAGATACACCCCACTGATCAAGACCCCAAAGGAAATACTCGCAACGGAAGGTGCGAATTTTCCAAGACCACCGCAGATGCGCACTCCAGAGGATCGGCGCACTGGGAATGGATACTGTGATTACCATGCACAGAAGGGCCATACCACTAACGAATGTGTCCAACTGCGCCAGCTCATCGACAAGATGGTTAAAGAAGGTAGATTGGACCACTTGGTCAAAAACATTAAAGAGGGAAAGGATAGACAAAAGAGTGGAAACAAGAAGGAGACACCCAAAGACAAGGCCGACACGATCTACATGATACAATCATGGCAGCGGATTACTAGACAGAAGGTCAGCCAGGAGTTTTCCCGAAGAAACGAAATCTCTTTCCCTACTCTAACTGCGGACAACGCAGTAGTAGAGCCACTCACCATTGAGATCAGTGCGGGGGGTCACGACATCCACCGCATGTACGTCGATGGTGGAGCATCGGCGAACATCATGTATGAGCACTGCTTCAAACGACTGCGGCCTGAAATACGCAGCCAGTTAAGCCCAGTCAGAACGGCGCTAACTGGTTTTACGGGTGAAAAGATATGGCCCATGGGGCAACTACGATTACCAGTCAGCATTGGCAATGCAGAACACTCTACGACAGCTTGGATGGAATTTATGGTGATCAAATCCCCTTCGCCATACAATGGCATTATCGGGAGACCCGGGATATCAGCCATGCGCGCAGTGCCATCAACAGCGCACGGGATGCTTAAATTCCCCGTGAAAGGGGGCATTGTTACTCTTTACAATGCCACAGTACCAAATAGAGAATGTAACACGGTTACATGCGAAACGGCACCGATCCCAGAACAGAGCGCAACCAAAGTCCCAAACCTGAAGGTTGCAATTCACCCAGAATACCCGGAACAGGAAATAGCCATCGGAGGATCATTGTCGGACAACGGCAAAGCAGCCGTATGCGCGCTCTTACAAAAGAACTTGGAAATTTTTGCATGGGAGCCAAAACACATGACAGGGGTGCCACGCTCAATCACAGAGCATAAACTGAGAATCCGACAAGGGTACTCACCAATACGCCAGAAGAAGCGCGGCCAAGCCCCAGAGCGCGCGCAAGCTATTCTGGCAGAGATACATAAACTGGTGGATGCGGGAATCATGCGTGAAGTCTACTACCATGACTGGCTTTCTAACCCAATAATGGTCAAAAAGAGCGACGGCAGCTGGCGAATGTGCGTAGACTTCACCGACCTTAATAAAGCATGCCCACAAGACTGCTATCCATTACTAGAGATAGACTGGAAAATAGAGTCCTTGTGCGGATATCCCTTAAAGTGCTTCCTCGACGCATAGAAGGGATATCACCAAATACAGATGGCTAAGAAAGACGAGGAAAAAACAGCCTTTCATACAAGCCAAGGCGTTTACTGTTATACCAAAATGCCCTTTGGCTTGAAGAATGCGGGCGCTACCTATCAGCGGTTAGTGGATCATGCTTTCAAAAAACAGGTGGGCCGCAACCTGGAAGTCTATGTGGATGACTTGGTTATAAAGAGCCATACTGAAGATGAGCTTGTGCGCGACATAGAGGAAACGTTCAAGACTCTACGAGAGATTAACATGAAACTAAATCCGAAGAAGTGCACATTCGGCGCTACGGAAGGCATGTTCCTAGGATACCTGATAGAGCCTGACGGCATAAAACCTTGTCCAGAAAAGACAAAGGCGGTCATCGAACTTCCTTCACCGCGCACGCTGAAGGAAGTCCAATCTCTCAACGGAAAGCTGGCCGGCTTAAATAGGTTCCTATCCAAGTCAGCAGAAAAATCCTTACCTCTTTTCAAAACACTCAAGAACTGTATAAAAAAGGGTGATTTCCGGTGGACTACGGAGGCGGAAGAAGCCTTCACTCAGCTCAAACAGCATCTAGCAACGCTCCCAACACTTGTCGCACCCCGACCAGGGGAAGAGCTGATCATGTATTTATCAGCAACTCATGGAGCAGTGAGCGCAGTGCTACTAACAGATAGGGATTCGGTACAAACCCCTATCTATTTTGTAAGCAAAGCACTCAAGAAGACGGAGATGAACTACAGCGCCATGGAAAAATTAGTTCTGGCATTGGTGTTTGCTGCCAAGCGACTACGCAGGTACTTCCAAGCGCACCTGATAGCAGTAATCACAGACCAACTGATCAAGCAGATCATCTCCAAACCTGATGCGTCAGGCCGACTCCAGAAGTGGAGTGTATTGCTAGGTGAACACAACATCTTTTACAGACCGCGTACCGCAATCAAAGGACAGATTCTGGCAGACTTCATCATTGAGAAGCCAGACACCGACGAGGTACCCGAACCAAGTAAGAAGGTACTACAAGATCCATAGATCTTGTTTACAGATGGATCCTCATGCGTGGACGGGTCAGGAGCTGGCCTCATTCTCACAAATCCAGAGGGAATGGAATTCACTTACGCATTGCGTTTTGAATTTACAGCGACAAACAATGAGGCAGAATATGAAGCTCTAATCGCCGGACTGCGCATTGCAGCTCGAATGGGTGTACGTAACCTGGAAGCAAATGTGGATTCCCGGCTAGTAGCCAACCACGTGTTGGGCGAATACGTGGCTAAAGAAGAAAATATGATTCAGTATCTCGACAAGACCAAGACACTGATTAAAGGCTTTGATAGATTCACCATCAAGCAAGTTCCTAGAGGAGAAAACCGCAAGGCAGATGCACTAAGCAAGATCGCCTCGACAAGCTTCGCACACCTGTCAAAGCAAGTGCTGGTGGAAACACTGAAAAGCAAATCCATATCGGAGATGGAAGTCTCCACAGTAATAAAGGAGGAAGGTCCTACATGGATGACACCGATAACGGAATTCCTAAACAAAGGAATGTTACCCCAAGAGCAGAAGGAAGCTCGCAGGATACGGCGCACGACACAAAGATTCGAACTTCGAGACAACATGCTGTACCGACGCTCCTTCCTTCAACCATGGCTCCGCTGTGTAGGCCCACTACAAGCAAATTACGTGCTGCGAGAAATCCATGAAGGTTCATGCAGCATGCACTCAGGACCACGGTCCGTTGTAGCGCGCGCCATGAGATAAGGGTACCACTGGCCAACCATGCACCGCGATGCGCGGGACTTAATAAGGAAGTGCAACGATTGCCAAGTTCATCGACCCGTCCTGCGCAAACCACAGCACGAGCTAACACCAATCACATCCCCATGGCCATTCTACAAGTGGGGTATCGATATTGCAGGACCTTTTCCAGTCGCAGCGGGAGGATTAAAATTCCTCATAGTTGCCATAGACTACTTTACTAAGTGGATTGAAGCAAAAGCAGTGGTAACAATCACTGGCAACCAGGTGAAACGCTTCGGCTGGGAAAACGTTGTATGCCGCTTCGGTTTACCTGGCAAAATCATCTCGGACAACGGGAAACAATTCTGCGAAAATCCTTTCAAGGATTGGTGCGAGAAGTTGAACATCACACAACACTTCGCATCAGTTAAACACCCACAATCCAATGGCTTAGTAGAGCGCGCAAATCGCAGCCTGGGTGAAGGAATTAAAGCACGCCTGGATAGGCACAAAGGAAGATGGGTGGAAGAGCTCTCGCATGTTTTGTGGGCGCACCGCACCTCAATAAAAACCAGCACGGGAGACACTCCCTTTTCACTAGTCTATAGGACAGAAGCCGTCATACCGGCCGAAATTGGAATGCCAACTATTCGCACCGCTGAAATTAACGTGGCAACTAATGAAGACGAACGACGTATTGATTTGGACCTGCTGGAGGAAAGGCGCGAACGCGCATCTATAAGGGAGGAAAAATCAAAGTCAAGGAGGAAAGGATACTATGACGCCAAAGTACGCAGTGTCTCCTTCAGACCAGGTGATTTCGTCTACCGTGCTAATGATGCGAGCCACGCAGAAGACACGGGCAAGCTCGGACCAAAGTGGGAAGGACCCTACGAGGTTACTGAAGCATCAGGAACGGGCTCGTACAAGTAACGAGGCTTGGATGGTAGAGAGCTACCACGCACATGGAACATCTGCAACCTCAAGAGATGCTACCTTTAGGAGTGGCTACGGCCCAATGTGCAGACGCTCATACACTTTACTAGAGTACCAAATAACCATCTATGCATTTATTTTTTATTTTCTTAGTATAATGTCTTATTTTCTCAAACACACTTGCAAGTATTAATAAAACGTTGCGGTTTCTAGCTAACTCCGTGACACATTTCAATTTGTTATTTCATATACTGTACGTCTTAACAATTTCTTATTTCTTGCCTACATGGCGTGCATGCACTAAATAAACCCACGATGGTAAAAGGATAAGTTCACCTACTAAACAACTTGTTGAGTAAGAGGGTTGCAAACCCATCAACATCAGATCACGTATCCTTGTTAAACACCTTGTTCTCAAGACGTTGGAATACGTTTATGCGCATCTCACTAGGGATGCGCAACATCGAAAATGATGCACGTTTAACAACTTAGAAACCGAGACACTTGATTTCTTCATGTGATATTTACAGTACGCTGCATATCATAACATACACGACTATGATGGAAAATACTTAGTATTTTTTCTTTTTTTTATGAATCTTTTATATTATTGGCGCTTGTGTACATTTAACCTGTAGACAACATAAGTAAATTCTGGCAAAGACAAACAGACAAGTATGTATGCTACGAATGGCAACGATAAAAAGATGATTTTATTAAATAACTACGAGTTATTACAAAAGGGTTGCTACTTCACAACACATACACCTACCAACTATTACAACGCTCAATAGATGAGCCACCCACGCGGTTCGAGGTATCTTTTGCCTCGTCAAGTTTCTTCAACAGATCTGAATCCTGCCGAGACACAGTAGCAACACTCACCAGCACCCCATCAGACCTTGGCTGGTGCGCTGCACCAACCCCGCACAAGATTGCCTTCCTTTTGATACCTTTGTTTTGAGCAAGTCTGGTCGCATGCACTTCCAGTACCTCCTTCAAAGGCACTTCTTTCTCTAAAACAAAAGGATTCAAAATATCCCTTGGACGCGCGAAGACAGGTACCTGAAGCTGTGAGTCATGGGGTTTCAAAAAGTAATCCGGCTGGGCTTCTGTACCCTCGGCACGATGACGCGGAAGAGTCAACCCCGTCATGATGACGTCTATAGGATAATCCTGATCACGCTCAAGTTCAGCAATCATAGGGAGCTCTAACTCCTTCATCCTTTTCATCGCAGCAACCAGGTGATCATACGTCTTAGCATCATAATTCGGTACCTCGATAACAGGTACCTTTAGCAGTTCCGATTCATGCAATTTCTCCACGGCTTCTACTTTGCCGCGCTCCAGAGCGCACTGAACTACATCCCCAAAGGCAGTAACCACTTCTGGCGACTCCAGAGTATGAAGAGCGGCTAAACGAAGACCATGTCCTACGAGCCATCTGCGCTCAGCTATAGTAGACATCAGTTGAGGATACAACTCCTCGTCATACTCAATGCTCAGTTTGCGCAGTTTTGCCTCTTGTACCTCCAATGCCTTGCTCACAGTAGCGCCAAGATCCTCTACCTGAGCAACCAACTCCTTCTTACCTTGCTCAAGATACTTCAAGACCCACATACAGGAAGCTTTATATTCTGCAGCAGCGGTACGCTCTCGGCTTATCTGACTCAGCAGCAGCATTTTTTCCTCAGCCAGTCCTTGGGCATACACACTCATGGCATCGGCTTCCACCCTGGCACTTGCTAGCTGGGCTTCCAGTTGAGTGATGCGCGAACTGTCCCCGTAATATTTGGCCTTCAGCCGTGCAGCTAATGAGGCTTGATGTGCTGCGGCCAAATCCAGTTCCTCAATAAGCCGCTCCATTGGCATTTCTCCAGCAGTCGATGGCTCAGCATTCGGACTCTTTGGCGCAGAAACTTCGGTACGCACAGGGCTCTCAGGCGGTGGTGACTCTGCGGATTGTTCAAACCTACAGACAATACGCAAAGTTCACAGTTAAAAAAAAAAAAAAAAAAAAAAAAAAAGGAATAAACAATTCCATGACACTTACGCAGGAATGGAAGTGTCCGGTGATGGTGGGCGCGACACAACATCACTAGAGGACGACTCTACATTCAACACCACAGGACGCTTCTTTCGGGAGGAAGCAGCGCCATCATCACTGCGCCTCCTTTTGCGCATTAATCCCTGGCTTTCTCCCTCTTCCGTTTCTTCCACCTGCTCTACAACCACTTGCGCAGGTTGCACTGGGGGGAGGGAACTGTAAAACTCGGCACACTTTGTAAGGGTGTCGCTTCCAGAGCAACGGATGAGCTTTCCCCTGCCTTTCCTAGATCCAGATTAAGGGTACGCCCTGCTGCCGCAACAAGCATGGGATCTTCTCCCTCCTTTAACGGACATGTTCCCACTTCTACCTGTATTGGCTTCGCCAGTTGCACTACGCTGAACAGGTCCATCTCTGCACAACAACAAAGAAACACAAACAATTTACGACAGGGACAAAGGAAAATCAGTAAAAACTTACAGTAATATAACTCAACGGGGTACGCAAGAATGAGCACCCACCCTGACCATCTGCGCCTATGAAGATTGGAACTTCTTCTGGACTACCAAAATAGTTTCGGCTCAGACCAATGTGCACCAAGAACTCCTCGGGGTAGGAGCTAATGGGGATGCGGTTGGCATTTATTGTGTCCGCATCTTCCGCATTGTATGATCCGGGGAGGGGGCGCTCATCCTTTGGCAGTGTCCCCTGTGAGTAAAAATCGAAGCGAGAAGGAAAACACGCGTTATCGACCCAGAAAAATGTCTCCCTCCAATTCCTGAGTGCATCTAACTTCTCCGTATAGCACTGGAGTCGCCCAGGACATTTTGCGAAGGTTACCCATCCGTGTGACCAGGTGGTATGGTAAAAGGCGCGGAACAGGTTGATGGTAGGGTTAATAGCCAACATGCAGCAGTTCACCTCAAAATTAATTAGTTTCGCTGCACCTATACAGTGTAGCTGGGATATGTGGATGCGGTAGTAATTCAAAACGTCACTCAAAAATAGAGATATGGGTATACGCTGATTTGCGAATTCAAAGAAGCGTGTATATAACCCAATCTTCCCATCGGGGAAATATGCTATTGACGCATCCGCAGCCGGAACTTCCGGATGTACTGTGCTGGGAATATAGTAATCCGACGAGAATTGTAACAGCTCGCTCTCCGTTATGTCTGATGTGAAATCAGATAGTACCTTAACCATTATTTTCAATAGAAACAAAAGCGCACGCGCGGTTACCTAGCGAATCTTCGAATAGGGTGGCTGGGAATGTTTGTAGCTTTGATAATGGCGGATAGAGTTTTTCTTCTTACTGTTAGGAGAAATGGTGAAAATGAGGCGTCCAGTTATATAACGTCACTCATCCAAACGATGAGTGACACATGGACCCCACCAACCCTTATTCTGTGGTCAAGATTGCTTGATGGGACACGGGTGCAGTAACTTTCCCCCGATTTACGAGGCGCCCTTTTTTTAATCCAATGTCTAGATACAATGTATCAGCGGGTATTCTTTTTTCGATTTCTTGGCTACGCTTTGACGTTTTTTCTCAGACTACGGTTCTTAGTCTAGCATCCGCAGTTAGTCACTGCGCATACTAGACTGGGGGGACATGATGACGTATAGTCTATATTCGGGTCACGAACCCGACTAAAGTCCAACACTAACTTAGCCCGGTATGAACTGGGCTACGCGGACTAGATGTTCGGGCTCACGAAAGCCCAAGCCCAAATCTATTTACAGAATATATATTGGATATCTCCTAAATATGGAGATAATCATCCCCAACCGACTTAGGCGGGATACGCCGAAGGTTGAGGAACACGGAACCAACAAGGATTCCGTGCGTATATAAAGGGAATCATATCCCTCGTTTAAGGTACGATCTACAAACCCTAACTCTCCTTAAACCCTAAACCGATTACTTACTCTCACGGCGGAGGATAATCGTGGGAAACAATCCCACGGTAAGCCTAACGGTGTCTTTTGTCTCTTAGTGTGCAGGTCTCAAGCAACAATTCTCAATTGGTACGAGAGCCGGACCTTCAAACAAGGAACGCCCAACTTTTGTATCAACAGGTTTTATATAATGGTTACCCAAAAAGGAATTCGAAAGAATCTCCATGCTTAAAACCTCTAAAGAAATTTGGAATTCTTTAGTTGTAACTCATCAAGGTAATCAACAAGTGAAAAAAAATAAAATAGATTTATTTGTTCAACAATATGAACAATTTTCAATATCGGATGAGGAAACTATAGATCATTCTTTTGCTAACTTTAATACTATAATTACATCTTTACAAGCACTTGATGAATCTTTCTCTAGCCGTAACCATGTTAGGAAATATCTAAGGGCACTTCCATCCAAGTGGAGATCTAAGGTGACGGCAATCAAAGAATCAAAAGATTTGACAATCCTCACCCTTGATGAACTCATAGGCAACTTAAAGGTCTATGAGCTTGTCCTTGCTAAAGATTCCGAAGCCTCAAAAGTGAAAGAGAAGCACAAATCTCTTGCCCTTAAAGCCAAGAAGGTCTCAAGCGATGAAGAGGACTCCTCTTCGGATAGTGATGATGAGGAGTATGCCATGGCGGTAAGGGACTTCAAAAAGTTCTTTAGAAGGAAGGGAAGATACGTCAAACAACCATATAACGACAAGAAAGGATTCCGGAAAAGCAAAGAGGACGAGAAGCCAAGGGATGATCGCGCTTGCTTTAAATGTGGGGACCCAAACCACTTTATTAGTAAGTGTCCCAAACGCGATGATCAAAAGGCATTTGTGAGCGGTTCGTGGGGAATGAGCGAGGAGGAGGATGAAGAAATTTGTCTCATGGCAAATGACGAGGTATGTCACGAATACTATAGTAGCTCATCTTTAAATGATGATTCATTGCATAATGAATATGATAAACTTTGCAAAATTAGTTTAAATGTAATCAACAAAAATAAGTTTTTGAAAATTCAAAACCAACGTTTAGAAAAGGAAGTCATAGATCTAAAGGCAAAATTAAAACGTCTAGAAAAGGGGAAGATGACTAGTGGCGAATGTGAACTTTGCGTTCAACTTCAAACACTAGTTGATCATCTAGACTCTAAGATTGCTAGAATGAACACTAAAACCTTATATATGATATTGGATAGTATTAAAACAGGAAATAATAAAAAAGGTCTAGGTTTTCAGGAACTTAATGCGTCAACTAGTGAAAACAAAGAAACACAATTCGTAAAGGCACTAGAAAAACAAACCACTGTAGTCACGGATCCCACGGATCCCACAAATAGGGAACCGGCTAGTGTACAGCCAGGGATCCGTGGGTCTGTTGAAGAAAACAGTGGTAATAATGTAGCTTCCTCTTCTAGAACTGATTTTGTTATTGTTAATAAGAAGAAACCAACTCGTGTTACCATTAAACAACCACCTACAAGATATAATCAAAGCTTTATAAGAAACAAAGGTCCATCATTTTCAAAACCAAACACATCTAGGAGACCTAATAATGTTTATCCAAGGAGTAATCATCAAATAGGATGGAATCCAAATATGCAAAATGGTTTTCCATTTCAAAACTTTGCACAATGAAACGCATATTCACCTTATCTATACATGTCTAACATGAATGGAATGTTTAACATTAATGGACCCATGAACAAATGGGGACCAAACTTTTGAGTTAATTGTTTTCTTAGGTGTGCTTAAAGGTCGACCTAGATCCGGATGAGTGGATCAAGGATAGCAGGTGCACGAGGCACATGATCGGCAATAAAGATTTATTCTCCACATATGAATCCTTCAATGGAGGAAATGTGGTATTTGGAAATAGCAAAAGCAAAATCATCGGTAAAGGTACGATTTCTAACAAATCTCTAACCATTAACGATGTGTGTCACGTAGAAAACCTAAACTTTAATCTCTTAAGTATAGGTAAAAATACGTGATAAAAAGTGCAACGTACTTTTTAACGAAACCGGTAGTATGATATTAAAAAACGGTATCACCATAGGTAGAGGAATTAGGAAACATGGTGTCTATGTCATTAAAATTGGTAATGAACCTAAAGACAAACTTTTTCTTACTTCTATGGATGATACTTCGACATTATGGCATCGAAGATTGGGTCATGCCAATATGCGACTTCTTCAATCGCTATCATCCAAAGATCTAGTAAGAGATCTACCTAAATTAAAATATGAACATCACTTTTGTGATGCTTGTAACGTAGGAAAACAAGTCCATTCTAGTCACAAAGCTAAAAACATGGTGTCTACAACTAAGTGTCTAGAGTTACTACTCATGGATTTATTTGGTCCATATGCTATCCAAAGTTATGGAGGCAACTACTACACTTTGGTTATAGTGGATGATTACTCTAGGTACACATGGACTAAATTCTTAAAGAACAAAACTGAAATGTTCAACTACTTTGAAATATTAAGTAAGAAAATCCAAAGACAACTAGGAAGTCCTATAGTGTCTATTAGAACGGATCATGGTAGGGAATTCGATAATGAAGTGCAATTTGGAGCCTTTTGTGATGCTAATGGTATTACTCACAACTTCTCTGCTCCTCGCACTCCACAATCAAATGGGGTAGTCGAAAGAAAGAATAGAACCCTACAAGAAATGAGTCGCACCATGCTAAATGATCAATCCATACCTCAAAAGTTTTGGTGCAATGCCGTTGATACCTCAACGTACATACTTAATAGAGTCTTAATTAGACCATTTTTAGGTAAAACTCCATACGAGTTACTTCGAGGCAAAAAGCCTACGTTAGATCACTTTAGAGTCTTTGGTAGCAAATGTTTTCTACTTAACACTAAAGATTACCTTACAAAATTTGATCGTAAATCAATCGAAGGTATCTTTTTAGGTTACTCTCCTAATAGCAAAGCTTACGTCATATTAAATAAAGAAACAATTAAGGTAGAAGAGTCATTAAACGTAAAATTTGATGAAAGTCCACCCAAACCTACTCCACATCTTGTCGATGACGAGATTGTCGAAAGTGAAGCTATTGTAATAAAGAAAAAGATAAACGAAGAAGAAGAACCTGTAAATGATGAAATCATAAATATTAAAGAGTCCAAAAAGATAAACGAAGAAGAAGAACCTGTAAATGATGAAATCATAAATATTAAAGAGTCCAAAGATCACCCAGTAGATAAGGTTATAGGAAAGCTAAATGAAAGAACCTTAAGGTCTCAAGTTCAAAACCAAAGTAGCTTGCTTTGCTTTGTCTCAACCATAGAACCTAAGAATACACAAGAAGCCATAAAAGATGAAAGTTGGGTAATGGCTATGCAAGAAGAGTTAAATCAATTTGTTTCTAACGATGTTTGGACACTCGTCCCTCCACCTAGTAATCAAACCATAATAGGAACCAAATGGGCATATAAAAATAAGTTAGATGCAAACGGTATAGTGTCTAGAAACAAAGCTAGACTCGTTGCCCAAGGGTATAATCAACAAGAAGGAATAGACTTTGATGAGACCTATGCCCCCGTGGCTAGATTAGAGTCTATAAGAATACTTCTTGCTTATGCTAATGATCTTAAGCTTTATCAAATGGATGTCAAAAGTGCTTTTCTAAATGGTTTTATTAATGAAGATGTATATGTAGCAACCCGTAACTTTTCATAAGGTAAAATGACTATTTTACCCTTTGACTTTTTAAAGTTGACCGTTGACTTTGACTTTCGACTATTTGACTTTTACCGTAACGTAAAAGTAAATACGATAAACGGTAGTAACTGGTAATTTTCCTTGTGACCAACACAAGACTACGATAAGTCTATATGTTCAAAATAATTTATTTTCACCAATAATCATAACTTATATAAACTATTACTACGTTATCATTTTTAAGTATATTTTACTTTCTTGTACTCAAACCTACGTTATTAGGTTTTAACAACATAGACACACCCTATGAGACTTATCACACATTTAATATACCTAGTTAGAGTATACTGATAAGTTTAGACATTTTTGTAAGTATTATATTTTTACGTTGCCCGGTTTTAAGTTTCGTGACTTAAGGGCTTAACATTAGTAATTACCAGGACCAAACTACACCTCATAAATCAAAAACTAGGTGCAACATACACACACTACCACCTCTCTTTTGAGGTGGCATGTATATACACTACCACAAGACCACTTGGCTTGATGAGAGATCATCTTATCCTTGGTAGTCACACATGTTCATACTTTGTCTACCACTAACTAATCTACCTTATATTAACACATAGAAGCATGCAAATATAGATCAAATCCTCTCATCCTTATTTTCCTCTCCTCTTTGCCATCCCCTATACAGCCCACAATCACCACCACTACATCATCATCCACTTTGATTCATACCATAAGTTACACTAAGAAGATGAAGGCCTAAGTGAGCTCTACATAGTCCAAGTGTTGATTTGGTGATTCCATGGTTAGATTAAGAGTTATACAAGAGGTTAAGGGCTGAGATAAATGATGACGTATAGTCTAGATTCGGGTCACGAACCCGACTAAAGTCCAATACTAACAAGCCCAGCACGGACTGGGCTACACCGATCAGTGTTTGGGCTCACGAAGGCCCAAACCCAAAGCTATTTACGGAATAGATATTGGATATCTCCTATGTTTGGAGATAATTATTCCCCAACCGACTTAGGCGGGATACGCCAAAGGTTGAGGAACACGGAACCAACAAGGATTCCGTGCGTATATAAAGGGAATCACATCCCTCGTTAAAGGTACGATCTACAAACCCTAACTCTCCTTTAACCCTAAACAGATTACTTACTCTCACACCGGAGGATAATCGTGGGAGACAATCCCACGGTAACTCTAACGGTGTTTTCTGTCTCTTAGTGCGCAGGTCTCAAGCAACGATTCTCAATTGGTACGAGAGCCGGAGCCCCAAACAAGGAAAGCCCAACTTTTGTATCAACAAGTGGCGCCATCCGTGGGACCATTCACTAAGAACCAAGAACTAGAATGACGAAGCATGGAAATCAGCGATCGCATCCAGACCTCACGGGAAAAAAGACGCACAGTGGATCAACTCCTAAGCAGACTTCTGGGACAACCAGCGCTGCTAAAAATCAAGGATCAGGCCAGAACACGGTCTTACCTCTAGTGGAACCGCTCTCGGGGACAACCCAGGCCACTACAACCACCACCAGTGCCAGAGATCCACTGCGCACTCCTTTTACTCCACTCCAATCGGTGCTAGAAACTAACTTCACGAAAGCACCCGACGTGCCCGATAAGAACAAGGGCATACTGGTGGAAACGGACACCCCTGTTCTAGAGGGAGTCGTGCCGGAACTAGAGCCAAGTAGTTTTGTCTCTCAAAACTACGAAGCCTTAGCCACTCTCATGGAAGAGGAAGCAAAGAAAAGGTCAGGACGGAGTCTGCATGCTCGACTCAACTTTGGCCCAGAGTTTGAGGCTTTTCCACCGCACCGACAGAAGGAAAAGCGCGGGAGGGATAGTCGCCGACCCCCAGTATTCAACAGAATTGGGAGGAGAATTGAGGGTGAAGAGACACCTAACTCACAGCATTCGGAAGAAAGTGAGGAAGACGAACGGCACAACAACGTCCACGCCAGACTTGGTAGCCGCAGAATCCAGGACAGACTTGGGCGACGATACTCCCCAAGTGAGAGTCCCTCAAGTACAAATTCTGAGGACAGCCGGTGCAAGCGCCAAAGGAGGGAAGATTCGTCCTCTGATAATTCCTCGGACAACGAGGATAGCGAGACTGGACACTGGAAGTCCAGAAAGAAATACCGTGACCAAGAGGAGGAAGACATGTCTCTCCCATGGCGCCGTCAGAAGGTGGATGCGTTCACTAGACGCATCAGTGATTTCTCAGAAAACAAGAAGAGGCGCATGCCTGCTAATGTCAAAACCTATGACGGAACAGGTGACCCTGACGATCACCTAAAAATTTTCGAATCAGCCGCAACTATCAAAAACTGGCCACAAGCAGTGTGGTGCCACATGTTTAATTCCACGCTAGTGGGAAGTGCACGTAACTGGTTCAACAAGCTTCCACGCAGAAGCATCAATGGTTTTGAAGAAATGAGAAAGGCGTTCCGCCTAAATTTCACTCAACGAAAAAAGTGTGCGAAAAACCCCATTGAACTCGCTAGGGTCAAACAGCGCCAAGGGGAATCCACGAGCGCTTTTATGGAGCGCTTCAAGGACGAATGTATGCAAGTTAAAGCATGTCCTGAAATACTCAAAATTTCAGGGTTTATGAATGGGATCAACAACCCAGAACTTATCAAAAGATTGAATGACAAGATTCCCCAATCTTTTGATGAAGTCATGAAACGCACACGGTCCTTCGTCCAAGGAGAAGCTGCTGCGGCGGATAGCAATAGAAGCTATTCAAACTACCGGGCACAGGAACAACCTGGGAGACAATCCACGGACCGGAATAGTAACCGTAACAGGAACTATCGCAACCAAGGGAGTGGGCGCGACAACGACAAGTACACCCCGCTGACAAAAACGCCGAAGGAAATACTCGCAACAGAGGGCGCAAACTTTCCAAGACCGCCACAAATGCGCACTCCAGAGGATCGGCGAGTGGAGAGTGGCTACTGTGACTACCACGCACAGAAGGGCCACACCACTAACGAATGTGTCCAACTGCGCCAGCTCATTGACAAACTGGTTAAAGAAGGCAGATTGGACCATTTGGTCAAAAATATTAAGGAGGGGAAGGATCGACAGAAAAGCGGAAACAAGAAGGAGACACCCAAGGAAAAGGCCGACACCATCTACATGATACAATCATGGCAGCGGGTCACTAGACAGAAGGTCAGCAGGAGTTTTCCCGAGGAAACGAAATCTCTTTCCCCGCCTTAACTGCGGACAACGCAGTGGTTGAGCCACTCACCATTGAGATTAGTGCGGGGGGTCATGACATCCATCGCATGTATGTTGATGGTGGAACATCGGCGGACATCATGTATGAGCACTGCTTCAAGCGACTACGACCTGAAATACGCAGTCAGTTAAGCCCGGTCAGAACGGCGTTGACTGGTTTTACGGGTGAAAAGATATGGCTTATGGGGCAAATACGATTACCACTCAGCATCGGAAGCGAAAAACACTCTGCGACGGCCTGGATGGAATTTATGGTGATCAAATCTCCCTCGCCATACAATGGCATTATCGGGAGGCCTGGGATACCCGTTATGCGCGCAGTGCCATCAACAGCGCACGGGATGCTTAAATTCCCAGTGGAAGGGGGCATTGTTACTCTTTACAATGCCACTGTACCGCATAGAGAATGTAACACGATTACATGCGAAACGGAACCAATCCCAGAACAGCGCGCAACCAAAGTTCCAAATTTGAAGGTTGCGATTCACCCAGAATACCTGGAACAGGAAATATCTATTGGAGGGTCACTGTCGGACAACAGCAAAGCAGCTGTGTGCGCGCTCTTGCAAAAGAACTTGGACATTTTTGCATGGGAGCCAAAACACATGACTGGGGTACCACGCTCAATCACAGAGCATGATTTGAGAATCCGACAAGGGTACTCACCAATACGCCAGAAGAAGTGCGGCCAAGCCCCAGAGCGCGCGCAAGAAATTTTGGCAGAGGTACACAAACTGGTGGATGCGGGAATTATGCGTGAAGTCTACTACCACGACTGGCTTTCTAACCCAGTAATGGTCAAAAAGAGCGACGGTAGCTGGCGAATGTGCGTGGACTTCACCGATCTTAACAAAGCGTGTCCACAAGACTGCTACCCATTACCAGAGATAGACTGGAAAATAGAGTCTTTGTGTGGGTACCCATTGAAGTGTTTCCTCGATGCGTACAAAGGATACCATCAAATCCAAATTGCAAAGGAGGATGAGGAAAAAACGGCCTTTCACACAAGCCAAGGCGTCTACTGTTACACAAAAATGCCTTTTGGCTTGAAGAATGCAGGCGCCACCTACCAGCGGTTAGTAGACAATGCTTTCGAAAAACAGGTGGGCCGCAACCTCGAGGTCTATGTTGATGACATGGTCATAAAAAGCCATACTGAAGATGAGTTAGTGCGCGATATTGAGGAAACATTCAAAACTCTACGAGAGATCAATATGAAGCTAAACCCCAAAAAATGTACCTTCTGCGCCACTGAAGGCATGTTCCTCGGATACCTAATAGAGCCCGACGGTATAAAACCATGTCCAGAAAAGACAAAGGCTGTCATCGAACTTCCTTCACCGCGCACGTTGAAGGAGGTCCAATCTCTCAATGGAAAGCTAGCTGGTCTTAACAGGTTCCTGTCTAAGTCAGCAGACAAGTCTCTACCTCTCTTCAAAACACTCAAGAAGTGTATCAAAAAAGGAGATTTTTGGTGGACTACGGAGGCAGAAGAAGCCTTCACACAACTTAAGCAACACCTGGCAACGCTCCCCACACTTGTCGCACCCCGACCAGGGGAAGAGTTAATTATGTATCTATCCGCAACTGATGGAGCAGTGAGCGCAGTACTACTAACAGATAGGGATTCAGTACAAACCCTTGTCTACTTTGTAAGCAAGGCGCTCAAGAAGACGGAGATGAACTATAGCGCCATGGAAAAATTAGTTCTGGCGTTGGTGTTTGCTGCCAAAAGGCTACGCAGGTACTTCCAAGCGCATCCAATAGCAGTGATCACAGACCAACCGATCAAGCAGATCATCTCCAAACCTGACGCATCAGGCCGACTGCAGAAGTGGAGTGTATTGCTAGGTGAGCACAACATTTCTTACAGACCACGTACCGCAATCAAAGGACAGATTCTGGCAGACTTCATCATCGAAAAACCAGACACCGACGAGGTACCCGCACCAAGTAGGACGGAACTGCATGACCCATGGATTTTGTTTACAGATGGGTCCTCATGCGTTGATGGTTCAGGAGCAGGCCTCATTCTCACAAACCCAGAGGGAATGGAATTCACTTACGCAATGCGTTTTGAATTTACAGCGACGAACAATGAGGCAGAATATGAAGCTCTAATCGCTGGACTACGCATTGCAGCTCGGATGGGTGTACGTAACCTAAAAGCAAATGTGGACTCCCGACTAGTGGCCAACCACGTGCTGGGCGGATACGTGGCTAAAGAAGAAAATATGATTCAGTATCTCGACAAGACCAAGACACTGATCAAACGCTTTGACAGATTCACCATCAAGCAAGTTCCTAGAGGAGAAAATCGCAAAGCAGATGCACTAAGCAAGATCGCCTCGACAAGCTTCGCACACCTATCAAAGCAAGTGCTGGTGGAAACACTGAAAAGCAAATCCATATCGGAGATGGAAGTCTCCACAATAATAGAGGAGGACGGTCCTACATGGATGACACCGATAACGGAATTCCTAAGCAAAGGAACGTTACCCCAAGAGCAGAAGGAAGCTCGCAGGATACGGCGCACAGCACAGAGATTCGAACTTTGAGACAACATACTGTACCGATGCTCCTTCCTCCAACCATGGCTCCGCTGTGTTGGCCCCCTACAAGCAAATTACGTGCTGCGAGAAATCCATGAAGGTTCATGCAGCATGCACTCAGGACCAAGGTCCGTTGTGGCACGCGCCATGAGATCAGGATACTACTGGCCAACCATGCACCGCGATGCGCGGGATTTAATAAGGAAGTGCAATGATTGTCAAGTTCATAGACCCGTCCCGTGCCAACCACAGCACGAGCTAACGCCAATTACATCACCATGGCCATTCTACAAGTGGGGTATCGACATTGCAGGACCTTTTCCAATTGCAGCAGGAGGGTTAAAATTCCTCATAGTCGCTATAGACTATTTCACTAAGTGGATCGAAGCAAAGGCAGTAGTGACAATCACGGGCAACCAGGTCAAGCGCTTTGTCTGGGAAAGTATAGTATGCCGCTTCAGACTGCCTGGGGAAATCATCTCGAACAACGGGAAATAATTCTGCGACAACCCTTTCAAAGACTGGTGCGAGAAGTTGAACATTACACAACACTTCGCGTCAGTTAAACACAAACCAACGGCTTAGTCGAACGTGCGAATCAAAGTTTAGGTGACGGAATTAAGGCACATCTAGTAAAGCACAAAGGAAGGTGGGTGGAAGAGCTATCACATGTCTTATAGGCGCATCGCACCTCAATCAAAACCAGCACGGGAGACACCCCCTTCTCTCTAGTCTACGGGACAGAAGCCGTCATTCCGGCCGAGATCGGCATGCCAACTATCCGCACTGCTGAGATCAATGTGGCAACCAATGATGATGAGAGACGTGTCGACTTGGATCTGCTAGAAGAAAGGCGCGAACGCGCAGCTATACGGGAGGCAAAATCAAAGTCAAGGATGAAAGGATACTATGATGCTAAAGTGCGCAGTGTTTCATTCAGACCAGGTGACTTTGTTTTCCGCGCCAACGATGCGAGCCATGCAGAAGACACAGGCAAACTTGGACCAAAGTGGGAAGGACCCTACGAGGTTACTGAAGCACTAGGAACAGGCGCGTACAAGTTACGAGGCTTGGATGGTCGAGAACTGCCGCGCACATGGAACATCTGCAACCTCAAGAGGTGCTACCTATAGGAGTGGCCACGGCCCAGCGTACAAGCGCTCAGGCACTTTACTAAAGTCCCCAATAAACACCTATGTATTTACTTTTTATTTCCTTAATGTAATGTCTTATTTGTTTCTCATAAACACTTGCAAGTATTAATAAAACGTCGCGGTTTCTAGCTAACTCCGTGACACTTTTTAATTTGTTATTTCCATATACTGTATGTCTTAACATCTTTCATTTCTTGCCTACATGGCGTGCATGCACTAAAATAAACCCACGATGGTAAAAGGATAAGTTAACCTACTAAACAACTTGTTGAGTAAGAGGGTTGCAAACCCGTCAACACTGGATCACGTATCCTTGTTAAACACCTTGTTCTCAAGACGTTGGAATGAGTTTTGTGCGCATCTCACGATGGGTGCGCAGCAACGCATATGATGCACGTTTAACAACTTAGGAACCAAGACACTTGATTCCTTAAATGTGATATTTATAGTACGCTGCATATCATAATCATACACGGCTATGGTAATACTTGGAAATTATTTTTTAAGTATCATATGATCTTCATACATGACTATGAATTTCCTGTATTATTCGCGCTTGCATATACATTTGACCATTCAACAACGAATACGTCTTTTACGCAAAGAAAGACAGATAAGTATGCACATCACAAATTGCAATAAAATTCACACACACTTAACAAAAAGAGATTTATTCATAACTACGAGTTATTACACAAAGATGTTTACAACACAAGTTACAATCTAGAAGCTATGACTACGCTCCAGCGAAGAGCTACTCGCACGGCTTGCAGCATTCCCAATCTCATCTAGCTTCTTCAACAAATCCGCATCTCGACGAGCCACAGTAGCAACACTCACTGGCACCCCGTCAGACCGAGGGAGGTGAGCTGCGCCAACACCGCACAAAACAGCCTTGCCCTTAATGCCCTCCTTCTTGGCAAGCCTAGTAGCATGCGCTTCCAAGACTTGCTTGAAAGGTACTTCCTTCTCCAAAGCAAAAGGATTCAAGATATCCTTAGGACGCACAAATACAGGCACGTGAAGTTGGGATTCATCAGGCTTAAGGTAATGGTCTGGCTGCGCAACGGCCTCCCCACCACGATGACGTGCTAGAGTCAACCCTGCCATAATGACATCTATGGGGTAATCCTGATCGCGCTCCAGTTCAGCAATCATGGGGAGCTCTAGGTCCTTCATCCTATTCATAGCAGCGACCAGGTTATCATAAGCCTTTGTATCATAGTTAGGTACCTCTTCAATAGGCACCTTTAAAAGCTTAGCCTCATGCAGCTTCTCCACAGCTTCTGCTTTACCACGCTCCAGCGCGCACTAAACCACCTCTCCAAAAGCATCAATCACTTCCTTGGACTCAAGAGTGCTCAGCGCAGCAAGGCGCATGCCATGGCTGATGAGCCACCTGTGCTCGGCAATTACAGACATGAGATGAGGATATAATTCCTCATAATACTCCAGACTAAGCTTGCGCAACTTCATCTCCTGCGCCTCCAAGGCACTTTTTACAAAAGCGCCGAAGCCCTCAAGCTGTGAAGTCATCGCCTCTTTGCCATGCTCCAAGTATTTCAGTGCCCAGTGACACGCAGACTTATACCCTGACGTCTCCGCACGCTCCTGGCTTATCTGACACATTAGCGCCATCTTCTCTTCAGCAAGCTTTTGAGCGTATGAACTCATGCTTTCCACTTCAGCTTTAGCGCTGGCCAACTGTGCTTCCAGTGATACAATCTGCTAATCCTTTTGGCTACTTTCCCCAGCACACTTCGCCTTTAACTGCGCAGACAGTAGTACAAGATCCTCAACCAGCTGGTTCATTGGTACATCCCCTGTAGTCACTAGTGCCGCGCTGTGGTTCTCTGGTTCAGAAGACTCAGAGCGAACATGAATATCTTTCGGTGGCAACTCCGCACCTTGTTCAAACCTACAGACACAGACATCGAATTATCAGTTTCCCATATGCGCAGTTGAAAGGGCAAACAGAAAAGGAAACAAGTATTGTCAAGATTACTTACTGTGGGCCAGATACATTCGCCGATGGGTGCGATGACGCAGCCTCACTAGCAGATGACTCTACATTGAAGACCACTGGGCGTTTCTTCCTCGAGGAGCTCGCGCCATCACTTCCGAGCGTCCTTTTAAGCTTTAGCCCAGACTCTTGCTCCTCCACCTCCTCATCTATGGGTTGCGCGACTGCAGTGGGTGGTGGCTGCGCTATTGGGGAAGGCACCAGAGGGCTTGGTACGCTTTGTAGCGGCATCGCTTCCACAGCAACAGAGGAACTTGTCCCCGCCTCTCCCACATTCAGCTCCAGGGTACGCCATGCGGTAGCATCTAGTATCGGCTCTTCACCCTCCTTCAAGGGCCGTACCCCTGTCTTTACCTCCACGGGCTTTGCTAACTGCACTACGGTGAATAGATCCATCTCTGCGCAACACAAGTTATATAATGCGCGGAAAAAAGAAGAAAGATCTTACATTAAATACAAAAGGGGTGCGGAAGAATGAGTACCCACCCTGGCCATTGGCGCCCAAGAAGATTGGCATCTCATCCGGCATACCAAAGAAATTACGGCTGATGCCCATATGCACCAAAAATTCCTCGGGGGTAGGAACTAATGGGGATGCGGTTAGCATTTATCAGTTCCGCATCCTCAGCGACATAAGATCCAGGCAAGGGGCACTCATCCCTCTCTAATGTACCCCGGGTATAAAAATCATAATGCCATGGAAAGCATGTATCATCTACCTAGAAAACGAATTCCCTCCAATTCCTAAGCGAATCTAGTTTATCAGTATAACACTGAAGTCTACCAGCGCGCTTAGCAAAGGATACCCACCCATGTGCCCATGTCGTGTGATAAAAGGTGCGGAATAGGTGGATAGTTGGGTTAATCCCCAGTAAACGGCAATTCACCTCAAAGTTTGTAATTTTAGCCGCACCGATGCAGTGCAACTGGGATATGTGCAGATTATAATAATTTAATACATCGCACAGAAAGCGGGACAGGGGCACACGTTGATTCGCGAATTCGAAGAAACGTGTATATACTCCCACTTTCCCTCCGGGGAAGTCCGCAATGGATGCCCGCGCATCCGGAACAACCGGATGCACGTCAAGGGGTATAAAGTAATCTGAGGTGAATTCCAAAAGATTGCTCTCGGTGAGGTCGGAGGTGAAGTCAGACAATTGTTTGACCATGGTCTCGTTCTTTTTGAAAGCGCACGCGCGGCTACCTTTGGTATAGGCGGTTTTTTCTGTTGCAGATGTAGGGATTCTTAACAATGGCGGGTTGAATACTTTTCACTGTGAGAAACACAGTAAAATGGGGTAGCCGCTTATATAGTTTTATTCACTCACACGATGAGCGACACGTGGATCCCACTATCACTAATTGTTTGGCTAAGATCAACTGATGTGACTCTACTGCAGTTACTTTCCCCCGAATAACGAGGCGTCCATTTTCAAAATACTGTCTTAATACAATGTATCGACGGATATTATTTTGGCTTCTTTGCTATGCTTTGTAAGTTTTTCTTTGACTACGGTTATTAGTCTAGCATCCGCAGTCAGTCACTGCGCATACTAGACTGGGGGGACATGATGACGTATAGTCTAGATTCGGGTCACGAACCCGACTAAAGTCCAATACTAACAAGCCCAGCATGGACTGGGCTACGCCGATCAGTGTTTGGGCTCACCAAGGCCCAAACCCAAAGCTATTTACGGAATAGATATTGGATATCTCCTATGTTTGGAGATAATTATTCCCCAACCGACTTAGGCGGGATACACCGAAGGTTGAGGAACACGGAACCAACAAGGATTCCGTGCGTATATAAAGGGAATCACATCCCTCATTAAAGGTACGATCTACAAACCCTAACTCTCCTTTAACCCTAAACCGATTACTTACTCTCACGCCAGAGGATAATCGTGGGAGACAATCCCACGGTAAGCCTAACGGTGTTTTCTGTCTCTTAGTGCGCATGTCTCAAGCAACGATTCTCAATTGGTACGAGAGCCGGAGCCCCAAACAAGGAAAGCCCAACTTTTGTATCAACAATAAATGGGTAATTACAAGGTTCACATAAGGATTTACAAGACTTGGGTTGAAGATTCAAGACAAGGATTAGAGATTGGAAGGGTTTAGGTGTTGATTTGTAGTTATGATACTTGTGTTATTCCAATCCTTGTAAGCTATTATTTATCTTCATATTCATTAAATATGGTTGTAATAATTTATGTTAATTTGATGTAATTTGATATAAGTAGTATATGTAATAAGGCTTAATTGATGTTGTACATGAGTTTGTGACCATAAAAACAAGCTAACACAAGTCCTAGGTAAGTTCTATGAACATGAATTCTGCAATAGTCCCAAAGATTGATTACACTGATATTCTCAGTAAACCTTGAGGTTAATTTAGTAGGATAAGCTTTTAGAACTATGTCTTACGATCTTTTTTCCGGGTGGCGCACCTCATAACTCATCCCGATGAGTAAATGAGAGCCAAAATGGCAAAACATGTCAAAATCTGCACACCAGACTTCATTTGGGAAAAGCCCATGGTTCTGATCATTTTTGGAAGTCGACTCAGTTTTATGAAATGTAGCCAAGACCTAAACTTAAAGTTTGGAGAAAGCCGTGTGTCAAAACAAGTTATAGAACTCAACTTATGGTCGTTTTGGTTGGACTGAATGTGCAGCAAAACTTTCAGCAATGAAATATAAGTACATACTTGTAATTAGACCATTGATATAGGTAAACTTTGGACCTTAGACTTGATTAAGCTTAAGAAGCTGTTAGAGAATATAAAAATATGAACTTGAGCTTTTGAATCACTTAAAAAGGACTTGTGGTTAAAAAGTTATGCCTAGTTAAGTTTTATTAGATTAAAATATGATGTTGGAACAAAAGCTTGCTGATACGATTTTAAATCATGGTTTTGACCCTTTTCTGGTCCGAATCAGCAAAAGTGTAAAACACGAAAGTTTCTCAAAATGACTTTTTCTACAAAAACTCAGGAGCACATAAGCAGAACGTGAACAACAAAATCTAAAAACGGCAAAAACTAAGCTGACCTGTTGTTGACTAGAACACAACCTTAGTGAGAACTTTAAGTGATATATTGATTATTTGAAACTAATATAAAGCCAAGATTGAGTCAAGATTGTTGTCTTGAGGTTGCCTAACTTAGATACATCCTTAAGAATGTCCTTGATTATTATTTGAGTTAGCCGCACGACTAATATAAGTTTAATGACCCGAAACTTGTTTATTTAAAACTCTTTCACTAGACTTTGACAAACTAGGTAAATGACCATATGACATGTTAAACTACTTCACGACCTCTTGATTTTTGATAGCCAAACAACATTTAAGGAATACTTTTACTTAAGGATTCATGTACAACATCATAAGCCAACAAACTACATATACTTGTACACTTATATCGTACAATATACTAAAACACGAATACTATACTTTCTTAGGTAATCGTTAAAGATCGTGATCTTGTCATACTCTACCGTTGATAAACATTATATCGTTACACTCCGCTGCTGATCACTACTGTGAGTTCATAGCCCCACTTTTTATTATTTAATTGTTTTACAAACCCTTGGGGGAAATGCATGCTTTATTTTAAATCGAACACATTGCTTTGAAATTATACTTGAATGTATTAGTTACACTAAGTACACTATTGCCAAAGTCCCTATTATCATGAACCATTAATCACTTGCGAGTGAACGCGAATAATGTGGATAGATTTATCGGGAATGACAAATCCCGTTTGTGTTGACCGGGTAGGCAAACAAACGCACTCTATTTGAAGATCCATAGGTTTAATGGCAAATTACATATTAGGGCAACGGTTACTATTATATGACAGCTGTTAACGTTTCGGTGTCATGAGCTTAGTGCAATAATATCTGTTTTGTTTTCTAAACTATGAATGTGAGACTAATTACCTCACGTTACGAATATTGTGTTCAACTGATTTCCTAAACTCTATGAATTTCACTAAACCTTTGTGTTGACAGTTTTAAGCATGTATTTCAGGTCTATAATGTCGGAAGCTGGCACGGAGGAGCACGGATACTCAAGAAGGCTATAAATTTTATTATCATTCGAAAACCCATTGAATGTATTTTGTAAACTTGGAACCATTTGGGACCTCATTTTTGTAAACTCTGATATTTATATAAATCGAATGATAAATCTTTTAAAACGACTCCATTAGAGTTCGTTTTCTATTGTTATGACTGTTGTGTCCCGTTTGTGTTGACCGGGTAGGCAAACAAACACACTATATTTGAAGATCCATAGGTTTAATGGCAAATGACCTATTAGGGAAATTGTTACTATTATATCACAGCTGTTAACGTTTCGGTGTCATGAGCTTAGTGCAATAATATCTGTTTTGTTTTCTAAACTATGAATGTGAGACTAATTACCTCACGTTACGAATATTGTGTTCAACTGATTTCCTAAACTCTATGAATTTCACTCAACCTTTGTGTTGACAGTTTTAAGCATGTATTTCAGGTCTATAATGTCGGAAGCTGGCACGGAGGAGCACGAATACTCAAGAAGGCCATAAATTTTATTATCATTCGAAAACCAATTTAATGTATTTTGTAAACTTGGAACCATTTGGGACCTCATTTTTGTAAACTCTGATATTTATATAAATCGAATTATAAATCTTTTAAAATGACTCCATTAGATTTCAATTTATATTGTTATGACTGTTGTGCCATGAAGTAACACCCAGTTTGAATTCCGTTGCGTATCACAAAATTGGAGGTGTTATAGATTGGTATCAGAGCCTCAATTATAGAGAAACGGGTCTAATTGTGACCTAAACTATAACTACTTTTACAAACACAAACATTTTATAACCTTCTGTTCTCCATGCCTTCCATCCTCCGGACAATTATGTGACTTTTAGGCATTTTAAGCTATACAAACATATTAGTATATTGATATATATATATACACTCAACATAATTTCAATCATAAACGATGTACTAAACATATATCCATATGCCTATTCTAAGGCATTACGACACAATCATATTTTTCCAAATCATGTATTTACTCGTGCATTTTAGGATTACGAAACTTCCTCCAAGACATTGTAACTGATTACAATGGTCTTTCCTACTTCCCAGAAATTGTAATTTATACAATGGTCTCTATTATATTCTCAGACACTGTAAATCCTACAGTGGTCTCTCTTATATCCTCAGACACTGTGAGTGAAACAGTGGTCTCATTTACCTTCTCAGACATTGTGAGTTACACAATGGTCTCAACTATTTCTCAGACATTGTGAGTTGCACAATGGTCTCTATTATTTCCTAGACATTGTGAGTTACAAAATGGTCTCAACTATTTCTCAGACATTGTGAGTTGCACAATGGTCTCAACTACTTCTTAGACATTGTGAGTTACACAATGGTCTAATTTACTTCACAAACATTGTAAATTATACAATAGGCTCTAGAAATTATCTTATAAAACCTTATGTGATATTGTTTTACATAAAACCCGTCACAATCTATCAATTTCCCTAATGGAAATACAAGAAATGAGATTTTTAAAAGACAAACTGATTCATCATCTACAAAAGCTGAAGTTCAGCAACTTTCTCTACATTCATCAAAATTCTCTTCTGAAACCTTCATTGTTAAAGGTTCGTGCTCCTGGCCAAATATGAACTATTTTAGAACTACTAAAAAATTTCTTTCCACACGTATCTACCCATACTATCTTCTATGCAATGGAATATGAAAACATAGGTTACAAGTCTTTTATGGCCGGGACTTGCAACTGAATGGTTTGATATCGCCTTTGCTTTGTGGATATTTTCTCAAAAGCTTTGGGCATATCACGAGTATACCTAATTTAAGTATTTGGAAAATTTATCGAACCTCGGCTAAATATAGTCTAGTCACCTATATTTAACCTAGGGACAGTGGAACATAGTCTGACTAACTATGTTCGACTTAAATTTTTCAAACACTGAGAATAGTTATACAAGGGTTATATTCAGGTTAATTTCCTACTTAAACTCGATAAACCACCAGAATTCATTAAAAAGATCTAGAGACACGTTAGTGTCTTACCACTCAGCGAGATCTTAACACTTATTTATACTACTTAATTTCATTCTTGAAAGTTTTTATTTATGAAATAATCCTAACTACTATCTTGGGATAGTCATCAAATCTTCTCGTCATTTCTTAGAAGTACTAGCCTGATTAGGTTTCAAGGCTATCATTCCGACATAATCCTTTACAATCCATTTATGATTTTAAAACAAACTTGACATCTCTACCTAAGAATAATGGTAAACATACACTACAATCTTCTAATCATCAACATATCACTTCATTATCTGAACCCCATTGTAAGTCAGTATATAAAACTTCACAGTATCATGTTTCTTTCAAACACTAGTGGACATAAACACTATATGATATAGCCTTCATCTCGAAACCACCTAAGACATGATCAACTTTGGAAATGGTTTGGATAACCACTTGCCGCTAGCAAGACTTTCCTACAACAATTATCACATCATTATAAACCATTTCACATCAACAATATCTTACACCTTTGATTAACAACAATTACCATAACAACAACAAAAATATTCCATTTGAGGCAATATATCGACGAAAGTGTCAATTAACCATTTGCTGGACTAAGGTGTTCAGAGATCAACCACGAAACAACTAATAAAACCATACAAATACAAATTAGGCTGCACGCCGCACACTATCGCCAGAAACAAAAATTACATATATGTAAGGCATTAAAGTTTAACAAAAACTCAATGTTAGAAATTAAGGTTTTGTTGAAAGCCTCGATACAATAACATATGATTCGTTTTGAGAATCGGGAAAGCCAAACTTGAGGTATATTGGACTATATAAGATTTTAACAAAACCCTTTAAATTATCAACTTAAGAAACCACCAAAAACATAGAATGGTACATAACACATTCTATGACCAGAAACTTGAGAACGCAAAGATTAGAATTCGGCGCATACACCCACATTTTCCTAGACACTTCAACATCGGATAACACACACTGAATTCCGGGACGGAATTCCCTTAAGGGGTAGAGACTATAGCAACCCGTAACTTTTCATATGGTAAAATGACTATTTTACCCTTTGACTTTTTAAAGTTGACCTTTGACTTTGACTTTCGACTATTTTACTTTTACCGTAACGTAAAAGTAAATACGATAACCGGTAGTAACTAGTAATTTTCCTTGTGACCAACACAAGACTACGATAAGTCTATATGTTCAAAATACTTTATTTTCACCAATAATCATAACTTATATAAACTATTACTACTTTATCATTTTTAAGTAAATTTTACTTTTTACATAAGACGCGTACTCAAACCTACGTTATTAGGTTTTAACAACATAGACACACCCTATGAGACTTATCACACATTTAATATACCTAGTTAGAGTATATTGATAAGTTTAGACATTTTTGTAAGTATTATATTTTTACGTTGCCCGGTTTTAAGTTTCGTGACTTAAGGGATTAACATTAGTAATTACCGGGACCAAATTACACCTCATAAATCAAAAATTAGGTGCAAAATACACACACTACCACCTCTCTTTTGAGGTGGCATGTATATACACTACCACAAGACCACTTGGCTTGATGAGAGATCATCTTATCCTTGGTAGTCACACATGTCCATACTTTGTCTACCACTAACTAATCTACCTTATATTAACACATAGAAGCATGCAAATATAGATCAAATCCTCTCATCCTTGTTTTCCTCTCCTCTTTGCCATCCCCTATACAGCCCACAATCACCACCACTTCACCATCATCCACTTTGATTCATACCATAAGTTACACTAAGAAGATGAAGGCCTAAGTGAGCTCTGCATAGTCCAAGTGTTGATTTGGTGATTCCATGGTTAGATTAAGAGTTATACAAGAGGTTAAGGGCTGAGATAAATGGGTAATTACAAGGTTCACATAAGGATTTACAAGACTTGTGTTGAAGATTCAAGACAAGGATTAGAGATTGGAAGGGTTTAGGTGCTGATTTGTAGTTGTGATACTTGTGTTATTCCAATCCTTGTAAGCTATTATTTATCTTCATATTCATTAAATATGGTTGTAACAATTTATATTCATTTGATGTAATTTGATATAAGTATTATATGTAATAAGGCTTAATTGATATTGTACATGAGGTTGTGACCATAAAAACAAGCTAACACAAGTCCTAGGTAAGTTCTATGAACATGAATTCTGCAACAGTCCCAAAGATTGATTAAACTGATATTCTCAATAAACCTTGAGGTTAATTCAGTAGGATAGGCTTTTAGAACTATGTCTTATGATCGTTTTTCCGGGTGGCGCACCTCATAACTCATCCCTATGAGTAAATGAGAGCCAAAATGGCAAAACATGTCAAAATCTGCACACCAGACTTCATTTGGGACAAACCCATGGTTTTGTTCATTTTTGGAAGTCGACTCAGTTTTATGAAATGTAGCCAAGACCTAAAATTAAAGTTTGGCGAAAGCCGCGTGTCAAAACAAGTTGTAGAACTCAACTTAGGGTCGTTTTGGTTGGACTGAATGTGCAGCCAAACTTTCTGCAATGAAATATAAGTATATTCTTGTAATTAGACCATTGATATAGGTAAACTTTGGACCTTAGACTTGATTAAGCTTAAGAATCTGTTAGAAAATAAAAAAATATGAACTTGAGCTTTTGAATCACTTAAAAAGGACTTGTGGTTAAAACGTTATGCCTAGTTAAGTTTTACTAGATTAAAATATGATGTTGGAACAAAAGCTTGCTGATACGATTTTAAATCATGGTTTTGACCCTTTTCTGGTCCGAATCAGCAAAAGTGTAAAACACGAAAGTTTCTCAGAATGACTTTTTCTACAAAAACTCAGGTGCACATAAGCAGAAAGTGAAAAACAAAACCTAAAAAGGGCAAAAACTAAGCTGACCTGTTGTTGACTAGAACACAACCTTAGTGAGAACTTTAAGTGATATATTGATTATTTGAAACTAATATAAAGCCAAGATTGAGTCAAGATTGTTGTCTTGAGGTTGCCTAACTTAGATACATCGTTAAGAATGTCCTTGATTATTATTTGACTTAGCCGCACGACTAATATAAGTTTAATGACCTGAAACTTTTTTATTTAAAACTCGTTCACTAGACTTTGACAAACTAGGTAAATGACCATATGACATGTTAAACTACTTCACGACCTCTTGATTTTTGATAGCCAAACAACATTTAAGGAATACTTTAACTTAAGGATTCATGTACAACAACATAAGCCAACAAAGTACATATACTTGTACACTTATATCGTACAATATACTAAAACACGAATACTATACTTTCTCAGGTAATCGTTAAAGATCGTGATCTTGTCATACTCTACCGTTGATAAACATTATATCGTTACACTCCGCTGCTGATCACTACTGTGAGTTCATAGCCCCACTTTTTACTACTTAATTGTTTTAACAAACCCTTGGGGGAAATACATGCTTTATTTTAAATTGAACACATTGCTTTGAAATTATACTTGAATGTATTATTTGCACTAAGTACTAATATTGCCAAAGTCCCTATTATCATGAACTATTAATCACTTGCTAGTGAACGCGAATAATGTGGATTGATCTATCGGGATTGACAAATCCCGTTTGTGTTGACCGGGTAGGCAAACAAACACACTCTATTTGAAGATCCATAGGTTTAATGGCAAATTACCTATTAGGGCAATTGTTACTATTATATGACAGCTGTTAACGTTTCGGTGTCATGAGCTTAGTGCAATAATATCTGTTTTGTTTTCTAAACTATGAATGTGAGACTAATTACCTCACGTTACGAATATTGTGTTCAACTGATTTCCTAAACTCTATGAATTTCACTCAACCTTTTGGTTGACAGTTTTAAGCATATATTTTAGGTCTATAATGTCGGAAGCTGGCACGGAGGAGCACGGATACTCAAGAAGGCTATAAATTTTATTATCATTCGAAAACCCATTTAATGTATTTTGTAAACTTGGAACCATTTGGGACCTCATTTTTGTAAACTCTGATATTTATATAAATCGAATGATAAATATTTTAAAACGACTCCATTAGAGTTCGTTTTCTATTGTTATGACTGTTGTGCCATGAAGTAACACCCAGTTTTAATTCCGCTGCGTATCACAAAATTTGGGGTGTTACAGTATATGTAGCTCAACCTCCGGGCTTCATCGATTTTGAAAAACCTAAACATGTGTATAAGCTAAAGAAAGCCCTTTACGGTCTTAAACAAGCTCCAAAAGCTTGGTATGATAGACTCAAGTCATTCTTAATCAAACACAACTACACCACGGGGTTAGTTGATAACACACTTTTTACTAAGAAAAGAGAGTCACATATAATCATTATTCAAATATATGTAGATGATATTATATTCGGACCTACTTGTCAAGACATGTGTGATGATTTCTCTAAAATCATGCATGACGAGTTCGAGATGAGTATGATGAGAGAACTTAGTTTCTTTCTTGGTATCTTCTTTAATCAATCTAAATACATTAAGGAGATGTTAAAGAAATTCGGTTTAGAAGAGTCAAAACCAATTAGGACACCAATGTCATCCGACACTAAACTCACAAAATATGAAGACGGCGAATTCGTTGATAACACAAAATATCGTGGCATGGTTGGTATTCTTCTCTACCTCACGGCTAGTCAGCCGGATATCATGTTTAGTGTTTTTCTATGTGCTAGGTTTCAAGAAGATCATAAAACATCACATCTAGAAGCCGTCAAAAGGATATTTAAATACATTAAGGGTACAACTCAATTAGGATTGTGATATCCTAAGGGTACGGGAGTAGAAACAATTGTATATGCAGATTCTGACCATGCAGGTGATTATGCTGACCAAAAAAGTACAAGTGGGGTATGTACTTTTATGGGATGTTGTTTAACATCTTGGTTCTCAAAGAAGCAAACGGCATTAGCAATATCAACAACCGAAGCCGAATATGTCTCCGCCGGCAAGGCATGCCAACAAGCACTATGGATAAAACAAGCGCTATTTTACTACGACATTCATCTAAGTGACATAGCCATTCTTTGTGACAACAAAGGTGCCATCGATTTAAGCAAGAATCCAGTATTGTATTCTCGTACAAAGCATATAGAGATTCGTCATCACTTCTTAAGAGACAATGTTCAAAAGGAGAACATCTCTATTGAGAAGGTAGCGTCCGAAGACAACATAGCCGACGTCCTCACAAAACCGTTGAAGCGGGAACAATTCAACCTACTTCGTCTTGGTCTCATGGAACAATCGTCGTAATTAGTTTCTAAACTCTACAAGGTATGTAAACACTAGCCTTCTTCTTTCTGAATCTAGGATCTCTATTTCACACATAAATCACAAGCAATACGGGAATTTTCAAAACCCAAGATAAGTTTTACTTATAATTCATAGTTTTTTATTAGTTTTCAAGATAAGTACCTTTTGCAAAGACGTAATTGCATACATTTTTTTTCTTTCAAAGAATAAACGGTTTATTCACACATAGAAACCTCTTTTCAAAATGTTTTCTAAAAGGATACCTCTTCCCGTATCACTTTCATAAAAGCCATTTCTCACATTTAGGACAAATCGCTTTTTCGTTATTAATACAAAGTAAAAACTCGTTTTCATTGCATCTCATGTCTTTTGAATGCTAAAGAGGACATATAAATAATATGTGTTTTCGGGTACATTCATTTAATCAACAATGAATTAGGAGCACTCGGGTTATCTCACATAATAGTGTGCTTTTTCACTTCTAGTTTATTTTTCTTTTCTTTTTAGGAGTCGAGATAACCGCAACTCCAAATGGTTTGCATATAGGCACACACTAGGCACAAATGTTTCCAACAAGGAAAATTTTGAGCTGCCTGAATCACCAGTACCACGGATCCCAGCCTTAATGCTGGACGGATCCTTCAAGGGAAGGATCCGTGGGATCCGTGAGACAGAAGCTAATTTTATCTTCTATTTTTCTCACTTTGGATGAAAACTTCAATAGTTTCATCATTTCTATTATTTTTTTAGAGTATGATATTTAATGCTTGTATTCTCATGATCACATGCCTTAAGTTCATATCTAATCATTAGATTTTAATCCACATTTTGGGTCAATTCTCTTATAACTCAAATTTCCTACCATATGATAATCAAACCTTGCGGGAACCTTCGATACCCATTTCTTATTCGACATTGATTAACAAATGAAAAATACCACTATACTTACATTATTATTCAATTAGAATTAAAAATTGATTGAGAATACAACACTTTTTTTGTTTTTTATGAATAAGTAAATCAAAATTAGGACACACAACTCTAATTGATGAAATCACCACGAAAAACAAAAGTTCAACCGATAGGAACAATCGCAATTAAATTCCGATCATATTGTATGGTTTAGATTATTGATTTGAGTTGAAATGAAGGTTAAAAGAAGAAAATTAATGGCAGAAAGTTGTTGGAGACGGCGGGAAAATTAGTTAGGAGGAAAGAGAAAGAGTCGAGTTTTTTTTAACATTATTCCAAATAGACAACCTTATGATTATTAAGAAAGGCTTTTGCTAAATCCTAAGCTAATTAAGTTTTCAAGAGTCTCTGATAAATTGAAACATAAAATTAGTGTAATCGTTAAAGTCTTACTGATAATATAAATCAATAAGCATTACAAAAAGCTCTATAAGAATAGAAGACTTGTAAAGACTAAGTCTACTGAAGACCATATTGTCTTGTTGATGTGGAACCAACAAGTAGTTCACATGAATTATATTTTGGAATGTTAGTGGATCAGCAAGAAGTGACAAAGTCTTGCTAGGTTCTATGTCTCGTTTCTCTCTCCTAGTCAAACATGATAAGGTATTTTGTAAAGTGAAATATCTTTGACTTATAAACGGATAAAGGCAAAAAACACAGTTGATTACAAGGAAGTATAAAAAGTGTCAAAGGTTAGGTATAAATTAAAACACAGTTGTCTCAATTGTACTAAAGTGAGGTTTAACTCTTCCCAGGAACAAAAATATTTAATGGATGGTGTGTACTTTTTCATTAGATGTTTGACACGTCTAAAGTTTTTACGTAAATTCGCATCAGATATGCCTATAAAAGAAATTTTTTTTCAAGAGTAGATGTACCTCTTCACATTCAATACACATTTATTCTAGAGCATTAACTCTTTAAAGATAGACTTGACCCCTTGTTGATTCTTTACACGAGAATTAACGTTTACAAATAAACAATAACTAAGGTTTTTCTTTAAGGAATTTTCTAACAATAACTTCATGAGTGTTATTTAAGCATTTCATATAAATAGAAAATAAATTTAATGAACTCATATATTTCATAATTATGCACTTTTTATCATTTTAAACAATGTATATGACGTTAAGTATGAATTGTTTAAAAATCATTAAGTGCTAATTATCTAAACATAAAATGCTTAAACTACAGCCTTGATGTTGTTGTTAACAAATCCCGTAAGTTAAAAAGAGAGAAACACCAAATTTTTCATTCAGATTGTTCAAATATAGTTAACTATATTACGCATCCATAAATGTAATTCTTGTTTAACTTCTAATATACTTTGAAAATTATTATGAAGTCTTTAGTTACTTTTTCTATTGTATATTTTTTCTTAAGGAATAACACTGGTCATGGCTTTTTGGGTTATGGTTAAATCTATCATAATTACATTAATCGCCTTTAATAAACTCATAATTATTGTATTTACACATGTTTAGTGAATGTATACATGATTTGTGACGTTAAATATAAATGGTTATATGTTCATTAATTGTTGTTTTTATAAGGTATGCTTTGTTGGCTTCAATAAGCTAAAAATAAGCAAAGTGAGAGAGAGAGAATTTGATGTGTTTAAGTTTTTCTCATTTGATCTTAATACAAATGAGGTGATGTGTTACAAGTTATGACATGCTGCCTTATTTATACTCATTGAAACTAAGTATTTTTATATGTTACAAGAATAGTCCCTTAAATATTTCCCACTTTTTTATTATATCATTATCCAGTATTATTTATCTTTACACCATAAAATTCTTTTTTAACAATCTCCTCTTATGTAATGATAGACTAGATTTGGATCTTCAATGTCTTCGAGTCATATGAATCTTAGAAGCTTGAAAATGCTGAGAATTCCATATGAAAGCTAAAGATGACCTTGTAGCACATTCTTATCTTTTAAGGTATCAACTCGACTTTGACCTTTAATTCTTGAACTCAAAATCACCATTCTCGAATATCAATGGTAATCTTGATCTTTATCTACAACTTGAATCTATGAAAGTATGTATGAAATCTTTGTCTTTAACTTCTTGACCATGAAAGCACTCTTAATGAACTTTATCTTGAATTTAGAATTGAAACAATACTTGTTGCTTACGAAAGATCATGAACGAGATGATATTGATTAAGCTTGGATTATCGAAGACTTGATCATTTTTTGTTAACCTTGAATCTTCATATATTTATCTATGCCTCAACCAAATAATAACATCTTGAAGCTTTAGTAAAAACTAAATTTTGCAGTTTTCTAATATACCCCCCGTCAAACTGATAATATCCCCTAATCATAAGAAAGTTAATGATGAATATTCATTGAAGCTTCTCGAACAAACTAGTAGATGCTTATCCATTTTTTCTCGAAAGTTCGACGTTAACATTTGTCAGCTTAAATTATCTACTCATCATGATCAATCAGCTTCTTGTAGATAATCATACTTTATTCCTTGATATACTTGTTGCAGCATTTGTTTGTTGAAGAAATTTTGTTGATGTTGTTGTTATCAAAGTAATGATCTTGATTGCTAATGATATTTTTGTAGGACCTTAAATATATCAACCTTATCATACGAATACCACGCTTACCACACGAAGAACACATATAACATAAACAGATGTTATGCGTAGAAAGATGAAGAGAAGAACTTGGTGACTTGAAGATATGTTAGGCATATGTTTAGAGAGAAAGGGAGAAGAACATGAAAACAATATTTCATAAATAAAACACACACTCAAGCACACCTCTCAAATGAGACTTTGAGGGGTATATATAATACAAGTACAAACGCCCTAATGGGCTTGGCCATGTGCTTCGTGGATATGGGTTGGACATGGATTGGATGACAACTTATACAAGGCTAGCTTAACATAACTTCTAGCCATTTAGCTTAGTCCAATCCACGAGCCCGTTGACTATTCTAATACGATATCTAACACACGTTACAAAGTTCCTAAATGTGAATGACCATCACTTCTAATAAAAACTATTAAGGCTAACAATCTCCCCCCTAAGGGGTGGTCATTCAAAAGATGCTCCACTTGATTAGGTCTTTACTTTCCTTGAGCATGAACTTTGCGTGTAGTTATAGAATATTCTTGATTCTTTATTCCTTCATGCTTTGTGATCAGTTAATGTGGTTGTCTGCCGTTGTCAATGTTAGGAATTAGAAATTCCAGGTATTAAAGAGTCGGTCACCTCAAGTATATGTAATCGTTAGAAAGCTCGTAGTCGTAGTTATTTTAAGTTAAGTAGTATTTAGTTTAGTAACACCGTGGAGGACGGACGGGTCTTTACCCACTGTATGCCTGATCCACAGCCCGTTGTGTGGCGTTTTATTGTAAGACTATAAATACTCTCTACCTTCCAAGGTAGAGAGTTGGAGCTCATAATAAGATTTTTCTTTATCTCACTAAATTTCCCAAACCTCTAACTTTCTCTCTCTAAACATCATTTTATACACCACCTTGTGTTCATGGTTTGATGTGTATGTGAAATCCAAATAGCTTTCAATTGGTATCAAGAGCCATGGTTAGATCATCTCTTACATATCTTTGGATTTATAGTGGTTTTTAGGTGGTTTTTTAGTTTGAAAAAGTTTAGTGGTTTTTGCATCATTTGGGTGATTTATTGTGTTAAAGATTGGATTTTGTTAGTACTTTTGTGTTTAGAATCATCACAAGTGTTTAGGTTTTGATTTGGTAAGATTGAATCATCATGGTTGGATTGTTTTTGGATTGAAAAGTGATGTTTGTGAGTTTTTCTAGCTAGCGACTTGACCCACGGAGTGCTTTTCTTGTTAGCGACTTGCTTTACAATTTGGTAGCGAGTTGCAGTTTGTGTTGCTAGCGATTTAGGCTTAGCGACTTGTCTAGTGAGACAAGCCGACAAACAGTACACTTAGTGGATTCTCCACTACGGGTAGCGGCTTGGTGGACGTTAGCGACTTGTACTTTTGTTCGTTAGCGACTTGGTGTTAGCGATTTGGTGCATAGCGAGTTGCTATTTAGCGACTTGACATTTTAGCGACTTGGATCTTAGCGAATTACTGTCAAAATTTTGCTAGCGACTTGAATCTTAGCGAGTTGTTATATAGCGACTTGACTGTGTGTTAGCGACTTGGGATTATAGCGACTTAGTAGTTAGCGACTTGGTTCAAGATTTCCTAGCGACTTGGGTGATTTTTTTTAATACGGTTTTCTCTTGATTTAGTAAAATCCCGTGAAAGAATCTATTTCCCGGTTTAATCATAGAGTTATAAAATCCCGTGTAATATGTTAACATGTCTACCAACGTTCCTACTATCATCTCCACTGTTGCCGAGGATGTTCAAGCTGCTGGCTCAGATACTCGTCCACCCATGCTTGACAGAACTGACTATGACTCTTGGGCTCAACGAATCAGATTATACTGTCTTGGAAAAGAAAATGGGGTTAACATTCTCAAATCCATTGATGAAGGACCTTACCGAGTTGAGACTACTAGAGATGTACTTGATACTGCTGAAGATGGTACTTTGATTTACGGAATGGACAGACCAAAGATGTATGATGAGCTCGATGATAAGGAGAAGAATAGATTTGATGCAGATATCCGAGCGTCTAACATTATACTGCAAGGTCTTCCAAAAGACATCTACAAGCTTATCAATCACAACACCGAAGCAAAAGCTGTATGGGATAATGTCAAGATGCTTCTCTCTGGTTCTGAGCTAACTGTTGAAGACCGAGAATCACAGTTGTATGATGAATTTGAGCACTTCAAGATGAAACCAGATGAGAGTGTCTATGAGTACTATGTGAGGTTTCACAAGCTTGTGAATGACATGAGAAATATTAAGATGACAATGCCGAACATTCGGCTGAATTCAAAGTTTGTGAACAACATGAATCCAGAATGGCACAAGTTCGTCACTTCTATAAAGCTTACCAAAGGTTTGAAGAATACAAACTATGAGCAACTCTATGCCTTCCTTCTTCAAAATGAGAGACATGCAATGTTTGAAAAAAGGATTCTTGATCAGTTCAAAGCTCAGGGAGAAACAAGCTCAACAAATGATTCAACTGCCTTTTACATAGATGTTGGGATTACCACCAAAGCTTCTCAAGTTGTACCAATGGGTAATGGTAATCATAAACTCATTCCAGATCCAATGTTCAAACAAGCTGATGCTGATGCAGGCATGGGAAACTTCATCAATCAACTGGCACTCATGATAAGTCAAAACATGAATTCTCTCCCACAAACCAACAACAACCTCAGAACAGCTTCTAACCCACACAATCAAGCTACTGTTAGAGATGGGAGGATTGTGGTGCAACCAGTTCAGGAACGACAGTATGATCAGGGAAGAGGTGGAACTGGTAGAGGTTATGTTGCAAATCAGAATCGGGGAAGGAATGGAAATCAAGGTCAAGCTAAGCCGATCAAATGCTATAACTGTGGTGGTGAGGGACACATTGCAAAAAACTGCACATCTCCAAAATGTCCACAGAATGCTGAGTACTTCAGGGATAAGATGCTGCTAGTACAAGCTCAGGACAATGGAGCAGCTTTGGATGAAGAGGAGTTACTGTTTCTTGCTGAAGGGAATGCCAAGACCTATGATGCTGACGTTGATGAACAGCCGATTCAGGAGATAGGTTATAATCATCAGAATGCCTTTCAAGTAGCTGATTGTGATGCTTTCGACTCTGATGTAGATGATGAACCTACTGCTCAAACAATCTTCATGGCTAGCATCTCACCTATGGTGTCTCCAAAGGTCTCTCCCCCACAACAAACTGGTCCATCCAAAGACAAGATAATCTCAGAGGTACTAAAGTTATATGATATTGTTGATGAGCAAAAGATGCATAATGAAGTACAATCTCTTGAGACTTATGAATCAGATGTTGATGATGTGGATAATAACAATATTGTCTCATATGATCAACATGTGAGGCAAAGTGATAGTAAGACTGTACCAAGTAATGCATCTTCCGCAGTCAATAATGACTATGTCTTTGATGAATTCACTGCATGTGCTCCTGATGATTCCATTGCCTCTGAACTAAATGCTTATAAAGAACGTGTTGCTATTTATGAACAACGTGCAAAATTTGAGTTGACTACCCGTGAGCAGGAAATGGATGACCAAATGCGTACAACTATTAGAAAAAGTAGGTTTAGAGAAGAAGTATTAAAACAAGAGTTAAACTCCTTACAAGAAAAGCTTTCTAAAACTGCTAAGCAAAAACAAGAACTTCAAGAAAATGTTAAAATGCTTAAGCAAGAATTCAGTGCTAAGGAATCAAAACTTTTGAATGATTTTTCTAATCTAAAAACCTTGAAAAACAAGCTTGAAAATAAGTTGTACGTACAAGGAAATACCATTCAGACTGCTCACTTAATCACTAAGCATAGAGTCTTAAGCGATAAGCATAGCATTCCCCTTGTTGAGGAACCAAATCCAGAGGTCATTAAAAAGGCTAGAAATGCTCATAAGGTTCTTTATGATGGCAATGAAATCCTTAAACCTAGACAGAAACCTAGTTGCGTTGAGTGCACCGAGGAAGATAAGAAATCAGATGAAGTCACTAGGGAAAAGATGAACAAGAAATTAGATGATCCTAAATGTAAAGAGAAGAAAATAAAGAATACACCCCATGATTACAAGAAGGAGAATTGGATTTCCTTGAACATGTTTAAGCCTCAGACGTTGTTAACACCCGAACAAGTGTTCTGGAAAAAGGATTTAGATAAGCAAAAGGCAGAGAATCTTGTTGTAACGAACCCTCCCATTAGGAAAATGCCTTCAGCGACTGTGTATCCTCCAAATACACCAATGCATTTAGTACCGAGGACTATTGCCACTAAAAGCAAGACCTTAATGAGTCAATATGTTATTTTTCAACTATTTTTTGATTTTGAGAAAACTTGTAAGAAAAGGATCACACCCACTGGTATAACTGAAGGGGAAAGGGGTTTTGAGCAAACGAAAGAATGTTATTTAACTGAAATCATGCCTTTCTTTAAACAACTAAAAGATCATTTTGAAAGCCTTAAAAAGGGAATGAAGTTAGACATTAAAGAAATGGAAAAGGAATTTGATGCAATGATAGTTGAGGTTAGTGACTATGAGCGAGCACTAAAATATAATGAGATTGAGAGGAAGAAGTTGCATACATTGAATGAGACTCTTATTACTGAATGTGTTGCTCAAGATGTGTTTTTCACTGCTACAAATTGTTCCATTAATGCTTCTCAATTTCATGAATTATCTGTTGCCCTGAAAGTCTCCCATGATCGTGTCATTGAGCTTGAAAAGACTAATTCTAAACTAAATGAGAAGATTGAACTGAATGATCACGACAATTTGGTTAAACATTTTTCTAAACTAGAAGTTGAGCATTTTAATTTACAACTAAAATATCAACATCTTAAAGAAAATGTCAATACTTCAAATATCAAGACATCCTTAGATGCTCCAGAGTTTGATGCAGTTTTTCAAATTAACAAATGTGATGAACAGATTCAAGCTCATTGTAACACGATCATAAAGTTGAAAGCCCAAATGTCTCAATTAAAGGGTCAAAAGAACAATGTGACTGGCTCCCAAATGCCTCCTCCTTTAGATTCTCAGAATTCTCAAACGTTTCATCTTCAAAACTTAGTAAATGCATTACAAAAGGAAAATGAAAGTTTCCTAGAAGAAAATGAAAAGGTTAAACTTCATTTGATCCCTTGTTCTATGCCTAGTCCCAAGCATGAAATCCATTCAATGCCCAATGTTATGAAAGTGAACCTTAGTGTGCCTTCAAGTAGTTCAGATTCCAGATCTGGTAGTGCTAAGAAAACGAACTCTAGTGTGCCTTCTAGGAGTACAAATCCCAGCACTTCTAGTGTGAAGAAAGTGAACCTTAGTGTGCCTACATGTAGTTCACATCCCAGCACACCTAAACAGGAGATGCAAAGAGTAGCAAAACCAACTAATGTTCCCATTCCCTCTACAGGAGTAATCAGTGACATTAAAGCGAGCAGGTCAAAGTCTCAAGACAATACAAGGAATGATAGGACCTCGCAAGCTAAGAATGTGCATTGGAAGAAAGTAGAAGACCAACCTAGGAATTTTAAGCTTGAGTCGAATAAAACGAATCGTGTTGATTCTAGTATTAGCCAAAGGCGTACTGTAATTAATTCGAATTCTGATACTATTTGCAAACCTTGTAATGATGTCTGCTTTAATTTTGTTTCTAATCATGAATGTGGGGTGAATGCTTTATCTAATGCTGTCAAATCTCCAGTAAACATTGTTGATGCAAAATATCATGCTAAGAAGGAAAAAAGGCATAGGCGAAAGAAAGTTAGAAAACAGTGGAAATCCACAGGAAGAACATTTAGTAAGATAGGTTATCAATGGATACCTGTTGGCCATAAGAATAATCAGACAATGCTCACTAAAAAATGGATGCCTACCGGTAGAACTATTCCCTTAAGAAGTGAACATACTTTGAATAGGGCACATACGGACACTAGTACTGCATCTATTCATAATGATTCCATTTCCTCATTTTCTGATATGAATGTATCTATCTCTGATGTGGGTGTTCCAATCACTGTTACTAACCAAATGGAACCCATTCTTGCATGGGGATCCCAAATATCGAGTTATCCATTCTTGTATGTGTTCAACTGCAGATCGTTCAAATCATTCTGTGGTACCTGGACTCAGGCTGTTCCAAGCATATGACTGGAGACCGGTCGCGGCTCATGAACTTCGTGAGTAAATTCATCGGGATAGTTAGATTCGGGAACGACCATTTTGGAGCTATTATGATCTATGGAGATTATGTGGTTGGTAAAAGTGTGATTTCCAGGGTATATTATGTGGAAGGTCTTGGTCACAATCTGTTCTCTGTTGGTCAATTCTGTGATTCCGATCTAGAAGTGGCCTTTAGAAAACATACTTGCTTCGTTAGAGAACTTGATGGTGTAGAATTATTAAGAGGAACTCGAGGTTCTAACCTATACACCATCTCTATCGATGACATGATGAAGTCCTCTCCAATCTGCTTACTATCAAAGGCTTCTAAAACAAAGTCTTGGTTATGGCATCGTCGTCTCAATCACTTGAACTTCGGCACCATAAACAATCTTTCCAGAAAGGATCTTGTCAGAGGCTTACCCAGATTAAAATATGAAAAAGATCATCTTTGTTCAGCTTGCCAATTGGGTAAAAGCACGAAATATGAACACAAACCAAAACCCACAAATTCTGTAATGGAAGTTCTTCATACCCTTCATATGGATTTGTGCGGACCAATGAGAGTGCAAACGATAAATGGGAAGAAATAAATTCTAGTAGTTGTTGATGACTACTCTCGATTTACTTGGGTAAAGTTTTTGAGGACAAAGGATGAAACTCCAGATGTCATCATCAAACTAATCAAACAGCTTCAGGTTCGACTCAACAATACAGTCAGAATTGTTCGAACAGACAATGGCACAGAGTTTGTCAACAAAGACTTAATTCAGTTTTATGAAAGTATTGGAATCAGTCATCAAAGAAGTGTTCCACGAACTCCTCAACAGAACGGTGTAGTTGAAAGACGAAATCGAACTCTTGTAGAAGCCGCAAGAACAATGCTTATTTATTCGAAGGTTCCAATGTTTCTATGGGCTGAAGCCATTGCCACTGCATGCTACACCCAAAATCGTTCCCTGGTACACACCTCTCATGGAAAAACTCCATATGAACTTGTTCATAAACGAAAACCTGATCTCTCCTACCTTCGTGTGTTTGGTGCTTTGTGCTATCCAACAAATGACGGTCAAGACTTAGGTAAATTAAGAGCAAAGGCAGATATTGGAGTTTTTGTTGGGTATGCACCAAACAGAGAAGGGTTACCGAATCTACAACAAGAGAACCCGAAATATCATGGAAACAATTCATGTTACGTTCGATGAGCTGACCGGTCAAATGGCTCCTGGACAACCTAGTTTTGGACCCGTACTTCAAAACAGTCCCATTGGTTCATCCCTTGTACCAAATTTCTTTTCAGCGATTCCATATGTACCTCCAACTGAAGATGATTTGAAGAAATTGTTTGATCCGATGTTTGATGAACTCTATGAGCCAAGTGCTATTGAACTGTCAATTCCCACAACAGAGGCTGCTCATATCCCTGAGAATGAAGTCAATCCTTCAGTCTTAATATCATTAAGTCAAGAAGCACCTGCTGCTGATAACTCAGTCTCATCAACAAATCATCAATCTTCGAATGTACATCATGGAACTGTTTCTGGAATCAATGATGAAGTTAATCCCTTTGCTAATCCTGAAGATGCTCCATTTGAAAACATATTTGCTCCTGAATCATCATCAGAACCATCTTCTTCAGGAGACATCGACTCTGCTACCTCAGTCCCTCAACAACTGCCACATGAACACCTTAGAAAATGGACTCACGATCATCCATTAGACAACATCATTGGAAATCCCTCTCGTTCAGTATCCACACGGAAACAACTTGCAACCGATGCCTTATGGTGCTTCTTCAACTCAGTACTCTCTAAGATCGAACCAAAAGATGTTAAAACCGCCATGAATGAAGATAGCTGGTTCAATGCCATGCAAGAAGAAATTCATGAGTTTGATTGACTTGATGTATGGGAGTTAGTACCTGCTCCAGACTGTGCTATGATTATAGCTCTTAAATGGATCTTCAAAGTGAAACTTGATGAGCATGGTGATGTGTTGAAGAACAAGGCTCGATTAGTTGCTAAAGGATACCGTCAAGAGGAGGGTATTGACTTTGAAGAATCTTTTGCTCCTGTTGCTCGAATCGAGGCAATCAGAATCTTTTTGGCTAATGCTGCTAGTAAGAACATGGTAGTCTATCAGATGGATGTGAAGACGGCATTTCTGAACGGAGATCTTAAAGAAGTCGTCTACGTCAGCCAACCTGAAGGATTTGTGAATCAAGAGCATCCTTCTCACGTTTATCGTTTGAAGAAGGCTCTTTACGGTTTAAAGCAAGCTCCAAGGGCATGGTATGATACACTATCAAAGTTTCTTCTATCTACCGGATTTAGCAAAGGAGCAGTTGATCCAACATTGTTCACCAGGAAGTCAGGCAAACATTTAATTCATGTTCAAATTTATGTTGATGATATCATTTTTGCCTCGACTGACCTCAATGAGTGTGGCCGTTTTTCAAATGAAATGGGTTCAAATTTTCAAATGTCAATGATGGGACAAATGTCATTTTTCTTGGGATTACAAATTTCACAAAGTCCCGGAGGCATCTTCATAAATCAATCTAAATATGCAAATGAAATGTTAAAGAAATTTGGATTTGATTCAAGTGACCCTGTTGACACTCCCATGATTGAATGAACTAAACTAGATGAGGACCACTCAGGGATCATGGTAGACCAAACAAAATATCGTAGTATGATTGGATCCCTGATGTACCTCACAACTAGTAGACCAGACATCTTGTTCGCTGTTTGCATGTGTGCTAGATACCAGGCTAAGCCTACTAAAAAGCACCTTGAAGCGGTTAAACGGGTCTTTCGGTATCTCCAAGGAACCATCAATATGGGACTCTGGTACCCGAAGGACACCGGCATGTCACTAACAGCCTATGCAGATGTTGATCATGCAGGATGTCAAGATACTCGTCGAAGTACGTCGGGAGGTGCTCAGTTTTTGGGTGATAAGCTTGTGAGCTGGTCTTCAAAGAAGCAAATGAGTACTTATATTTCCTCTACAGAGGCTGAATACATAGCCATGTCATCTTATTGTGCTCAAATCCTATGGATGAGATCCCAATTAACTGACTATGGCTTTGAATTTAACAAAAGCCCTCTGTACTGTGATAATAAAAGTGCTATTGCTCTTTCATGCAACAACGTACAACACTCAAGAGCAAAGCACATCGACATTCGACATCATTTCATCAGGGAACAAGTGGAAAAAGTTGTGGTGGAACTCTATTTTGTAAGGACTGAATACCAGTTAGCAGACATCTTCACCAAAGCTCTTCCAAGAGAACGTTTTGAGTTTATTCTTCCACGTCTTGGCTTGAAAAGCCTTCAACCAGAAACACTCAAACGTCTTCAGGAGGAAGACGAGGAGTAAAGGTCTATCTTCATCTATCTCTTGTAAATATTTATTCGAAAAACAAAATACAAAATTATAAAACTCTCAAAAATCAAATAGAAAATTATAAAACTTTCAAAATCCATAAAAATCTGAAAAATTCAAAAATCTTCAAAAATTATTGTCAATTTGTCATGTTTTTTCTCTGTTCGATAATATCTACGGTCTTTGTGCTGTCATTCAAAGAATGTCACGGGACTTTAGATGTTGTTCGAATTCTTTAAAAAAAATAAATAAAAAAAAATAAAAAAATAATAATTTTGGGAGAGAGAGAAAAAAATGGTTTATTGTCATTTCAGGCAGTAACCCGCTTTTCAAAGAAAGAACAGAGCCATACTTTATCATGATTTCAAAATTCCATGCTCTGATTCTTTAAACATTTATCTGCTGAAAACTAACTATTTTTGAAAAATAACTCGGACTCTATTTTTGATAATCATCTGGACTTATTTTTCAAAATATCTATCTCTCAAACAACAACCTATGTCATTTTTTGAGGGGGAGAATGATTTCAATTAAATTAAAAAGTTATTTGTCATTCAATTGTTTTCAAAAGATATTCATGCATGTTTAATCAATGGAGTTTTAAAGTCTTAATATCCGATCCTTATCAGTTAAATCGCTTTCATAATCAAGTCACAATTCTCCTTAAAAGCTTTCAAAATCAATTTAAATCTACAAGAGATCACAAATCTCAAATGATTTGATAATTTTGATCGGGGGAGAATTTGTGATTTATATTGGATTTAAACTGATAATTCGGTAAATGGTTTTATAAGGATGTACAAGCTCTCCTTCCCACATGTGCCAAACGATTTCAAATTTTCAAATTTTCCATGCACATGTTGAGGGGGAGCATTTATCTTAAACCACAAAAATCCTAAACGTAATCAATTTATATCAATGTGCATGTTCCCTCTAGTATGTGCAAAAATCTCTTCAAACTTTGATGCACATATTGAGGGGGAGCAAAATTGTGAAAACCTCATCCTTCCCGAAAATGCTTTATCTACTTGTTTTGATTAGGGAAGTGATGATTGATATCTTTTAGAAAATAGAATTCAAAGAAGTTAAATCTTTCTCTTGCCTCCGTGTGCAAAACGATTTCAATCACTTGATGCACATGTTGAGGGGGAGCTCTTATTCTAAAAATATAAAAAACAATTCAGGTGCAAAATGCTTTGATAATATATCACAAGCACCTGGATTGATTTTCAAATAGTTTTCAATTGGTTCCAATGGCAGATGAACAATACCAAATAGACCGACCAACTTTACTTTATGTATGGTGATATAAGGATGATAAGGTTAGGTATTTGTTCCCATGATCCGCCAGAACCGGAGGGATCTACCCAGGGACAATCCACTAGTTAGTGTAGAAGTCCTTAGGTATGATGATAAAAGGAGAAAAATGAGATATGGGAAGAGTGCGGACTGAGACATAGCAAGTACTGGAATAAACCCAACAAGGTTCTCGCTATGAAGTATCGGTAAGCACTGAAGGGGTTGAATAATGAAAAAGAATTGAATGAGAAAAGGGTGAAAAGAAATAGCCCTCCATTTATTCAACCATAGGGCAGAAACCGGGTACAATTCATACGCTACTGATGGTAACATCGGTATTGAAGACAAGACGTCATGGACCCAGTGACGCTCTGCACTACAACTTCCCAAACCACTCAAGTTCCTCTTAAAAGGGCTTGTTTCATTCTCACGGGGAACCTATTTTATCTATCGACTTTCTCTTAGAGATTGTTGATATTGAAGAAGGAGACCCTCTCCCTAGTCTCCGATACAGGATCCAAATATGCACAAATTGAGTCTAGAGCCACAAGATCATCTATAAATCTCATTAGGACACTTTCAATGAAGACTCTCTGTTTCACTCAATGTGGAAAGAGAGATTATATCTTGAGTCCTACGCATTATCCTTGTGGTATTGCCAGAACATCCGAGTGATATGTGAGCATATTCACGATGAAGATGGAAAGCCTTCTGGAGCCATCATCAAACAAGCTCTTGGTAGGTGGCATGTGAGATCTATTCAATAGATCAACCATGTGACAACTGAACAGAAACAATGGGGCGATTCAATCTTTTGAATCAATCCTGGTTCAGGTTATGGATTGACGGATACCTTTGAAAAACCGGTCGTCATGCTTATAAACTCTTTTCTTTAGCACTTCGACCGTGTACGAATCTTTCAAATCAAAAGGTGTTTTATGATTGATAATTGATTTTCATTAAAACCTTCGTTGTATTGCAAAAACAATTTCTATTGAGCGATTCACGATTTTTTTTCAAATCTCTTTTGTCAATCAGTGAATCTCTATTCGCTGGTTCACTCACTCCGTGTTGTCTTCTTTGAGACGCTCCGGTTTGAGAACAGCTTGTGCAGCTGTGAAACCCTGTCAAGGAAATTCTTCAGAATTATGCCTGATCACAGGCAGTACTTGTACTGATCAACGGGGAACCGTGGGCCGTGTACCTCAATTCAACGAAAGTGATCAAAGACACTTTCGTGCGCTTTATTGCTAACTGTTGTATGCATGTACTCCGACGTTTGCAGTTGATCAGAATAAAGCGGTCAATCCATAGCCGCATGCTCACACAATACATTCATTTCTCAAGAAATCATGATAAGTGCATCAATGACTCTGATATTTTCACCCCATGCTTCTGCTACGCTGCTGCCAATATCATGAATCAACGAAAGCTTCCGCTACTCTGATGAGAAGATATCATGATCCAGAATGTGAGCATGTTGGTCCGAAAGTCACAACATCACAAAATTCCAACACCACAATGGATGTCTCAGAGATTTTTGTTAGCTGATGATCTCAAAAGCTGGCTCAAAATTATTATCACGTGGATCAATAAAGACCTCCACTTGGATTAACCAAACATGCAATAAGAAGAATCAATGACTACGAGCTTTGGAGCAAAGAACTACATCAAGAATGCAAGAACAATTTTTAATGTAATATCTGTTTGTATTCAATGTAATTTTAGTATATGTTTGAGGTGACCTCCCTTAGGGGGAGATTGTTAGGAATTAGAAATTCCAGGTATTAAAGAGTCGGTCACCTCAAGTATATGTAATCGTTAGAAAGCTCATAGTCGTAGTTATTTTAAGTTAAGTAGTATTTAGTTTAGTAACACCGTGGAGGACGGACGGGTCTTTACCCACTGTATGCTTGATCCACAGCCCGTTGTGTGGCGTTTTATTGTAAGACTATAAATACTCTCTACCTTCCAAGGTAGAGAGTTGGAGCTCATAATAAGATTTTTCTTTCTCTCACTAAAGTTCCCAAACCTCTAACTTTCTCTCTCTAAACATCATTTTATACGCCACCTTGTGTTCATGGTTTGATGTGTATGTGAAATCCAAATAGCTTTCAGTCAACTTTGTTGGTTAGGTGTCTCCACGCCTTTCTCCACCATGCTCACACTTCTATTTGTGTTTTGGTTACCAATGATGTACTTCTCGAGTCTTTATACTTTGTAGATTCTTTGACATTGACGAAGAATCATCTTTAACTTTGTGATGTCTTTGATTTTGATGAGAACTTTTCATGTGTTGTTGGTATGAGCATGTGGAAAATCTGCACGATGTCTTCCTCCCGCGAGCATCCATAAGAAGAAAACATAAAACACGGGTTAGAAATAATCCAGCGCTTACAAGTTTGAATTTCGAGTGTGTTAACAGCATAGTGTGAAAACACGTCTCTAATTCTCACAAAGGCAGTTCCTGAACTGGAGTCCCACAAGTGAGATAACACGATATACCGAAGTACATCTACAATTCAGATGAGTCGCTGAAGTACACCGAAGCATCACTCCACGATTGTAGACCGTTTGAGACACACTAAGCGTAATCCACGGGGAGTTACCGAAGTGACCTGCTGTCAGGGCTGCTTGATGTTGACCCTGGCAGGAGTTTCCATTCAATCATTGAAGATCACAGATGTGAAACTTCTCATAAATGTTCTGGCAGATTGCTAAGATCTGCGTAGGACTCTAGAATATATCACTTGTGTCCTTATTGATGAACAGCACGCGATGTCATGTCAAGTGTTCCTATGAGATCTTTTGATGAATCTCGTGGCTCTAGACTCAATAAGTGCATTTTGGTTTTCCTAAGTGGAGACTAGGGAGAGGGTCTCCTTCTTCAATATCAACGATATCTAAGAGAAAGCCGATAGTTTACGTAGGGTTCCCAGTGAGAATGAAACAAATCCTTTTAAGAGGAATTGAGTGGCTAGAAGGTTTAGTGCAGTGCGTCACTGGGTCCATGACTTCTTTGTCTTCAATACCAGTGTCATCTTAGTGACAACCAGTAGCAGATGAATTGAACCCGGTTTCTGCCCTAAGGTTGAATTATGAAGGGCTATTTCTTTTCACCCTTTTTCATTACTTTTCTTTTTAATTCTTCAACCCCTTCTTTCTCCTTACTCACATTACTCCTTTTTTCAATCATACCTAAGGACTTCTAGTTCTAAACTATTTGTGATGTCTTTGGGTAGATACCTCCGGCTCTGGCGGATCATAGGACTGATTTTTTATCCTTAGTCACCTTATAACTCCATGACTGTCCTATTGTTGCCATAAAACCATTTTTCTTGAAAATCTCTCAAAGTGTTTTTGATAGAAAACATGTTTGGAACACTTCGAGAGTTTTATATTATCAGAAACACTCCCTCTTCGCATGTGCTTATAAGTTTTGACAGAAATCTGCACATAGAGGGTAGAGTTCGCACTTTTTGAATTGATAGACTTTAAATGAACTAGACCGATTCGAGACACGTTTACATCACTAGAGAACTAGCTTCAAATTATTACCCATCCTGGTCAAGTCCATAGAAAGTTTCTCGAGATGGTACATGATTCCTCGTCAATTCAATGGTTGCTTCTGAGTCGAGCTCTTTTGAGATTCAAACAACGATCATTAAACCTTTTTGATCACATTTTAATCACGTCTTCTCCCCCTCAAAAATAGCATGTTCTTGATATTTTTGATATCAACGGATTAAACAACATTTTAGAATCTTTTGGGGAGACAAACGGATTTGATTTAAGCATGAATTTGGAACAGTTTGGTTTAATACTCCCCCTTAACGAAATCATATTTTTCATACAGAAAAGTTAGAATCAATTAAGGGTTTAGAGGGAGTTATCTTGGTACCAAATGTGAGAGATTTTGAAAAATCTTTTTGAAAAATTTCGAATCAATGGTACGCAAGATGTGGAGAAGATTTTGAAAATCTTTTGAAGATATTTAGAGAAAAATTATCTTCATTTGTTTTAGAATAAGTGCTCGATATATATGAAAATTGATTTTGCGTAGCACTTTCATTTCTTTAAAGATCGGGTTGCAAGCAGAAATACTTACAAGCCATTATGTTTTTAGGAATAGTGCTTGAAAAATATTTAAAACCTTTGATTTGGTTAAGCACTTTCCTTTCTTTGAAGCGCGGGTCCTGAACTGATGTGTCCAGAAGCCATTATGTTGAAGTCCGGGTTTCGTACTGAAGTATACGCAAGCCATTAAGAAAGAAATTTTGAGAATCGACATGTTTTAGAAAACATTTAAAGAACTCTCGCTCAAGCATCTGTACATGTCCGTATCATTGTTGAATAACATTTCTAGAAACGTACAGAATATCGATTATACGAGAGACATGTCGTGAGAAGAATATTTTTGGATTTTTGGTTTTATATTGTTTTTGAATTTTTTGAAAGTTTTTCTAATTTTGTATTTTGTTTTTGATTTTATAGAAGAAAAGGAAAATCAAAAATAGAAGATATAGAGAATGAAGAGGAAGAGTTTACAGAATTGGAACCCTCTGATGAGCTGGGTTCTGAAATATTTGATTCACCTGCAACCAAAGACGAAGAGATTTCACAAATAACAGTGTTAGAAGTATTTGATTCCTCACTCTGAGGGTGTTCCCTATTAATGGTTGTAATGGTTTCTACTTCCTTATCCTGATGATTGTCACTATTATCTGTGTTGGTGCAAGTATAAAAAATCTTTCCTGTGGGAATCCATCTAAGACCTACTTTGTTGAAAACTTTTCCCATGGGTATCCACCTAAGGTGAGATCTAGGAGTTGTTTTCTTTTCAGATACAGCGGAAGACTCATTTTTTGAAAAACTACGTCCTGAAGAGATCCACCTAGTAGGTTTCTTATCCATGTTCATCTTATCAACGGGTTTGTTTCTGTTTGGTGTCTTAGGGGATTGTACCTTGGCATCATGATTAGCTGAAAAGACACATTTTTGACATGTAGGACAGACATTCTTGTCAACATTCTTGTTTAGGACAACTACCTTAACATTGTCACTACAGTCATTTGGAAATTGTTTCTTGTTCGAAAAAGACTTAGGATTTCTAGTGTTGTTTTCGACATGCTTAGCATTCTGCTTCCCGTAACTACTCTTAGATGCATGCCAATTCCTAGTCGTTTGATGTTTCCTAGGTAATGGTTTACAACTACTAGTATTGCCTTGAAATCTTGTAGAATTTATCACCTTGGATGTTGCACCTAGAATACCGTCTTTTCGAGTCTGTGTCTTTTTCCTAGCTTCTTCTAGATAGTGATTGTTGACCATGTCGTTAGAACCAACAGATTCTTTAACTGGATTTTTGGTCACATTCCGTGTACTAGTCTTAGAAATGCCAGGTGTAAGCACTTTTTCTTTATCAAAAACAGGTTTTTCAAAACCTTTGATAATTCTCTTTTTAATAGGAAAAGACTGTGGAGTGACTGTTTTTGATAAATTATTTTTCTCATTGACTTTTGGAGGAAACTGAGAAATAGACATTTTTGGTTTGAAGACCGGTTTGGGAACATTTGTTTTCTCCTCAGTCAATGGTTTTGCAAAATTAGTATCCACAGCCTTCCCTTTTATACATTCCAACTGAGCTCTCAAAAGATCATTTTGCTCTTTCATGTCCTTGTAGGCATGCTCATACGACAGTTTGTCATACTTGCATTCCTCGGTTTTTCGATCAAGTTGTTTAAAATAGGACACGTTTTCTTTTTCAAGTTTTTCAAGAGCTTTTTCATATTTTGAAACAATTGCGGAGGTCTTAGACTGGAGTCTTTCATGATCTTCAACAGAATATGTTTGTAAGATAATGGACATGATATCAGTAGTCATAACATCTTCGAAGAGAGAATCATTTAGTTTTTCCAAAACTTTGATGTGTTTAACACTTTCATTAGCTTGCTTTACCAGGGATTTATGGTCCTTGACAAAGTCAGTTGTTTCTTTTAAAAACGCTTGTTCAAAATGAATTACCCTCGAATTGATGTTATTTAGCGGAGGGGCAATTTGAGTTTCAAAAAACGCTTTCGTTTCGTCATCATGACGAGTAAACCAGATGTTAGTAGTAATATTGGTTTTAGTTTTAACTGTCTCTTGAAGTCCCCAAATTCTAGTTTTAACATCATCTAAAATGTTTCTAGCATCACTTGTGTTAAAAGGATTGTTTGAAGACATTTGTTCGATTTTTGAAAGAGATTGTGAGACAACAACAGGTTTTGAAACTGGTTTTGAAACTGATTTTTAAACTGATTTTGACTCATTGTTTGAAACACTGGGTGTCATGGAAAACTTTCACTTTTCTTTTTGTGAAACAAAAGTAATTCCATTAATTTTGTTCCATTTGTTATAATCAATGGGTTTGATTTCCAGATTCTTTTGTTTCATTTTTTATCTACTCTCATCAGATAGTTCTAACGTTTCAAGAGAATCATGAACAAGTATGGGTTCATGCAAATCTTTTCCATTGTTTAAAACACTCTGTTCTTTCTGAGCTTTCTTGAGGAAACAAGGAGGTGAGTTACCTAGAGCCATTTTTTGTGTTGTATGAAAATACGGATTTGTTTGATTAATCAGCATATTAGTTGATTTAGCTGAATGACCCGTTGTAACAAGCAAATTTTCCAATTTTTTTATTTTTTCATCTTTATCAAGAATTTCATCAAGAAGAGAATCTTCTCGTTTGGAAAAATCAGTAATCAACTGTTTCTTCTCTTTTTCAATATCAGAGTAAGTTGCTTTTTGTTTAGAAAGTTGGTTTTTAAGTTCAGAAATTTCCACGTTTAAAGATTTTATTTTCATCTTCAAATTAACATCAAGCGTGTTATACTTGATTTGCAATTGATTTTCTCTTAAAACGGAATCTCGATAACAAATTTCTAATTATGACTCTTTGTTTTTGTGAAATTCAAAAGCTTTTGCGTTCTCCTTGTAACTCTCAAGCTCAGCGGTCAATTTAGCATTCGCGGCCTTAACTTCGCGATTGACCGTTCTAACTTTCTCGATTTCAATGCCACAATTATTGATTAATGATTCAAAATAAGCACGTGTTTCCTCATCAGTGTCAGTATTTTGTGCCACACAGTCTCCACTAGGATCCACATCTGGAGTCTCAATGTTAGTATTGCTACAACTTGGATTGTACAGGTATGTATCATAAGTAGGTGCTGATGTCACAGAATGTTGTTCGTCATGAGTAAACACATCAAATATGACATTGTTATAGCATGGATCAGTGATTGGTACCTCAGATACTGCATTGGCGTCATAGACAGGAGGTGCGTCAGAATCAGTGTCGTACTTAGTCTCCTGAAGATTTGCCATGAAGATGCAATTTGCATTGATTTCCTCGAGGTCTTTCAAATCATCCATAATAGCAAAAAAATCATTTTCCTCAGCACTCAACTGTAATCCTGCTTCTGACTTTCGTGCTAACAGCATAGCTTTCTGAAGATAATCAGCAGTCTTCTTTTTTGGCTAAGTAGGACAATTCCTTGCCATGTGACCCAATCCTTGACAGTTATAACACTTAACCTGATTACCCTGATTCACATTTCCATAATTCCCAACTACTGGAGCTGCAAAATTCCCATTCTGATTACCCACTGCTCTATTCCCAACATTCTGACCCATCTGATTTCCAACATTCTGACCCAACTGATTACCCTGATTCGGAACCGCCTAATTACCCATCTGAAATCCGGTAGCATATCCCTGTGGGTTCGCAATAACTCCAACCATTTGTCCTTGATGACCCATGTTCACACCCGGCTGAGCAATTTGCCTGTTGGGAGTGTTTGATGAAATCCTTTGGTTGTTGTTAGTTGGTGTGGAATAGCGACTTCTGAATGCTTTACCCAAAAATGCAAATGCATGTAGCAAAGCTTGTTCTTGTTCAATTTCAAGATCAGTAATTCCTTGTTCCTGGTAATTTTGTTGTTGTTGAGGGATATCAGCTTGTTGTTGTGGAATGTATTGCTGCAAGTTCTTGTTAGTGGAAGATGATGAAGCTTGTTGTTGTGTATTCACTGGAGTTTGAGTCTTTGCAATGAGTGCCAATGGATCATGATTCTTTGCTAATCTTTCTTTCCTGACTTCATTCACTTCATTTTGGTTTTGTTTCAGAAAATCGTTAAGTTGATCAAAGTTCACTTGATGTAAGTCTTTTGTTTGGTTGACAATAGTGACATATCGTCCCCATTCTTCTGGTAGATTATTCAGGAACTTGATGTTGCTCACGATAGTTCTGGGTGTCAACTTGTTTCTGATCAGCTCATTCATTAAAGTGCAGAACCTTCCATAGTAGGATTCAATGGATTCTCCTGGAGTAGAAGTAAACTTCTCCCATGCAGTTAGCAGCTTGTTCTCCGTATCTTGTTGACCAATTTATGTTCCATGACAAAGCCGTCTAACACGTTCCCACATTTCGAAAGCAGTTTCACAACTGTCTACAGCAGCAAAGATGTCTCTTGGTAAACCCAGTTGGACAATATGAATTGCCATGTCATCTACTTCGACTTGTTTCTGATCCTCTTCTGTGTATTCTGATTCCTTTTGAACACCAAAAGATGGTGGGACGGGAGGTGTTGCATCAGCATTTCCAGGGTCTTGGACTTGTCGAGGTATGAAGGGTCCATTCGTAATGGATTGAATCATCAATTTTCCATTAGGTTTGGTCTTAATGTAACGAAGCATACGACTTGTCCATTGAAGATAACCACCTTTTTCCAACATAGGAGGACGGTTTTCGGCACCGGCTGTATGAATGTCTTGTTGAGTTGCCATTGATGAAGGTATGATAAAGTTGATGTAGGATCGATTCAACGATAAAGGAGTTGTGTTTGATGAAGATTAAGCTCGGTTGTTGTAGTGAAAATTTGGTCTAAAAACTTAAAAACCTCAATAACTTCTTTTTGGAGCATTTTTAGGACTTGAAAGTTGATCGAAGTTCATTCGGCAGTCTATTCTCCTCGTTATCACGGTCGTTTTGATGGGTAGAACGTTGAAAACGGAGTTACAGTTCAAAAGTTATAGCCGTTTGAAGTTTTGCTCAAAATCTTACTCGTAAACCTGTTCTTAAGCGTAGGAATTGGTGCTTATGCGTAGGATTGCTTATGCGTAGGATTCTTATGCGTAGAAAGCTTAGGCGTAGGATTCCTTATGCGTAAAACCCAACTTAGGCGTAAACTTACGGTTAACCGTAAACTTATGCGTAAACACAATGCTTAGTCGTAAAAACCTTACGCGTAAGTGTTGCTTATGCGTAGAGTGTTACTCGTAAGCGTTCTGCTTATGCGTAAACTTAGGTTTAAAACCAAAAATCCTTTACACTTTCACAGCGTAAAAGATATCCACAAGTCGAAGTGTTCCACAAACTTATCCAAGTGAGGGAAGCACTGAGTAACCGATGTTGCACGAAGATGGTTCACCAAAAGCTTATACGTAAAATTCAAATCTTACGCGTAATACCTTACGCGTAGAAAACTAGGGTTTTGACTTTTCTTACGCGTAAAAAGAGGGTTTTGACCAAAAGTTGCTTAGGCGTAAAAACTGCCCAGTTTTGCAAAAACATGAATTTTTTCACCAAAAACACGTTTCCAAACGATTTCTTTTGCACGAACTTCTTCCAAAACACTTATAGATCAATAAAGTCTACAAATTTAAGCTTAAAACTACGTAAAAATCAAAACTTTATGCAAAAAAGCCCACGTTTATAGGAAAAAATGCAACTTTTCGTGTAAAGCTTTAACAAAAAAACGAACACAAACACTCCTAAACCATTGTTAGGCGATTGATACCAATTGTAGGACCTTAAATATATCAACCTTATCATACTAATACCACGCTTACCACACGAAGAACATGTATAACATAAACAGATGTTATGCGTAGAAAGATGAAGAGAAGAACTTGGTGACTTGAAGATATGTTAGGCGTATGTTTAGAGAGAAAGGGAGAAGAACATGAAAACAATATTTCATAAATAAAACACACACACACACACTCAAGCACACCCCTCAAATGAGACTTTGAGGGGTATATATACTACAAGTACAAACGCCCTAATGGGCTTGGCCATGGGCTTCGTGGATATGGGTTGGACATGGATTGGATGACAACTTATACAAGGCTAGCTTAACATAACTTCTAGGCATTTAGCTTAGTCCAATCCACGAGCCCGTTGACTATTCTAATATGATATCTAACACATGTTACAAAGTTCCTAAATGTGAATGACCATCACTTCTAATAAAAACTATTAAGGCTAACAATTTTGATCTTAATTGGTTTGTTGCTGATGACGAGATTTGAAATTGGTGAGGAGTGATTATTTGATATTCTGAAATAGTGATCTTGATCAGATTTATGCTTCATCACTTACTTCTAAAACCTTGTTGTATCCTCTCTTTATCATTTTTGAATATATCATCAATCTTTACCATTCTTGATCAAATCACAACTTTGAAGGAAAATTGTATCTTTTTTTATCAAGCTATTTTGATGTTAAGATTTTGTAGCCTTTAAGATTTTGACCAATATAAATTTCTTCCTCACGTGATGAATATGTTTTATCATGGTCAACATGAATATGTATAAGCCTCGGGTTGATAATTAATAGAAGAATAATAAGCACAAAAGTCTTATCTTGAAATAGATTTCGAGTATCAATATCTGACTTGAAAATCAAACATTTCCCCCCAAACATGACTAATAATCTCCTCGAAACCAATTGAAGTTATCGTTGTCACTCCATTGTTGTTTGAAGATTGATGGTGTAATGCTTTGTTGAATGTGATATGATTGTTTAAGGTAGAAATGTCATTGTTTATTGTAGAAGTTAAATTTTCAATCTTAGAGTAGTTAACAATCTTCCACTTAAAACAATTAATGAACAAACAATCTTCCTAAAATATTGAGTCTTCTTCCCCCAAATTATCAATAAGGAGTGAAAAGACTTTGTTGAAGATCGAATGTTGTATTTATATCGTGTAATCCATTTATCACAAAATCATGCTTGAGAAACTCCGATGAGATGTTAAATAATACAGTCAAATCAATATCTTAATGATAATGATGCGTGTTGGTGAAATTGATGGTCAAAGTCTCCTTTATGTTTTAATGATTACAAATATATATTTGCAAACACATAAGATCACGAACGATAGCTAAAAACTGGAAAAAACACATCAATAGACCGGACGTGTCAGGGTGACTCGCTAGCATGCCAGGTTCTGGTCATGTTGTTTTTTTTATAAGTCGGCTTTGCTCTTACCCGACTAAGGTGTATCTTTCAATAAAGGTTCGTATATGATATTTAAGATGTTAGGTAAACTCGCATTAAGATTTGGACTTAAAGAGATGCTCAAAATAAGTCCTCCCATTTTACAACATACCAACTAAATACTTGTTTTCCAAAGCCATTAGCAAAGCAAAAAAAAATTCCTCAAACCTAGGAGATTCATACTTTCATTAAAAATTCAAAAGAAAGTTTTCAAGTGACTATAATCCTTACGTATGTCTATACGAATCACGTAACAAGTTTATTCCCTTATTGGTCATTTAAACCAAGGTCAATTTGTGTAAATGCAACTTTCTTTTATGGGTTATTGATTTACTTGATGCAAAGTACTTTTTTTACTTGCATCAAAATGATTAGTAAATGAATTAATTTTGGCATAATTAAGGATAATCAAAGTTGAATATGTAAATCTAAGTTTTGAAATATGAATAGCCTTTTTATGTGTTTAATTCTTCCACACACATTCTCACACCTCTTACACATCTTTAGATTTTTGTCCCCTATACTACAACACAATCTACCATTCATTCTTTGTGTCTTCCACATTCTAAACCTTGCCACCTAAACATTCCTTCTTCCACACAATAGACTATTAGCTTCTCCACCAACGAATAAACACATCACCAACCCTTAGCCACCAATCTTCATCCATTTTAATCACATTTCACATGTGTGAGTTTGAAATAAGTGATGCGCATACGTAGCGCGTTCGGGGTCAAAGGAACTTTCTTTTCGTCGAGCAAGTTTTTCAACACCCTAGGCAGTGAACCTAATCGTTGTAGTGTTGTATTAGGTAAGCCTCGGGTATTGATATCGTTCTCTAGGGGAATTGGAATGCTAGCAAGAAGTATATTATGCTAAGGTGGCGTTGAGGATGATTCTTTTTTATCTTTTATATGTTTTTTTTAGAAAGCTAAGGGTAAAATCTCGGGGCAATTGGTTTGGGGGTGGTACTTCTACCGATTAATTCTACTATCTAATTATCTAATACTACGGGTAGTTATATCTATTTGATTGTGTGCTCGTATGATGATTAAAAATGTGTTTACCTAGATATTATTACTCCCTAGTTATCTTTTATTGTTGGTTGAATTGTCATGTCCTTATTCTTAACACGTTGTATTTTCTAAGGTCGCAGGGTGTGCCCTTTGCCCTAACTCTTTGAGAATACCTTTATATGGGACGCCGTCAAGTTCAGTTTTAGCAGCTTGAGTGGCTTCGATCTTGACTTTGCCATATTCTTCATCTATTCACTCCTTTTCGTCCAAATGTGCATCATTCCAGCATGTTGCTTCCAAGAAACCTAAAAAGTGAAAAGGAACGAAATTAAGCAGTAACGGATATAAAAGTGGTCGCTTAAGGGCTTAAATGACCCCTTAAAAGTGTACGTCTTAAATCCTTATCAAATATCCCTACACTTGGTATTTGCTTGTTCTCAAGCAAATGTGCTTTTGGCCAATAAATTTATAAGTTATGGGGCATGAAGCAAAGGTTTAGAATAATTCATAACAAGTAAAAGCACCGCAATAATCATAAAAAGCACGGAATTATATACTAGCACCTCTCAAGGGGTGTTTAGATTCTCTCATCTCTCGGGTTTATATGAAATATAGTAAATAAAAATGGAAGATAAACACTCATTACCTGGCATAGTGCATAGATTACCATAGGCTTGAGACTGGATCAAACCTCCACCGCTTTGGCGTAAGCACCTAGGAACAACTATCTAAGAGGTCTTTTCAAGGGTTGTAACGTTAGGCTTACGGTAGGTAAACAAAGAGTTTTGTTGGATAGGCGATTTAGTGGTGGCAAGTCAAAAATCTTATGTTACAAGCATGAAAAGAATGGCGTTGCTAACCCAAGACTCGACTCACTAAACTCTAAATAATTTGAAACAAATATACATAAATTGAAAAACATAAACATAGAGATAGATGTAGGATGGTAGCCCGTGTTAATACAAATAAGCCGTAAAAACGTTTATTTTTATTTTACGATCTTCTAATGTTTTGTCGATAACAAACGTAAAATCATATTAACGAAACAAATAAAATACGTAAATGGTTTGAACTAATAGTTTCTAACATATTCACATTTTCACATAAAACACTAAAACAAGTATAAGTGATTTTATGATTTAGTATTACATATGTACAACAACTAGTGTTTACATATTTGGGTAAATATACACATAACTAGTATGTAGTATATTGGGTAATGTAAATGGGTAAAAACTTAAGTATTTGACCCATTGACCAAATACATTGAATGTAGTTGGGTAAAAACAAGTATATACCACTAAATGGGTAAAAACAAGTATATACCACTAAATGGGTAAAAACTAGCAAATGGTATTGACCCATAACCCATGGTTTTATATATACCACTTGACTAAGTTCATTGTACTCTTAATACTAGCAAATGGTATTGACCCATAACCCATGGTTTTATATATACCACTTGACTAAGTTCATTGTACCCTTAATACTAGCAAATGGTATTGACCCATAACCCATGGTTTTATATATACCACTTGACCAAGTTCATTGTATCCTTAAGATACATTGTATCTAGAAAGAAAACCATGGATCAACCCATAACCCATGACCCATAACCAAAAATACCCATGGGCAAAGAGGAGCGTTCCACGGATCCCTGGCGTTGTGCTAGCCGGATCCCAAGTGGAAGGGATCCGTGGGATCCGGGGAAACAGTAGAGAATTTTCTCTATAAATAGAGAGCCATTTCTTCCTTTCTATTCATCACTTCACACACATACTTCCCCCAAGTATTCTAACCCTCTAACCTCAGATCCAAGTGATCTATGTAGTTTGTATTTTGTTTTTGTGTGATCTTCTAGGTTCCTATTAAAGGAAAGATCACCACTTCTTGAAGACGTGCAAGCTAAAGTCCATGAGTTGCCATGCTTCGTCATCATCAAGACAACGAAGGTTCTCTTGTTGATAGATCTACCTTTCTCCATAGATGTTGGGTTGAAGGCATTAGTGAATAATGCCGAAAGTGTCAAGATGAAAGCATTAGTGAAAGGTGCTCATCATCCATGTAAAAGCATTAGTGAAGAATGCTAAAGGTGTCAAGACGAAGGCATTAGTGAAGGGTGCCAAGCGTTGTGTCAAAGACATTAGTGAAGAATGCCTATGAATCAAATCAAATAGCATTTGGGAAGAATGCTTAGGTCATATAATCGATGAGGTGCATCGTTATACATATAAGTATTTGTTTATTTACAAGGATGGTGATATCCTTGATGGTGTTGTAACAAGGAGTAGATCTCCTTGAGATTAGGTGTTGTGTCGTAAAGGGTAGTAGTTCCTCCATAGTAATGGAACTAGGTGCTTAGCCTAGTACCTAATAAAGGGTAGGTGACGTTGTGATAGGATTAGTTCTCCTAAGGTGTGAATGAACTCGGTGGTTAGCCTAGCACCGTATAAAGGGTAGGCGACGTTATGTTAGGTGTGGTTCGCCTTGGTGTGAAAGAACTCGGTATTTAGCTTTGTACCGGAAAAAGGTAAAGCGACGTTGTGAAGGCTTCTCCGCCATAAGGAGTTTGGTGTAGTGCTTACGAAATCTCGAGTAGGTGACTCGGGGAGTGGAGTAGGGCAAGGAAGGTGTCCTTGTAGCCGAACCACTATAAATAACTTGTGTCGTGGTGATGTGCTTCTTACTCTTTATCTTCCATTACACATTTATATATCTATCTATCAATGTCCAACATAAACAACCAAATAGATTGACATAAGTCGATCTAAATATTTAAAAGGAAGTTTTAAATTGGTAAAACTATTCAACCCCCCTTCTAGTTTTCCACAATTGGCATCAGAGCTTCGTTACCAAGTTTTTTTTTAGTATATTGTACTTTGAAAACTTGATACGATCCGTGTATGTTTGAAAACTACAAAGAAGGAAATTTCTTAAAACAAAAAGTCATGTTTTTAGAAATCATCATATGTTGGATAGTGATAGATCATTCTAACATTTTCCTTTGAGAAGTCTTTATACTAGGATTTGGGTATCTTAGAAGATCATGAAGTATTTCACGTCTATGGTTTCTAAAACCATAAAAAGGGAATATAGCAAAGGATTGGGGTATCTTAGAAGATCATGAAGTATTTCGCGTCTATGGTTTCTAAAACCATAAAAAGGGGATATAGCAAAGGTATGTTTTCTTAGTTACAATTTATTGTCAAAAACGTGCTAAATTGCTTGTAGACTAAATGGTGATATATGCTTCTATCTTATAATAAGCATAATATGAAAAGTGTTTTAGTGATTTTTTTTCTTTGAAGTCTTGTTGTTAGATATCTTGTTTATCAAGCTTGAATAAAGGTAAAAATGGACAAATTAACTTCACTAAAAAGTATACAAAGACTATACCTTTTCGTTGGGTCAAAACGTACATTTTTGTAATTTTGTGTCAGATCCGCGGATCCCTCAGGTTACACTGGACGGATCCCTCAAGCAAGGGATCCGTAGGTACAGAAGACAGTTTTTGTCTGAATTTCAAAAATTCATAACTTTTTAACCGTAAGTCGTTAGAAGTCGTGCCACCTATCCTTTTAAAGATATTTGAGTCTACTTTCATTTAAAAATGATTTCATAAACTGATTCAAAACAATAATTTACAGAATCATTAATTAATAATAGAAAGTCATTTTTCGATCATAACTTTTGCACAAACTTTTGATCTAATTGGAGACGGATGTTTTCGCTTTTGAATAACAATGTGTCCTCTATTGAAATTAAGGTTTTGATCATATTTATAAATATAAAATAAACTAATCAAGCTTGGTATACATGTTTATATTTAACACAAAGCGATGAAAAGAACTTTCGTATACTATGCTAAATGATAAATTGTCTTCTTTGCATTACTTGATTATTTGCTTATCTCAAATAGCTTTTGTGCTTGTTTGATTGAATAGCATATGTGGTTTCTTTACCTTGCTATTCATTCTCTTGTTTGTCGATTTAGTAATATTCTACTAATCAATGTGCTATTTGAAGGAGTGTTTGGGATAACATCTAGTTGTGTCGAAAATGTTAGTTTAGATACTTAAATAAGTCATATAGGTTGAAAAATGTTTAAAACATATAACACACTAAATGGATTTTTGATTGAGTTTGTCATGTGTGCAACATAAATGTTTTATGTGCTTATATGATTTCTTTTGTTCTTGTATCGTTTTCTAAAAACAACAAGAATGTACATCGGATCATAACCTACACTTGTGTTGATGATGTACTCTCCCATTTTCCTTTTCATGATCGCTCTCCAAGCTTCATAGTAGGATTGACAACTTGATTATTTCATCCGATATACTCAAGTAAATTATTTTGCAAAGCAAATATAATTGTTCATATCCGAAAGTCCAAACTCAAAGCTTTCCAACAACATATGTTGAACTAGCTCATCCAACCATTTTTTTTGTTGTTTACCATATGGACAACTTTTAAACTTATTTTTAACATGACGCCTTCGTCACCTTAGTTGTCTCAAGTATAATATTAAACGAAGCAAAGTATCATCATTGTTACTCTTCGATAGGCCATTGTAGGAATATAAATTTTCCTAACTTGAGAATGAATACTGGAGAACTTGTGGCACTAGAAACTCAATTTGACCTAACGGTTGAATTAATTCCTTGATAGAAGTTGGGTATGTGGAATCACCCGTAAAAATGGTCGTGTTTAGCTGTAATTGAGCACCACTAGTAATAGTCTCATATTCATTCTCTCACTTGGGAAATCTATACTCCCATGTTTCCCTAAAGTAAGTTTACAATGGAAATACTTTGCGTTGTCTTAGGATTACTAATCAACCAAGTTGTAAAATTGATTTTTCTTTTAATTAATCACAACCACTTGCCTCATCAAGCGATTATCTTGCTTTGATTGAGAAGAGCTACATGACTTCATGGACGAAGTTCATTGTATGCTAATCACCATCCATAATGACTATACATAGTTCATTGCTTCCGTTGGCCAAAACAACCCTATCGTCTTGAACACCATCATCTAATTTGTACGCCATTGTTAATACAAACGATTTACTAATCTAGATCGTAAATCTATTTTGAGCTTCTTAAATAGGGCTTGATAAACCTCTGTGTTACTTGTTAGCTAGATCTCATTTAATTGCTTATGTGCTATTTCTACATGATACTCAGTATGTTTTACTTGTATACATGTATGCTTACTGTAGAGATCATTAGTTTCTAATTTCGATACTTAGAACAAACGCTCACTGTTAAGTAAAATTGTCCCAGATGCCGGATCCCTAGTTTGTAACTAGCCGGATCCCTCAAGTGAAGGATCCGTGGGATCCGGGCAAATAGAAGTAGAGTTTCAATCCTTTACACCTTAAACCATGTTCCTAAACTACTTCATTCTAGCTGAACTTAATACCTTAGGATCTCTTAAGTCCTACTCAAGCTTAGTAAGCTTCACACTCACTCATAGGATCACACTCAAAGTGCTTTTCGATCTATTGTTTCACCTAAACTCATTACTCTTCCGCTCTCTAGATCACTCATTATTTCTCACATGATCCCTCACAACTAGACTTAGAAATCTTTCGATTATGGCAAAATTGATCATAATCATCCTTACCTCAAAATTGGTCGAAATGGATCAAATTCTAGTTCACCTTAAAACCTTTAGGATTTTCTCCAAGACATTATCCTAAGTCACTATCTGATCACTAGGATCATTTAGCTCCATTTGACACTCTCAAGATTTTAGTGTCATCTCTGTTCATTTATTGGTACTCACGAAAGTTCCAATTTCTTCCATATAAGGCAATCATTAGCTACATCACTCATTGCCCTTGAACATTTAAGTACCCTTCAATTTAAAGACACTTAGGAGAACTGAAACACTCAAAAAGGTATAGGCTTTAGACCTTTCAAACATCACTTCTATCCTGTCCTAGCTGCTGAGAGTCGGATCCCTAGGATTAGCCTAGACGGATCCCCCATTGGTGGGAACCGTAGGATCCGGGTGACAGATTTATGTCAACTCTTGCTAGAACAATCATTTCAAGCTCATCTTGCTAACTTGAACACTCCACCTCATCCTAATTAAATCCCTAGATCAGTAAAACTCTAAAGTTGACTCTTGTGCATGCTAATCATCACATTCCAAAGGATATTAGAGACTTAAGTCTTGAATGCACTTGCTAAATCCTTCCCTTTATAAGTCATCTTGCTAGAATCCCTTAGTCATCGAACACAACATAATTCTTAGCATTTAGAAAACCTTTTCCTTAGTCATTTCATCATGAGGAAAGCTCCTAGTGCTAACTCATCCAACCAAGAACCACCCTAGAAACTTTCTCGTGTTGTACACGAAATTTCCTCAACCGAATCATCTCCGGTTAAACCCACAAATGGTAGGATTTCCCATCCACCGAATCATCAGTCGTAAGAGATAATAGTGCTAGAATCTCACCTCAACAAACCCAATCAACAATTGCCAATAGAACCGCAATAATTAGCATTAAACCTTTTAGGTTAGAAAAGGGATCATCGATCTCTAAAACAAACGTACCTAGTTCTAGCAAAACGTCTAAACCTTCATTCCTAGAGCATGGACTACACTCCTTCACCGAGCCTCTTTCTTACCCAAATCTCTTTTCATTAGAGCATTCACCACCGAGAACTTCCCAATCACCAACTAGTCCATCGTTGGAAACAAGGAACCACCAAGGACTTGATCATATTAAGGAATTTCCATTACCACCACTCTGATTCCTAGTAGAACCTCATCCTAAATTACTCAATGTACCTCCATCATCATTTGTAGAACCTCCTCAAAATATCATGTTCCTAATCAAGACAATAATTGCTCTAATTGTCTAATCACCCAAGGACTTGTTCAAGAAGTACGAAATGAGTTGCATTTCATGTTTAATCATCTTCTTGAAAGATGGGACCAAATCAACAAGTCTACTCATCCCTAGACTCAAGCACATTTTTGCCTCTTATGCTTTGGTCACTTATTAGTTTTAGTAGAATATGGCTAAATCATTCTCTTAGTTTTTAGAGATTTGTTGATCATCTCTTATGTTTTATTGAATGATAGTTTACTTGCCATATTGCATTGAGTATATGTTTTTTGGCTGAATACATATCTCATTTTGATGTTAACATTACTTGTTACATCACCATTGCTGAATTTAATCATCAGCTATACGGATCCCTCAAAATTTCCTAGACGGATCCCTACTAGGAGGGAACCGTGGGATCTGTGAGACAGAAAACTATTTTTCTACTAACTTGGATCACATATGCAGGAAATTGTGCATTATACTTGTTTTCTAACCTTTGTTTTGTAGTTATTCAATCTACACTTGAAGCATTTCACACCCTAAAGCTAGGGGGAGCTTTGTGTCAAAACAATACATTGCAAATTACTTGCAATATTAGGAATACATTTCTCGACATCCCTTTGCAAAATTGCAATCATCAAGGGGGAGCACATTCGTCACTTAGACGAAATATTTTGCAAACTTAGTTGCAAACAAACTAGCTTAGTACTACTTTCTTGACGCCCTTACATAGGGATGGACTCGTCAAGGGGGAGTAAAGACGAGATCCGTTCCCGTTACTTGCTCTAAATATTTTTTCTTTCACATGTTTTTCCTAAAAACAATGTGTTAGTTTCCTTTCGAAGCTCTTTTTGTTTCGACAAAAAGGGGGAGAAGAAAGTAAAAACTACAAATTCAAACTTTTACGAATTTTAGTTTTTCCTTAAAATAATTTTATGTTTTGTCATCAACAAAAAGGGGGAGATTGTTAATAAAAATAAGCCGTAAAAACGTTTATTTATATTTTACGATCTTCTAATGTTTTGTCGATAACAAACGTAAAATCATATTAACGAAACAAATAAAATACGTAAATGGTTTGAACTAATAGTTTCTAACATATTCACATTTTCACATAAAACACTAAAACAAGTATAAGTGATTTTATGATTTAGTATTACATATGTACAACAACTAGTGTTTACATATTTGGGTAAATATACACATAACTAGTATGTAGTATATTGGGTAATGTAAATGGGTAGAAACTTAAGTATTTGACCCATTGACCAAATACATTGAATGTAGTTGGGTAAAAACAAGTATACACTAAATGGGTAAAAACTAGCAAATGGTATTGACCCATAACCCATGGTTTTATATATACCACTTGACTAAGTTCATTGTACTCTTAATACTAGCAAATGGTATTGACCCATAACCCATGGTTTTATATATACCACTTGACTAAGTTCATTGTACCCTTAATACTAGCAAATGGTATTGACCCATAACCCATGGTTTTATATATACCACTTGACCAAGTTCATTGTATCCTTAAGATACATTGTATCTAGAAAGAAAACCATGGATCAACCCATAACCCATGACCCATAACCAAAAATACCCATGGGCAAAGAGGAGCGTTCCACGGATCCCTGGCGTTGTGCTAGCCGGATCCCAAGTGGAAGGGATCCGTGGGATCCGGGGAAACAGTAGAGAATTTTCTCTATAAATAGAGAGCCATTTCTTCCTTTCTATTCATCACTTCACACACATACTTCCCCCAAGTATTCTAACCCTCTAACCTCAGATCCAAGTGATCTATGTAGTTTGTATTTTGTTTTTGTGTGATCTTCTAGGTTCCTATTAAAGGAAAGATCACCACTTCTTGAAGACGTGCAAGCTAAAGTCCATGAGTTGCCATGCTTCGTCATCATCAAGACAACGAAGGTTCTCTTGTTGATAGATCTACCTTTCTCCATAGATGTTGGGTTGAAGGCATTAGTGAAGAATGCCGAAAGTGTCAAGATGAAAGCATTAGTGAAAGGTGCTCATCATCCATGTAAAAGCATTAGTGAAGAATGCTAAAGGTGTCAAGACGAAGGCATTAGTGAAGGGTGCCAAGCGTTGTGTCAAAGACATTAGTGAAGAATGCCTATGAATCAAATCAAATAGCATTTGGGAAGAATGCTTAGGTCATATAATCGATGAGGTGCATCGTTATACATATAAGTATTTGTTTATTTACAAGGATGGTGATATCCTTGATGGTGTTGTAACAAGGAGTAGATCTCCTTGAGATTAGGTGTTATGTCGTGAAGGGTAGTAGTTCCTCCATAGTAATGGACTAGGTACTTAGCCTAGTACCTAATAAAGGGTAGGCGACATTGTGATAGGATTAGTTCTCCTAAGGTGTGAATGAACTCGGTGGTTAGCCTAGCACCGTATAAAGGGTAGGCGACGTTGTGTTAGGTGTGGTTCGCCTTGGTGTGAAAGAACTCGGTATTTAGCTTTGTACCGGAAAAAGGTTAAGCGACGTTGTGAAGGCTTCTCCGCCATAAGGAGTTTGGTGTAGTGCTTACGAACTCTCGAGTAGGTGAATCGGGGAGTGGAGTAGGGCAAGGAAGGTGTCCTTGTAGCCGAACCACTATAAATAACTTGTGTCGTGGTGATGTGCTTCTTACTCTTTATCTTCCATTACACATTTATATATCTATCTATCAATGTCCAACATAAACAACCACATAGATTGACATAAGTCGATCTAAATATTTAAAAGGAAGTTTTAAATCGGTAAAACTATTCAACCCCCCCCCCCTTCTAGTTTTCCACAGCCCGTATGTTTTTCTTTATTTTTTTAATTATTTTTTATTATTTTTTTAACACTCTTTTTTTCGATTTTTTTTCTTTTTTTTTTGCATACATGTTTACTCTACCATTCTCTATGATAACATCAAAATATAAGGGATTTATAGGAGCATCCATACACTTGAGTTTTTATTTCTCTAACACTAATTTGACACGAATTGAAAAGATCAAAACAATTGGAGTATTTAATTATGTAAATAAAGGGAATTTGAATTTAACGTTCCTTCCCGTTAGTCCATAAAATATTACTTTTGCCCATGAGTCCCAATCATCCCAAAACTGTGTACAAAAGATATGACTCGACTTAGAAACCATGCAAGTAACTAGATAATTGAACTAAGGGTTTAGTATGATAACAATAATGCACTAAAGGTGAGTGCATACAAGGTAGGCTAAGGCGATTTGGGTGTACATTTGGGGGTGGATTATAAACAATGCTCTTCATTGATATTCCGGAAAATCGAAATATCACGAGAACCGCGAAAAGAATAGGCTTTGAGGGGTTAACTAAGGGTATCGTGTACTAAAGACGAGTACATCGCAAGGGTGTGAGGTAATTACTCGACCGATGTGGAAGAAGTAATTATAATACAGGTTTCAAACAAGGGTTATCCTAGTGCCTCTTATCATTTAGTTATTCCTAACTACACAAGTGTAGTCTCACTAGCGATCTCGGAATGCATCACAAAACAAGTTCTAGAATCTATTATACTACCGGTACACTCTTTAAGCATTAAAGGTGAATGCTTTTATTTCTAAAGATCTAGGGGCGAACCTCACATTTTTGGGTTGGAATTTTAAGTGGTAAACGGTTTTTATGCTAGTCATATAACTCCTATTCATGAGACGCTTTATTAAGACTAAAGTTTTTGCTCGTACATGTCATAAAAAATTTAAACTTGGTGCTAAAATTGCCCTAACAAATATTTCTCATAGTTTATTACACAAATGACCAAGGACAAGACAAATAATTAAGGATAAGCATAGTTTCTAAGTTCCCGTTTTATTCTCCCTCCCTACACTTAAACTGAACATTGTTCCCAATGTTCCCCGAAAGTATCAAAGTTATGATAAAGGAAGGTAAGTAAAAGAGAAAGAAACTAGTACTCCCCTGATTAGCTCGGTAGAATCCATGTGAAGTAGGGGTTCAATTCTTTCCCAAGAAGAATGTATACGTGATAAGCTCCATCCAATGTTGAGTTTCTTCTTCTTGCCAAATATAACCTGCATACTTTAAGAAAATAGACGAAACCTTTGCGTAAAATCGGCGATAAAACTATATATGACACAACTACACTAGGATATAATGCTTGTGGAATGGATGTTTACAGATTTTCTGGAAAATTAAGACCTGAGAATTTCCAAAAATTTATACATAGCACAGAAAACGAAAAAATTTGATAAGCTGTTTCTGCTTGACCTGACGTCGTTAGGTTCTAATCCTGACACCGTCAGGTTGTCATGACAGAAACTGGTCTGCTGCGTTTTTCTGGAAAAATTACATCTTTAAAACCTGGAAAAAATCCTGCAAAACATCCATTATGACTCGATACAAGCATTTGACTCTAACAAACACACATATACATCAATTTCACTAATTGTAATTCTCATGTTCCCGTTCTTTTAAAAACGTATGTAATATTCCCTACACTTATCTTTTTGTAAAATATCTTTAAATGTAATTAAGACGAGGTTAAAGACAAAATAAAGCATTTTCACAAATTCAAACATGAGGTTAAAGACAAACAAGCAAACAATTAAGCATGGGTTGCCTCCCACGAAGCGCTTTTCTTTATTTAAGAGTCTTGTAGCTAGACTCGAAGTCCTGCTCTTACGTGACTTCCTTACCGTCATTATTTTCTTTTACTAAACCTTCATCATAAGGTTGTAAACGTTGTATGCTTACCGTGAACTCTCTCCCATCATCGTCTAATATGATAACGGTTTCACTTTTTAGATTAGTCTCTTTCACCGTATAGGGTCTGTAACATATTGGATTTCATAAATACAAGAACAATCACAAATAAGGCGTATTATTAGATGGTTTTAGAGAGAGAAAGTGGGATATTCTAGAAAGAGAAACTCATGGAAGGTTAGATTCCAAATGAACATCCAACCTTCTCCCTTGTAGGGAGAGGGCTATTTATACAAAACTACTACGCCCTCCGACTGGCTGTGGATCAGGCATACAATGGGTAAAGACCCGTCCTTCCTCCACGGTGTCGCACTAGACTAAACTATGCTAATAACTGACTAACAACTAACATAATAAATGATATGTCTACGAGCTAACTTAAGCTAGATTATACATGGGGTGACCGATACTTCACCATAGAATTTCCAATTCCTAACAATCTCCCCCTAAGGGAGGTCACCCCATGATTTACATTGTGAATCCTAGCATTCTATTTGATCTTTAATCTTGAGCTCGTAGACATCAAATCATTGTCCAACTACAATGTATATTTTGTGGAGGTTATAGAGTTGATCCACATTGATGACCTTCGAGCTTTAATAGAGATCATCAGCCATAGTTAATCTCAGCATCACCCATTGTTGTGTTGCCAGCATATGATGTTGTGACGTTTGGACTGACATGCTCACATTCTGGATCATGATTTCTTCTTATCAGAGTAGCGGAAGCTTTCGTTGATTCATGATATTGGCAGCAGCGTAGCAGAAGCATGGAGTGAAAATATCAGAGTCGTTGATGCACTTATCATGATTTCTTTAGAGATGAATGTGTAGTGTGAGCATGCGGCTTTGGATTGACCGCTTCATTCTGATCAGCTGCAATCGTCGGACGTACCTGCATACAACAATTAACAATAAAGTGCACGAAAGTGTCTTTGATCACTTTCGTTGAATTGAGGTACACGGCCCACGGTTCCCCGTTGATCAGTACACGTACTGCCTGTGATCAGGTATAATTCCGAAGAATTTCCTTGACAGGGTTTCGCAGCTGTTCTAGCTGTTCTCAAACCGGAACGTCTCAAAGAAGACAACACGGAGTGAGTGAACCAGCGAATTGAGATTCACTGATTGATAAAAAGAGATTTGAAAAGCAATCGTGTATCACTCAATAGAAATTGTTTTTGCAATACAACGAATGTTTTAATGAAAATCAATTATCAATCATAAACACCTTTTATTTTGAAATGTTAGTACACAGTCGATGTGCTAAGGAAACGAATTTTTAAGCACAACCCCATTGTTTCTGTTTAGTTGTCACATGGTTGATTTATTGGATAGATCTCACATGCCACCCACCAGGAGCTTGTTTGATGTTGGCTCCAGAAGGCTTTCCATATTCATTGTGAATATGTTTGCATATCACTCAGATGTTCTGGCAATACCACAAGGATAATGCGTAGGACTCATAAGATGTAATCTCTCTTTCCACATTGTGTGAAACAGAGAGTCTTCAATGACAGTGTCCTAAAGAGATATTATTTGATGATCTCGTGGCTCTAGACTCAATAGTGCACATTTGGTTCCTATGCCGGAGACTAGGGAGACGGTCTCCTTCTTCAATATCAACAAACTCTAAGAGAAAGTCGATAGATAATGTCGATTCCCCGTGAGAATGAAACAAGCCCTTTTAAGAGGAACTTGAGTAGTTTGGGAAGTTGTAGTGCAGTGCGTCACTGGGTCCATGACGTCTTGTCTTCAATACCGATGTTACCTTGGTAACCACTAGTTGCATATGAATTGAACCCGGTTTCTGCCCTAAGTTTGAATAAATGGAGGGCTATTTCTTTTCACCCTTTTTCACATTCAATTCTTTTTCATTCTTCAACCCCTTCAGTGCTTACCGAGACTTCATACCTAGAACCTTGTTGGGTTTATTCCAGTACTAGCTCAGTCTCAGTCCGCACTCTTCCCATATCTCACTTTTTTCCTTTTTTCATCAAACCTAAGGACTTCTACACTATCTAGTGGATTGTCCCTGGGTAGATCCCTCCGGTTCTGGCGGATCATGGGAACTAATACCTAACCTCACCATCCTTATAACTCCATGCATAAAGTAAAATGGTCGGTCTTTTGGTACAGTTCTTTCTTTCATAAAACCAATTGAAAAATCATTTGGAAAAGCAATCAAGGTACTTGTGATATAAAATCAAAGCATTTTGTACCTTAATAGTTTTGATCAAAAAGAAGTGCTCCCCCTCAACATGTGCATATGATTTTGAAATTCTTTAGAACATGGAAGCGAGAGTTCTTAGAAATAAATTCTTTGATCACAATTTCCTTAGAAAAAGGCCATTTGATTTTCTTTGGTAAATTCTCCCCCTCAATATGTGCATAGGATATTTGAAATCATTTTATCACATAGAGGAAATAGATTTTTTGAAATACAACCACGATTACCAAATATTTATAAACCATTTAACACACAATCAAGGAACCTTATGTAAAAACATGGAAATCTTTGTACCTTGAAGATTTGAATTTGTTTTGAAATGCTCCCCCTTAATATATGCTTCGAGATTCGAAAATAGTTTAGCACATATTAGAGAGCAGTATGCACTTTGAGACAAAAATGGTCATCTTTTAACATCTTTCATATTTATATCACATTTTCTCCCCCGATCAAAAATTTCAAATCCTTTGAGATTTTGGATACAAGTGATTTAAATATGTATGACACAAAACATTTGTTGGAGGAAAATGTGTCCGGTTTTATATGATCTGAAGTGGACAACACTGAAGTTCCCTTTTTAGACACAAAGGGAAACCACAATACATAACCTAACACTATTACATACATTATAGTTGTTCATAGTTCATACACCACATTTTACACATAAAAAATACAAAACAGAAACTACTTCCGGAAGATGTCTTCATTCAGTTCTTTGAAGCAGCTTGTAGTGACCTTCACGAAGTCTACCACCCACAAAACTTTCAAGGATGCGATAAATCATTCTGGTCTTAAGTCTTCTACCAATTGCAGCCACAAACTCTTCACACATCTTTAAATCTTGTTCCGACCAGAATTTTGTTTTGTTCCACGGCTTCATGTCAATTTTGATTTCCTTCACTCTTGAGTTCAATTCTTGTTCAACCATCCTGAGTGTACCATCACTGAACTTGTATAGCTCGCATAGTCTCATTAGCATTCTTGACCCATATCTGTCGGTAAAGATGATGGCTCTAGGAGTGTCAATCACTTTATATTAGTGATGAAATTCTTGTCCTGAGGCTTCCCATTGCGGACATGTAAGGTTGACGCGGGTCTGGTAGCTTTCCATTCCTAGCTGAAAATCCTCAACTCTTTTTCGAATGACCAAGCCTCTGATCCATAGATTGACAGCAGGAGAGAGAGCTTTCTTCTCACGAACAGGTAGGTGATTAAGGTGTCCTTGAAGGTTTAAAAGATAGAGATCTTCAAAGTCATTTGGCAGCAGATGTTTGAAGTCATTTTCTTCTATCACGTAATCTTTCATGTCTGTTCTTCGATGAACAATCTTCTTCAGATAATCATAGCCATAGATTAGGAAGATTTCTATATTGACAACACTTAGAATCCTCAGCTTGGATCTAATAGCTTTGCGTCTTTTATCAGCACCATGTCTTTCAATGTAGAATTTCTTCTTTTTGAACCACCAATGAGAAATGCCATATGAAGCCTCAATGTCATACACATGTTCTTTGTCAGACCAGAATTGATCAGGTACCATCTGCTCAAGACCCGGATCTGTGTAGGTAGCAGCTTTCATCTTTGAAATTGATAAAGCTGGTCTTCTTTCAGATAAACGAGCACACAGATAGTCCAAGTCATGGTTGAAGAAGAACTCAGACTGAATGGTCATTTGTCCAGGTTCACCACCGAGAGGAAGAGGCATGTTCACATTGAACGGCTGATCTGCTCACTGACTTGATCACTCAGCATCTTATGACATTCTTCCATCTGGTATTGAAGCTGATTAGCATCTGAGTGAAAGACTTTGACAATTTCGAATGCTTGTCCTTCAAGATCCTTTGGAGTGATGGACGAGATTCCCTTTTGTTCACAAAACCACTTCATAAAGCTGCCCATATCTCCTGTGATGTGAAGAAGTGAGTCCTCAGCTGGGGCTTCGTAGTTGGTAGTGATTGTTGAGGCCCATTTGTTGTCAGGAGTCATAGTGTCAGACTCTGGGATGAACCATGAAGGTTCTAGAGTTTGAGGTCTCTTTTCAGTGAGCCAGCTTTGAGTCATGTCTTTAGAGGGTGCAACTCTCATGGTTTTAGAGCGTTCACCCGAAATGTATGCATCAAACCAATCATCTTCAGATGGCTTGGGGATATGTTTAGTGGATGCATCATCGTCATCAGATTCTGACTCTGCCATGACATAAGATTCTTCATGAATAACTTGAGCTTCTGGAATAGTAGAAGATGTTGGTGTGAACCTTGAATCAACGGTGGTCCAAGCTGCTGATTTCTTATGAGTTCCTTGATCACTGGATGAACTGGGTTGATTTGAAGGTTTTGGTGGTGATGATGGTGGTTGTGATGGACGTGTAGTGGTCGTTCCAGAAGATCCACCATTACCAGAAATACCAGCTCTACCTGTTGGAGGCGGTGGATTAGGAGGATCTTTAGGATCTTTATGCAACTTCTCCAACACCACAGTCCTCCTTTTCTTCTTAGCTTCCCTTTCTCCAATGTCCTTCAAAAACTGTACATGATTGTCGTGCTTAATTGATTCTTCAAGTGCTTCATATAGCTTCTTATGTACCTCATCCTTGTGCTCATTAGCATCGAACATCTTATCTGCCAAAACAGCTCTCATATCAGCAATGGGCAAGTCCTTGAATCATTGAGACAGTAGAGCCTGCATTGCCCATTCTACAGCATCCTTAACTTCGCTTTCAATGGCGTCTACTACCCCTTCATCAAATTTAAGGTGCTCCAACCTATAGACACGATTCTCGAGAGCATTGACAGATTTTGGCAGTTGTCTCTCAAGAGCTTCAATTCTTTTCACTGCTTTGTCGAGCAATTGATCTGATGTAAGTATTTGAGGTGGTGAAGCCGGTGGAGATTCCGTGTCAGTAACAGCAACCACTGGTTCAAGAGATAGATCCTTAGCAGGTTCAGGTGGTGGAGATGCGGTTGTTTGAACAGGTTTGGGCGGTTAAAGTGCGATTGCATGAGTAGGTGCTGACATAGGAGGAATGGTTGAAGTGTCTTGCTGTATGTCGACTGTAAACATGGAATCTGCATCCTCTGTCTCATTATCTTGCTTATTAGTCTCAGTGTCTGAGGGTTGTCATTTATGAACTGATCACCGAAAGAAAAGTCTGTATCTAAATTCTTCAATGAGGAAAGGGAGTCAGTAGACATGTTCGGTTCCTCCATATGCCTGGTTTCATCAGATCTTGACTTAGGGTTCTCTTGTGAGTCTTTATGCAGCTCTTCTTCATCATTCTTATCAGATTGGGTATTACTTGATACATGTGTATCTTCCTGTGATTCGGATACCTCCTTTTCAGTTCCAGTTGGTTTCTGAACTGAAGATGATTCAATGCTTCTTTTCTTCAGCTCAAATTGAGTGGTGGTTCTTGATGGTGAAGAGGAGAAGGTCAGAAACATGTGAGCGGCTTGTTCATCATCTGCACTAACAATCCCTTTCCCTTTGTCTTGACTGATTGAGGTTGTTTGGCGTGGTACTGGCTCAAGTTCTCTTAACACAACACCTCCAATTGGCGGTCTCATGTTTAAGCTTTCCAGGCTTTGTTTAATTCCTAGTTGCAAATTAGCATCGTCTTCATCAGCCAATTGACTGTCACCTTTGTGTGTCTCGGTTCCTTCAACATTTTATTTTTCAACATTATTCTTTTTCTTTTTCTGCTTTTGTGATGAAGTGTCGGTAGACTGAGATCTATTATGTCTCTTCTTGGGGAGGGCAGCATATGAGGTCTTTGTGCTTGAAGTAGACTTTTTGGGTTGTGAGGGATTGGGAGTGTCATCAACATTGGGTCTGGATGCCCTTTTCTTGTATAGTTTGAAGTAGTCAGTCTTTTTAATATCGTTAGTGAGAAGAACATCAGGAATTGACAAACCAAAGATTTCCTTATTGACACCTCTCGCAATGTATTTGATATTACCCAGAACAAATTCATCCTTAGCATTATGGAGGGTTGATTCACTCATGGGATTGAAGTTATGAGTCTGTTGCAAGTACTGGATAACAAGCTTCGAGAATCTGATGCTAGGAATCACAAGTTTGCTTACTTTCTTTCTTCCCTGAGCTTGTTTCTGCATATTTGTTCTATCAGTGATGAATGTGTTCATTGACAGTGAGAATTCTTCCCAGATACGTTCCGAGACATTTATATTCACCCCATTGACGAGACCCCATAGGATTTGCAAGATGGGAATCCACACTTTATCAAACCCTGATGTTTTGCATGATAAGCATAAGTTGAGTATTGTTTTCATTGCTCTCCAGGGTTGATACATGTGTCCGGTGATGATGTCAGAAGCCCTTGATATGCCAACTTGATAACCCAAACCAATCAGAAAGACTATTAGCTCTTCCGCACTAGGTGGAGGTTCAGATCGTATGGTAGGGTTACAGGGTGTGATTCCTAGGGTCTTGCTGAGAATGTCAGAATTGATCACAAATTCCTTATCATCCAGCTTGCAGGTATATTGAGCCGTGATTTTGTCTCATTCAATGGTGTTCCAAAATTGTTGTAGGTAAATTGTGGGAATTGTGCATTGCTTGGTTAGGGCACTGAAGAAATTTGTGTTTTTGAGGATATCAATTGACACTTTAAGTATTGGATTTTGTTGCAACTTTTCCATATCTACATAACAGTTACTTTTTCCTATCTCTACCCATTTATCTTCAGGAAAGATTTCGTTGTCTGTAAGAACTTTGGGCGGAGCAGAGGTAGTAAGGTTCTCAGATGAGGTTATGTTTGCCATTGAAGATCTATAGATACACACATACAACAACAATGACTGAGAGCATGTTAGTTAAGATGTGGTTTGTTAAGCACTATAGAATGCAATCTCATGACAAAGACACAACACGTAGAAAATTTGACAGTGTTCCCATAAACAGATTGAAATGTTTAGAAAATAGATCAAGTAGCATTAGTAAGATTTCAAGGTAACAACTCCTTTTGAGACAGTTTTTGAGAGACAAGTTGTTTTCGAATTAAATTAGTTAAGAACAAAGTTGCTATGAAATAGTTTCATGAGACAAGGTGCTAATATTGAACTGTTATACCAGGTTGCTAAGACAAGTTGTCATATCAAGTTGCTACAAGAGAAACCAGATACAAATTGCTTAGATCAAAAATGTTATAGCAAGTCGCAAAGAGCAATTTGTCAATACAAATCGCTACAGGAAATCCTGAACTAAGTCGCTAGCATGAGATTATTATAGCAAGTCGCCTTAAATAATTTAATAAAACAAGTCGCCACTTGAAAATTGAACCAACAAGTCGCTAACTTGTAAAGACAAGTCGCTATCAAAAATGACAAGGCCAAGTCGCTTCATTCAAAGTTACTAAGTTGCTAACTTGTAAAGACAAGTCGCTATCAAAAATAACAAGGCCAAGTCGCTATGTGAAAAATTACTAAGTCGCTAACTTGTAAAGACAAGTCGCTATCAACAGTAACAATGCCAAGTCGCTACTCATCAATAAAGCAAGTCGCTAGTATGAACACATACATAATTAACGAACCAACTCGCTATGAAGAACACAGTTAAGTCGCTACCAAGAACATTTCATACCTAGCGTCTAACACTACACTCAAATCAACAAATTCAATCATTTAAAAACTGCAATCACACTTAAACGCAACCCATAACAACAAACAATAACAGAAACACAAACAAAGCAACCCATATACAAACATAAAAGCGAGACACTTAAACACTCTTTACAACACAAAAAAACATAAACTAATTCAATCCAAGTGAACCCCAATCTGCACTAAACCCATTAATACATGTAACATTTGTTTCAATAGATGAATCCTTTAACAAACCTAAGCGAGTGGGATGAAGATTGATCAAACAGCACGAATGGAATCTGTTAAAGGATGTGCGTTAGGATATGCATATATACATCACATGTGAATAATGGAAAAGGCAAGATGTAACATATACCACAATCAGGTTGCAATGAAAAGACGTCACGAGAGAGAAATAGCACAAGACAAACTTTTGATTTTTTTTTAAATTATGAAAAACTAAATGGTAAGTCGCTAGGGTATAGGAACAGATTTTTACAAGAATACCAAGTTGCCACTTTTAGTCCCTGTACTTGAGAGAACGTCTAGCAACTCGCTAGCAAAGTAAATTAACAAGTCGCTAAGACTTTACTTGCCAAATCGCTAACCCACTTTATACTTGCCAAGTCGCTAACTCTGTTAAAGGTAAGTTGCTATCTATCATTTCAAAAGCAAGTCGCTATCTATCATATTATGTATTATAGACACTTTCAGTCCATGAACTTATCAGATTGCAAACTGACACAGATAACATATAAGATAACATAATAAGATAAGCAAACTAACACAGAGGACACCATGAAACATGACAAGACAAAGACATACATCTGAGCACAATACATATCCAACAATGGTGCAGAGAAAAACGAGATAACTTGTAAAATTCTCCCCCTCAATCAATGTCACCAATGACCATTGATTGAATTTAACCCACCCGTTATAAAACAAGAGTATATCTTTTGTTCGAACTTCATTTATGATCCCGTGTCATTATTGAATAACATTTCTAGGACCGTAGATGTTATCGATAACAAGAGATATATCTTTTATGAATTAAAAAATGATTTTTGATATTAGCAAGAAAGATTAAATGATTAATTGAATTAAATTTAAAAAAAAAAAAAAAAAAAAAAAAAAAAAAAAACTGATTTGTACACAGATTTATAAGAGCGAGTCTTGATTCAAGATGAATAGGAGTCAAAGTACGAGGTACATCAATTCTGGCAAGCTACAATTCCTGAGTGAGCAATATTCATTTCTGATGGAAACCAAGTCATGATATTCCTGATTGAATTGAGCATTGTACCTGAAAAAGACTGAGGACACATTGCACTAGAAGCACATGTAGTATTGCAAATAGATGAGTTAGTGACATGAGTAATCTCACTATTGGATGTTGCACAGTTTGATCTAGGCGTGTCATTAATAGCGATCCCTTTAGGTTCAATATTCTTGAAGAGTTTTCCTGTGGGCATCCACTTAAGGCAAGATCTAGGTATGTAAGTCCGTTTGGATCCTGTAAACTTAAATAATCTGCCAGTGGGAATCCATTTGAAACAGCTGCTAGTAGATTTGGATGTAGACACTTCCTTCTTTTGAATATTGGTCCTTTTGTAATTAGTTGGTTTCCTAGGGGTTTGATCAGCCATTTGATGTTTCTTATGAGAACTAGATGAACTCCTAGTATTCATGATCTTAGAAATTTGAACATTAACCTGGGGTTTGTTATTCATCATATCGGAATGAAGTAGTGGAGTGACTGGTTTTGTCAAAACAGTATTCGCATCAACTTGGGAGGCAAGCCTAGATTTCGATGGTTTAAATCTTTCAGTTCTAAAAGCATTCGGCTGCCTAACTACAGTATGTTTTGAGTTGTTCTGAACAGTTGGCTTTCCCAAGGTTGATGGTTTTGCAAACTTAGTGTTCACCCTATTTCCAATAGATTTCCTAAGCTTATTTTTTTAGGCAACAATAGTGAAGCTCTTATCCTGAATTTGGGCTTTGAGGGCATCAATGTCAGCCAAGAAGGAATTAGTTTGATCTATCAACTTGGAATTGTTCTCTAATAAGTTCTTTTTTAAGGACTCATTTTCCCTCAATAGGTTGGACACACATTGAGCCAATTCATCATTCCTAGATTTAAGTGTATCACTCACTTCATGGTTAGGATTGTTCATCCCAATATTACATTTCTTATGCAGATCTGAGAGTTCTAATTTCAGATTGCATATTGTTGAATCTTTGTCCTGAATCTGGGTTTTTAAGTGGTTAATTTAAAAAAATTATCGAAATTCTGGGAATTGCGGATTTATGCTGGTATTTGTAGTAAGAAAACTTTCTTCTCTTTGTTGTATTGCAATTTCCAAGGAAATGCAATGTTTTTCAAGAATTGAGTATTTGTTTGAAAGTTCATCATAAACCCCTTTTTCAACCATGTCATTTGTTTTGAAGATTTTAGATTCAGGCTCAACCAAGAAACATTTATCAATATCGTGATTAGAGTTAGGATAAAAAATGATTAGGCACATTAGTGGATGCATTATGTTGATCAGTTAAGGGTACCTCATTACATAACTCCGGATCATTTGCTGGGATGGCATCAGTATTCTCCTCATGCATACCAGGAGGTACTGAAATGCAATCTGATTCAAGCTTTTCTGACTCTGACTCTGAGCCTTTGTATTCAGTACAGTCAATTTCATCATCCTTTGTTGTATCTGATATACTGCATTCAACATCATCCATTCTTTCAACTAGTCCATTACCCGATTTAGCACAACTTTCATTTGATTTTATCTGACACCCATTCAACCGAACATTCTCTTGAGCAACTTCCCTAATGTACATTTCCACATTATCCATAAGTTGAATAAATGTGTTGATGTACTCATGAATTTCCATTCCAGTATGTTTCTTGAATGAAATTCCAGTCACATGTTGATCAAAGTCTGCGGAATATTCCCCATTGATAAATGGCTGAAATTGGTTGTAGATTACTTGAAGTGCAGCATTCGAGTCTTCCATTAATACCTTCTTTTTGGTAATTTGAAGCTTCAGTTGTTCTAAGTTCAGCAACACAGTTCTTGTCAATGTGGATAAGTCCTGACGAAAGAGAGCACTGCATGTTCGATGCCTAGTTATGGATAACAGATGTGTGAGGTGCTGATGAAGTAGTTGAAAGGACTCAATGTTGCATTCCATTTGCCTTGCATCATTTGTCAATACCAAGTGTGACTCATTAGATTTTGACTAAAATTGTGAAGTGTGTTGATCATAAGTTGCTGAATCAATTAAGGTAGAACATTCAGAATAGCAACCAGTTTCATTGTTCTGTGAGGTATCATAAAGTTCAAGCACTTTGGAGATTAAAGGGTCAGTAATGTAAGACATTGTGTTGATGGATATTAGATATGAGTAACTTGTATCAATTTACCAAATTGCTATATAGACAAGTCGCTAACAAAACAACTCGCCAAGAACCATAACACCAAGTCGCTACGAATCAGAAGACAAGTCGTTAAGCACCAAGTCGCTAAGTAACAACTCGCTAAGATCTCAATTTCCTGTGAACCAAGTCGCTAAGACCCAAGTCGCTGGACACAAGTCGCTAAAGCACCAAGTCGCTACACAGTCAAGTCACTAAAGAGAAACTCGCTAAGATCCAAGTCGCTAACACTAAGTCGCTAAGAATACTAAGTACAAGTCGCTAAGAAAATTGAAAGCAAGTCGCTAACTTCACCAAGTCGCTAGCCGTAGTGGAGGATCCACTAAGTTGTACTGTTTGTCAGCTTGTCTCAATAGACAAGTCGCTAGGACCAAATCGCTAACAATTAACACTACAACTCGCTACCTTTTACTGAAGCAAGTCGCTACGATGAAAAACACTACGAGAACCAAGTCGCTAGCAAGAAAAACTTCAAAAACACACTTTTCAATCCAGAACAAGCTCAACCACAGTGATTCAAGCTTACCAATTCAAAACCCAAGCACTTACAATGATTCTTAACACAAAAGTACACCCAAAATTCAAAATTTAACAATAGAAATGATCCAAATGATGCAAAAACCACTAAACTTTTTCAAACTCAAAAACCATCTAAAACCACTTAGAAATCCAAGGTTATGTAAGAGAGATAATCAAACCATGGCTCTTGATACCATTTGTAACATATTGGATTTCACAAATACAAGAACAATCACAAATAAGGCGTATGATTAGATGGTTTTAGAGAGAGAAAGTGGGATATTCTAGAAAGAGAAACTCATGGAAGGTTAGATTCCAAATAAACATCCAACCCTCTCCCTTGTGGGGAGAGGGATATTTATACAAAACTACTACGCCCTCCGACGGGCTGTGGATCAGGCATACAATGGGTAAAGACCGGTCCTTCCTCCTCGGTGTTGCACTAGACTAAACTATGCTAATAACTGACTAACAACTAACATAATAAACGATATGTCTACGAGCTAACTTAAGCTAGATTATACATGGGGTGACCGATACTTCACCATAGAATTTCCAAATGCTAACAGGGTCCAAACCATCTTGGCCTATTCCTTCCTCTTAACGCTTTTAATCTTGATTTATACAAAAGCACCTTTTCTCCATTCAAAAATTCTTTAGGGTTCTTTTGAGGCTGTGGCTTTGTGGTGTAGTTGTTCCCTAATTTTTAATCACGTTTCCACAATGTTGCATTTAACCCTTGACCCACGAAATCTCTAAGCCCTTTTTCCCATTCGCTAATTTTCTTTTTAACAGTATTATTGGAGACCTGTGAATTCTTATCATTTAACTTCTCCATAATCTTCAAAGGATATCTCGGAACAATAGGTATCCTAACTTGTCCTTTGCCACTTTAGAGTATCATGATACCCTCACCGCATTTGATGGTTGCCTTGGCGGTGGCCTGAAAAGGTGTTCCAAGGATTAATGGCATGTTTTTATCTTCCTCAATTTCTATGATCACGAAGTCTACCGGATAGACAATATTGGCAACCTCAATTAAGACATCCTCCGCTATTCCTATGGGATAAACATATGAGTGATTTGCTAAGGAAAATCTAATATTGGTCTTGGTTGGCTCCTCCTTAGTCAACTTACTATACACTGATAGCAGCATTATGTTTACATTGGATCCCTGATCGGCTAAGGCATTTATATTCTCGAAGTCACCTATGCTACATGGTATTACGAAATTCCCTGAGATCTCTTGTTTCTTAGTTACTGGTTTTCTCAGAATCAATTCGTACATAGGTCCCATAGGCATGGTGTCATATTCTTCTTCTTTTATTTCACCTAAGAGGGCTTTCCTAAGAACCTCATTGTACCTAAAGTTGTTCACTTGGTTAACAATTGTTTTCTTATTGATCTCATGCTTAAGGTAGTGTTTAATGATTTTGGGTTCATTATTAGTCTCAGCCTCATCCTTGTCCTTACTATCCTTGCTGCTCTCAGTCTCCTTCTTCTCAACTACTTCACCCTCATCGGAAACAATGGAAATGGCGTTAACAAACGAAGTGGGGGAAGCGTGATCATCGTTTCTCACTAACACCTTCTCGGGAACCTTCGTCTTAGTGTACTCTTTCACCAAGTTCGTCATCTCCGTCATTTTTTCCTGCATTTCTTCCCTTTGCCTATAAACCTCTTTTTCAAATTTGGCTAATCTTTCCGAATGAGCCGGCATGTATTCTCTCATTTGTGCTTTGAAGCTTGGTGAGAGTGGGATTGGAGAGGTAGAATGAAAGCGTCGAACGAAATTGGGATTTTGTTCACGGCTTGGTGATTCAGAGAGAGGTGTTGGGTGGTTGGCGGAGTTAATGGAATTAATTGCTCCTCGATGTATTGGTCCAGGTACTTTCTTTTGCCTCTCAATTAGATAGTCGATCCTTCTCTCAAGAGCACTAACTTGCTCTTCAGTAATGTTGGAAGGCTCATGAGGAATTGATATGGCATTAACCATTCTTATGGGGGTTTCATGAGATTCACTCTAAATTTCGTAGCTTTGACTGGCAAGCTCTTCTATTATATCCCATGATTCTTCCGCATTGAGATTGCTGAGCCTTCCACCGGCCGCTCGGTCAATGGATCGTTTGGTGAGAAAGTTGGCATGATCATAAAAGATTTGGACTTGAAGCCAAAGATCGATGCCGTGATGAGAGACATTATGGAGCAAGTGCTTGAATCGAGTACATGCCTCGTAGAGAGATTCACCTTGACGTTGTTGGAACATCAAGAGTTCATTCCTAAGTTTGGTAGTTCTCCCCGGTTAGAAAAATTGGGCAAGGAAACGAGTGGTGAAATCATCCCAACTTGAGATGGATCTGGCGAGAAGTTGCTCAAGCCAATTACTAGCTTGGTCCCGTAAAGAGAATTGAAAGAGACGCAAGCGCGTGGTCTCCCGTGTGGTAGCATCAAAGTCGATGGAATCAACAATTTTAAGGAAGTCCTTGAGATGCTGATTAGGATCTTCGGAACGAAGTCCATGGAATGCACATCCGTTTTGCACCAACCGGATGGTGTCGGATCGCAGGGCCGTAGTTTGAGCTTGATCGGGGAGCTCAATGGTGTTCCTATAGCCTTGGTGGATCGGTCTAGAGTATTCATTAAGAGTACGGCCTCTTGGCGGGTCAATTGGTGGTGGGTCGATGGGAATTGGGTGATGAGGTGGCGGGTTATCACCTTCCATGATGAAAAGTGATGAGGCTACGAACAAAGTCACGAAGAAGGGGGATAAAGTACAAGGAAGCTAAAAATGAGAAAAAATCTTACTTGATAGGAATCAAGCAAGGGAACCTAAATGAGATAGAAATCTAACTAGCTATTCTATTCCCCGGCAACGGCGCCAAAAACTTGATGCGCGTACGAAGCGCGTTCGGGGTCAAAGGAACTTCCTTTTCGTCGAGCAAGTTTTTCAACACCCTAGGCAGTGAACCTAATCGTTGTAGTGTAGTATTGGGTAAGCCTCGGGTATTGATATCGTTCTCTAGGGGAATAGGAATGCTAGAAAGAAGTATATTACGCTAAGGTGGGGTTGAGGATGATTCTTTTTTATCTTTTATTTGTTTTTTTTAAAAAGCTAAGTGTAAAATCTCGGGGCAATTGGTTTGGGGGTGGTACTTCTACCGATTACTTCTACTATCTAATTATCTAATACTACGGGTAGTTATGTCTATTTGATTGTGTGCTCGTATGATGATTAAAAATGTGTTTACCTGGATACTATTACTCCCTAGTTTTCTTTTACTGTTGGTTGAATTGTCACGTCCTTATTCTTAACGCGTTGTGTTTTCTAAGGTCATAAGGTGTGCCCTTTGCCCTAACTCATTGAGAATACCTTTAGGTTATTGCCTTCGAAATCCTCTAAATTATTCATAAACTAACTTTAAGGTTATCTTTGGATGTTTAGACTACAAAAGCCGCTAAATGATTCATAAACTAATGTTCACAAAGATTACTCAAGCATTTAAACACAACGATAGCCTAGTTGCACTCCTAAGCTAATTACAATTAAGATAAGAGACAACTAATCAATAATTAATAACTAGGTTTCATAGATCTAAGCAAACACACAAGAAATTTAGCTAGGAATAATGGTGTTGAAAGCTCAAGGTGAGAACGTGGTTGTTATAATTGTGGAGACAATAATCACTTTACAAGTGATTTTCCTAAGCCTAAGGATAACAAGGCGTTCGTCGATGGAGCTTGGAGCGATAACGATGATGGGGATCAACCGGAGAAGGACGCAACATGTCTCACGGCGATTGAATTGCAAAAGGTACATGCTAACTCATCTATTTCAGACCACCTTAAAAGCACCGACAAAACTTAGAGTCAGGAATGTTGGGCAATCCAGTTGTACAGGTCAACTGCATTTAATGTGGATGCGCTGCGGATTTTTAGAGGTGTTTATGGAAGTTTTTTTTATTTACAAGTCTTTCGATGTATAATAATTTGTATGGTATGCTAATTGTAAAGCACATATTCCTTTTTTGTATATGTTATATATCGGTATCAGTTGAAACAATGTGTTATATGTCAAAATCGTTCGCTAACCTTATTTTTATCTGCCATCAATAATTTACGACAAATATATGATTTAAATTGTCTACGCGCATCGCGCAGGGAACACTTGAAGATAAGCACTTTTTGTAAGTTATGTAATAATGAGATGAAGAAATAGATTGTTAGCTATAGTTATTTGGTTTATTTAAACAAATTATGTTATGCTCTATACAATAGATATAATTAACTTTAAAGACAAGATGTTGAAAGGTATATCGTTTTGGTGCCTCCACTACATGGTTGATGCTTTAAAGTATTGGTGATAGCATTAAAATGAAATCAAAACAATAAATAGCATACCTCAACAAATCAGTTAACTTCATAACGAAAAGCTTCCTCCAACGTTATACAAAAATTGTGTATCGAGTATATTGGTTTATACCAAATATTGTTTTAAACGTATAACAAGCTTAATTGGCTACACCGCAAAACACGACAGCCAAATTACTCGTTAACAAGGAATCCAGAGTTTTGGTGTAAAATAATAATCGTCTGATCTAACCTCTTGCTAGACTATTTAACTCTCGCTAGACTACCGAATTCAATTAAAACTTCAAAGCATCAAATAAATTTAACATGCAAGGCGAGCAAAATTTCTTTTCGGCATCCCTATTCATTTAGTAGTGTCCGAACTAAAAATTAGTTGTAGATTACCAGGCAACATTTACAATTTGTTCATCCTAAGCCAAATCTAATACCTTGATGGGCGACAAGTTTTGTATATCTAAACAAAAGTCAACAACAACAATAACGATCTCTAATTCTGCAATAGCGAGATATAAGAAGATAAGATGTAGCCAATCACACATTTATCTGAAAATAAAAGGACTGCAACTAGAAAAACCTCCGGAGTATTTAATCCAAATATTTAAACCAATGTCAAATGCTTAATTTGCCTAAAAGTTCATTTAAAGATAAGCATAGATGAAGCTTTGCTATAATCTGCAGCACATGTGTATCAATCTGTGGTGGACCATAGAAGATGCCAAATATTCATTCCACTCGTGTGTTTAATTATCATTCCATATTTCCATCTATGCGTGGCCGAATTTACGCCTATAATAACGCGAGATTTTGAATGAAATTACTTGTTAAAAAAACCACGTGTTTGGACAAAAATTACAAAATCATGAATAAAGATTTTATGACGGTTAATAACTCTAAAATCTAAATAGGTAAAGCGGATGTTGTTCTTCCTGAGTATTTACGCAGCCTAACTGAGGTGTCCTCGTAACAGTTTACGAACGTTTCTCTAATCTTTAACCATCTCCTGATATAATAGGTTAAGGATTCTGTTAGGTATATTCGTGTGAATTATTTCTAGATCCGACGACACTAATCCTACTTTTACTCTAATATGCCACCACTATATAACATGCCAGGCAGCTTCAAAGATTAAAGTGTCTTTAATCATACAAATGGTGAAACTACTTTCACCACCACAACTGAAAGATGGTGGAAGCAAGTAATCATTCATTATTAATACCATAAAGATAAAGAATCCCACATACATGCAGTAATAATCAGAATGATTCCTCACTTTTACAGGATAAAGAATTCACCCAAAATTTTCGCTTTAAGATCCCTCAAAGTGCAAAATGTGTAGTCATAAACTCATTATTCATGGTATATCTTACAATCTTTCTGTAATAATTTGAGAACAGTGAGCTTAAACTACAATGCATGACAGCGTATACCTTTTAATTGAGAGCAGGGCCTACCCCAAAAGAAACCAACTTTAATGTCTCTCTACTTTGCATGTTTAGATTTTTCATGAATACGTTCCCTTAAATTTTACGATAAGGGTAGCAAACTAGCAATGCTCGTGACTCAAGCATATTTATTAGTTTTTCTAAAGGCATATAGATATAAAGAGATAGTAAGTTGCTAGGAATATGTAACAAGATTCAGACTCTATCAAGACTACAATAACCATAAGATTACAACCGTCAACGAAGACCCTATACAAAAACCAATACCATATCCAACATTATCGAACACACGCTAAAGCACGAGTACGTCGACAACCCTCCATCACTATCCTTCTTAGATTTTTGTAAGCTACTAGTATAAATTTGCTTAGGAATGCAATATATACAAGGCCATCGAGATTTTATTACAATGCGATAATATATAACCCCAATAAAAGCCATTTATAGATTTCAACTAAAACTAGGAAAATGCCTTTTAAAATGAGAGTGAGGAAGATATGTGAAATTTAGTAATACTTGAATCAAGCATATATCACTTCTCCACGTACATAATTACGTAAACTTTCTTGTATTTTTTCGTAATCTAACTATTCCTCAATATGGCTATACCGGAAAATAAAGGAAAATACTACATTTACAAAATGTTAATAAAATTATTTTAATCAATTCTCTCTATTCCTTTTAAACTTTCAGATTCCTATCAATCAACGATGGCTCAAAATTAAAGCTACCAAAGTCATCGCTTTAGGCCCCCCAAATATTTAAGGCCCCCGATTTTTTAGCGCGCTTTATGAGTATATATAGTCGGTCACATTTGAATATTTAAGAAAAAAGTAACTCTCAATACCGTCTTCCACGGGTTATGGGTCCCAATACCGTCTTCCACGGTGTATGGAGGAGGTTGAGACGTACACAGCCATACCCCTACCTAAGGTAGAGAGGCTGCTTCCGGTTCTACCAAAGATAGAAAAGGACCTCCGGCCTTGCAAGGGGTGAGGATCGAACCCTTGACCTCTGTCTCCAGAGGCAAGGGTGTTAACCACTTGATCCAACCTTGCTCTTACATTTGAATATTTAAGGCCCCTAGTTTTCTAACGACCTTTATGAATATTTAAGACCCCCGTTCTTTTTGGGCATCATCTTTAGGTCTCGGTATATAAAAGGCTCCTATTATTAAAAGTGCTAAAATTATTAAGGATTTTTTGCTTATTTTTTGTTTATTTATTTATTTTTGGTAATAGGTTTCCCCAAAAAAACGTAGTATATCATTCTTATGATAGTTTAGGGTTGAAGCACACTTGGTGCGTTTGTTTTCACCTAATTTTGGATTGAGATGTGAGATTCACCCATATTTATTATACTTAATTGTTTTTTTAGAGTAATAAATTTTTTGTTTATTTTTATTTGAGTTTAGAAAACACGACAAGGTTCATCTTTTTATTATTACAAAACGATAAATTGAGCTCATTTAATGCTACAAATTACAATGAATCTTAGTTAATTGTAAACAAATTAAATGTTTTAAGAATCACTAATACATCGTGTCCTAATAAACGAACAAGATTAATGTCCGTTTGTTTAAGTGTTCATATTAGTTCGTTTGTTTGGTTAAACCAAAACTAACGAACCCGGACAAACCTCTTTTGTATTGGTTCGGTTGTTTAGCGCTATTTATAGATTATCATAAAGCGAAGTTTAGTTTTTTCTCCTTTTTTTATTGTTTTCTTCATTTTCAACAAACTCTTAAATTTACATTGTGTTTTTTGTTTAATAATTAAATATTTTATTAATCCAGTTAATCGAAAAGCTAATATTAACCAAAGAGAGAAAAAAAGAATGAAAATTTTAAAAACCTTATATTTGAATTTCGCTTTAGGCCTCTATAAGGCTTGAGCCGCCCCTGCTATCAATGCATGCCACATTTTTTGTTGAAAAATTCGTTTGTCAAATTTTTATGAATGCAGCATTCCTCAAAAATAAATAACTAACTATATATACAATAATACAAATTTACACCTAAAAGATGGTGTGCATGGCCTATATATTGGAGTACTAAAAGATATATATACAATAATACAAATTTACACCTAAAAGACGGTGTGCATGGCCTATATATTGGAGTACTAAAAGATATAGCTTTGCAATTGTAAGTGTACGTGTTGAAACTAAATGGAGTGCTTTTAGATTAAGGATTAAAGCATTGACGAGACATAACCCGGCCACTTTAAGGGTAGGAGGTGAAAGTGGAGAAGGAATAATTAACATACATTGGAATGAATTAGTAGATATAAAGTAGACCTAATAATCATGAGGGAAACATTTTCACTTTCCTCTTTGTCATCACTTTGTAAGGCATGATTACCAAAAAAAAAGTTGATCAATCTTGAAATGGATGTCCACGGTCCCTAACCAAAATCGAACGAGCACTCTTCAGCTAGCGTATAGATAAGATAAGCAGCAGTATATATGACTGAAGATGTATTTTTCTTTCAGTCATCTGATACTTTCTTCTGCCTCATGCGAGCTGTTAAAGGGTCGGGTTCGGTTTTATTTTGGCCTGTAGGTTCAAAAGGGGAGCATTTGCGTCCATAATTAATAGTTTCAAATGGTAAAGCATTTTGGCTCATAAGGTTAGGCTGGGCCTGATTTCAGTAAATGAGTTTGCTAATAGAGCCCATCTTCAAGAATTTCTTACCAGCGAAAATTGCCACACACAAGCAGGCCCATACCCAAAAAGCAAGAAAATAAGGTTGTGTATCTATTTGTGGTATACTCAAATTATGGCTTATAAATCTTCTATTAAGTCCATATCACTTCCTGAAAATATTGAATCTTTTTAAGTGAACATGAAAACCAACACAGACTATTAAACAAGCTGAGGAAGAAGACCTTAATGAGAATACAAGATACACCCATCTTCGATAACTCCAGAAATGATTAATCAGTTTAAGTAATACGGAGTATTTCCACAAGCATATGCTCACGAGATCACCATATTGGGTGATCGTCGTTGCCTTTCCATGTGTGGCTGTTCTTGTTAGCTTCAACTAGATACACATCTTTTACAAAGTGTATGTAATTAAATATACAATTTAAATTCATCACTCGTTATTGATAAACATGTTGCACTTTGTCTCAACCTTGCAAGCCAAACCAACTTCTCTACAGAACGTTCGCTCCTCTTTGATACCAGAGTTCAATCCACTTTATGGATCCTTTGGTGTTTTCTAAACGAATCTACATTTAAGTATTTAACTCAAGACGCCTGAAGAAAGATCTTATCAAGTTATCCTTAATGGCATCAAACTCCTCACGTTCACATGGATTTCAAATAGATGTAGAAAAGTGTCGTTTAATTAGATAGATTGGTATAGCAGTCCTTGTAATGCTCTATCGTAATTGTATTTTGCCTAGCTTCTTGCTAATTTTTTTCTTAGTAAATTGCCATTCAAAACAAAACATGATGTAGTTTCTTGTCTATGGTGTTCACAGATAGAAAATATTTATTTGCAATTTCTTTTACTAAGAAAAATCACCACTAACTTACAGATCGATAATGAAAATCGTTTTGAAGTTGTTGCTCCCTGCAACATGGAACATTTTTGTGTTCAAAAGCTCATAAAACCAATTAAGAGAAATATTTGCCGTACATACGGCTCCATGGATTAAAAATCAAACGGAGGAAAGCTTTTCATAAGTTTTTGGACCCTGATAAGTTACTATAATAAGGCCGGACCAATTGGATTGACAATGAGGCCTGCATGATGCACGTTTAAAACAAGAAACTACACAAACCAAAATTAGTCTCTTGAAAAGCCTGTTGAGGTGAGATCCTTTTTACACTCTTTGCCTTACACAGAAAAAGAAACAAACAACAAGTCTCGTTGCAGGGCTGAACCCTTCAAAAAAATTGGGACCGCGCTTTTAAGGTCGACTTTCGTGTTTACTGAAAATGATGACCACCTAGATACTACCACATTTCTACAAAAGAAGGGTACACTCTTTTTATGTACTAGAGTTTTGATTCAAATTTATATGTGTGAGTTCTAGCTTTTGGCTAGCTTTTTAATGAATTCTAATTGTGATTGGCAGGTTTGAGAGAAGTCTAACTCAACGTCACTTCAGTTAACTCCATTTTTCATGTCTTGCCTCAAAAGTTTATAGCAACTCTTCTTTCCTCCCTCAGTTTTTTTATTCCGCATTTAATAACGCCTATAATACACACGGTTACACACCACACACACACCAAAAATATTCTCTCTATGAAAAGGTTTTAAAGGTAATCTTTGCCGCAGGCAAATACGGGACGCCAGGATGGTTTCTATACCGTTAAGTTGGCACTTGCCTTGCCGCTAAAATGTATTCCACCGTAGGCCTTTAAGTACTATGAGTTTAACATATGACATTTCTCTTTTAGTATGCTCTTTTAATATTTATCTGTTAAAACAAGTATACGTATTTAAAAAAATGCACAAACCATCTTAATCTTTGTATTATCAAAAGTTAGTTATTGTTATTGTTATTTTGGAACCATGGTTTACAACCTTTTGGCGACTAATCCACGAGTTTTGAATTCACCGCCACAAAAGACTAAGCCGGATAAAACCCTCTCTTTTTTCAGAATTATTTGCACCTAACAAGTATCGAACTTGAGATTCCTCAAACTTTAGTGACGATAGTCATGTGCTTTTTCATAATAGGTCACCTTGAGTGGCTAAAGTTAGTTGATTTAAATACGCTTATCATAATAAAACAAGAAACCGGATTGTTTTGCAAATAGATGAAAGTTCAGACACTAAGAAAGACGATAAAAGAGCCAAAGAAGGCCGAGTAAAGCCATTTGCTCAAGTTGTACTTTGCAAATTCCAAGTGTGTGTAGATATAACCTTACTCAGAGCAGAGGGGACCATATCTATTTTATTCATATTTCATAGTGAATCTTGGTTTCCTCTCTGGCATTCAATTTCTGCTGTTCCCGATAAATAACAGACGGTGAGCAGATTTTGAACGGGACTGAGAGTTTTCTAGAATCAATCATAGAGCATTAATTCATAGCCCCGTTCCCTGTATATACTTTTCTATATGCAATAATATATTAAGTTTTTTTTCCCCGTATTTGCATCTATTTGAAAATTTGGTTATCTTTACCCCTTGGTGAATTCTTGTACATTTAGGTCTTTCTTTTTTAGCCATGCTAAAAAATCTGTGCTCGAAAAGATGGTTGTTACGTGTATCTTATATAAGCTAGATTATATAAGATTCACGTAAGCTAGATTATGTTCCATACAATGATCAACTATGCTTATGGAAGTCCTGGATACATGCATGTACGTACATACACATCTTTTGAACCACAGATTCTACTAAAAGAGCTAGCAAGCTAGAAGCTAGCAGTAAATCCTTGTGCATATTACATTACACGAATACAAGCTAGTTTTATGACAACAATCAAGTCAAAAACGGAGATATGGTTGAATCTATTTTGATAAAGAAGCAAGATAATGTAGCCAAATACCATCCAAAATTTTTGGCAAATTATTATGTTTTGCCTCTATTAAAGACATTTGCGTTTGGCAACGCGACCAAATCTAACAAACTTAATATAACATCACTATATTTTACAAAACGCTTAAGTTGCTTCGTCAAATGGCGTTATATTATGTTTGTGTTTTGAGTTTCGGAGGTATTCTTTGGTTTGTCGAGTGTTATCTTTTAAGGTCTCCTCATCTACTGTTAGGTTTTGCATCTTTGTTTTGGCCGTTCGATGTGGTTAAGTTGTTTTCTGCTTTTTTCAAGTTATCTTACAAGATTTTTTTTTTAATTTAATATTTAAATCATCTAACTTCTTGCTAGTTTATTTTCAATATAATTTTTGCTTTAAAATCACTACATTATACGCATCACATGCATAAACATACACTCATACTCCCTTCGTCTCAAAATAATGGTTCATATTTTCATTTTAGGATGTCTCAAATTAATTGATCACTTTTCATTTTAAGTAATAAAATAGAAATATTGCGGAGGAATATTCTATTTGAGTTGTTAAAAATTGTAGTGGTCTCACTTTTATTAAACAGTATGATTTTTGTCTCCTAACAATAATTTTGAAACAGAAGGAGTATATATTAGATGATAAATATGGCCTAAGTCCGATTGTGGATTTGTGTACATTAGGGTTTCCATATGTAATTACATCATCGTATCAATAATACAATATCTCCAACGAGGAATTCATGATTTAACATGGTATCAAAGCGGATCTGATCCTTAGACCTAACTGGCTACGTTGAGCTGCTTCCCGAAAGCCACACCGTCAAACCCTAACCACCACTTAACTTTTTTCCCTTTCTTTCGTGTCTATTGCTTTGACAATTACTGCATTATCTTCTTGCTTTCTTGCTACTATCCCATAAGTCCCACCCTAATTCTGGTGTACCTAATTTGTATCCCATACAATAACTCTAATTCACAACCATCCATCAACTTATTTCACACATCTGCTTCATTCAACAACTTCTTTAGCTATTGTTGCATGATGAAGATTAACCTTCACTTGTTGTCGGATGTTTTTATCAACAAATTTGTCATTTGCCTTTCCTATTGTTTTTATTTGCTTTTGCTCCTGCTTGAAGAATTGCTTCCGCTTGCTGTCGAATTCTTCATCAACAAATTATTGCTTTTATTGCCATAATGTTTTTTTTTTCCTTCTTCTTAGTTTAGCTTTGTTTAATGTTTATTTAGTTTTCTAATCCAATCTCAGTTTTCGTGATTTCGACGTTCGAATTGTAAGGAGTATTAGATGATAAATATGGCCTAAGTTCGATTGTAGTTTTAAGTCCACTAGAGTTTCCATATGTAATTGCATTATAAATATCGTATCAATGATATAATATCTCTTACGAGAAATTCATGAGTTAACAATACATACATTATACATGTATTCATTCCCATATATATACGCATTAGTGGTTTCATACTCTGCAATATGAGTTGTCGGCACATAGTATTACGTATTTGCCGTAGCATTTATATTTTCTTTTAATATATACAATGTATATAGAACTATCACCATGTTTCTTTAAATTATCACATGAAGCAGGCTCCTTTAATAAAAACAAAGACCAAGAGATGATCATATATCACAGTTTATATTTATGAAAATTCGTACTGCTTTTATATTTATCTTGCAATAAAAATCATAAAATGTGTAAGTAGGTTAATGGGATGTGGGGGATAGAAGATAAGGTGGTGCAACTGTGATAATGCGATGTTATATGTATTTTATTGTCTATGAGTGTTAAAGGAAAGAAAAAAGAGTAAAAAAGTAAAAGAAGCCACCCAACAAGGCAACAACAATATATCTCCAATACGGATTCTTTTTATCCGATCGAACCTCTTCTTGCAGAGAACATGTCCCTTTATTCATGTCTTGTTTCTTTTATAATATGCTAAAATGACCAACATTATTCTTTTGTATACTTCCTTAAGTAATTCACCAAACATCAATATATAGTTAATACATACCAATATACATATGATCACTAGAGATTAATAATCTCTTGACCAATGCTCTTAAGGTATTTGATAACTTTGTCTCTCGAAAACCTTAATATCGGTCGTTGTGTTTGTTTCCCTATCAGTTCTCCCTAATGAAGTCGTTACTCATCTTCTTAGTTCTTACCACTATGCATAGGTCTTTCCAAACTTATACAAGCTACAAATAATTAACAACTGTCATGCAATGTTTACACACAATCTACATTTTCTCTTATGTGGTTTTGTTGACGATTGGACAATCAAAAGCTTTAGAAGGCGTCTGATCAGTGTTGGCATTCTTAGTGCAACGGGTACTAATTATTTGTGTAAATTATGCTGTATTGTATTGCACTCAGCATTCCTACGTATAGAAAGTGCAAGAGAATAACTACAAGGAAAGTAGGTAGTGAAGATATGAAAGCTAGTATCTATCTATCACTAATATCAATCTTCTCTTGATTACTATGTTTATCAAATAAATCTATTCTAAATATATCGAAACCAATTAAGTCTATGATGTTTATCATATATCCATTATGTTTACAAGGATATATTTGATTAACATAATAGACTTAATTTGTAGTTAGTGAAGATATGAAAGTTAGTATCTCTATCTGAATGGATGTTTGAAAAGTTGGCCCATTAGAAATATCAAAAACAAAGTCTGTGTTTGTTTGTTAGATTAGACAAACTCTTTTGAAATCATTGGTGCGCTAGGTATGAATGGCTTCAGTCACGTCATTGATGGTCGACTTGCTTGAATAGAAGAAGAGCCCACTTTCATATTGAATTGAGGTTTTCATTAGCTCTTTCAAGATGATATTGACTCTTTCATCTCGCTGGAAGATATTTCATCTATTTTTTTTGACAGTTGAACATCTTTCAGAATGCTGAATCAACCCACCTCCATGACATGGAGGGGGCCAACCCAGAGCGGTGGTTGGTTGTCTGAACCGGATCCCGTCACAATCACTCTGGGCCAGCTGCCAGGAAGAAACCACGACATACGTCACCATCATCTATTAACTCCCTTTTTCAAACCAATAGATGGATTTTAATAAGTTGGTTTCTAGATGCTTTGGGTATCCCCTTTGATCCAATTACTTGTAATTTGTAAAGTGCTATATAGATAGTGTTTGTGATTAATGTATATTAACCTTGTATATATGGCGTTTGACTGTTTGTGATTAATGTATATTAACCTTTTCACCTAAATATATGTGTTCTATATACACCACATCATATCCTTGCATTGTTGCATGCAGTCGGAGACTTTTGTGAAAAAGGGCTCAGTGATTTGATAACTAAGTGCACAAAACGGATGTCTATCTCAAACAAAGAATCCATACAATTAGGAAGTTATTGGACACCAGTTTTATCAAGTTATGTTGATCATGATCAACGTCAGTGTAACTTAGGGTCGCATGCATCGACATCCCTAAATACCTAATTTGAAGATATAATTAAAAGATTAGTCGCAATATACCCCTACATCTCGATTTGCAGGTAATGCACTTTTCATCAAGTACACGAGGATGTAATTGTTTTACTTTCAAAGGGAAACTTTATATCATTGTTGAACATGAGCACCTCAATTTGGATACACAGTGCACCACCTTATCTTTGCACGCATTATACAATACATATTGCATGAATGTTAATATTACAAAATTACCCTCTCGGTGTAGTAGACGATGGTAAGAAGCATTCATTACGATGTTGTCTTTTACCCTAATCACTATTGGTCTATTGTCCATGGATGTCACCATCGATGTCTATGTCTAAATATGCCAATGACCACATGCACCCTTATGAAGATTGGTGCATTCATTTAAATCTTATATGAATCGTGTAATAATTCATCATATACTTGTTCACAAATAAAAAAACACACCATGTTGTCTTTATACATACACAAACACCAAAAGACCAAAACGGTAAGTTCATCGGATTTTCCTTACTAAGTTACTACCTCTATCCCTAAATAAGTGTTCAATTTGATTTTTCAGATTCAAACTGGATCAACTTTGACCTTATCTATTTTTGCGGGTGTTATATAATACTTGATAAAAAATATATGAATGGATTGGGTTTTAAGTGTATTTTTCATTAGTATAGTTTTTCATCAAGTATTATATAATACAAAAATAATATTTACTGTCAAAGTTGAACCAGTTTGACTCTGAAAAGTCAAACTGGACATTTATTTAGGGACGAAGGGAGTATTAATTAGGGGCTAAAAAATGAAATGAAGCATTATAGGTTTTTTAGCTAGGTTGTATTTTAATAGTTCAAACAAGAGGATTGAAATATGGTCGGTATGTATACGCGACTTGTTTCGTTGATTGGTAACATCACAGAATGTTTGAGGGCTTAAAATATGCTAGAAGAAAGCTTTAAATGTTCACTACAATCATATAGATTCTATTCGTTTAGCAAAGTGATAGAACCTTTGAAAAAGTAAGAACACTTAAAATCAAAGCAATATGACCGGTGTCTCATAAACAGGAAAATAACAAAGTATGAAGTTATAGATTCCAAGTATTTTGGGAACTTATATTCGTATGTGTAGTAGTTTATTTTTTATTATTATTTTTTTTACGCCGTCTTTTTTTGTAAAAATGATTCTAACAAGAGACTATATAACCATGAAAATAATATACACAATATTGTTTCAAAGAGTCAGATAATTAATCACGCCAAACATGATGTAACTTGCAATTCCTGTGTATAATCGAGAAACTATGCATATCGAAGGAATCACTTAACCACTGATTTGACGATAAATTGTTCAAATAAACCAACAAACCTAGTTAAACATAATGAAACTCGAAACGATCCTATGCATTGAGGGAGGTGCTCGACGACCAAAGCTTTGCCTTCCAAGGCAAGAAAAGACTTTCCTAATCATAGTCTGGAAATATCAAGCTAAGTTAAATTTAAAGGCTAATAACCTATCAAAGCATCATACTTGTCACAAATGTCAGTTCGACGTAGCGAACAAAAAAAATAGCTCTTCTAGACATTAAACTTGACATTGTTGTCTTCAATTGAGTAATAAAGATAAAATACAAAATTGTGATGACCATTTTACCCTTGAATTTTTAAAAATTGCATCCATTGTCCAAAAGGTAAATTACATAAATGATCCCTCTATTACATAAATTGCATCCATTGCATCCATGATCCCTCAAAGGAATTAAAACCTAATATACCCATCTTCAAAGTGCCGCCACCACCACCTTTCCCCTCACCGTCATTACCACCACCGTCGCCACCCTTACCTTTTTTCTCACCACCACTTTAACTGTTACCAAATCTTTTTTCTTATCAAGCGACTACTCCGATCTCAACCACCTGAGCCTCGATCTGGTAAACGGATTAAGAGTTGTGTTTGGTTTGTTTCGGCTATGAAGTGGGTCGGGTAGGATGTGGGTGGTGACTGAATATGATGTGGGTGGTGAGAATGAGGTTCAGCTGATTAATGGTTTTTGGTGGTAATGAATGGAGGTTGTCTTTTGAAGGTGGATTTGGTGGTGGTGGAGGTGGTGGTCCGGTGGTGGTGGGTAAATAGGTTCAACTGATTAATGGTTTTTGGTGGTAATGAATGGAGGTTTTCTTTTACTCAATTGCAATCACATTCCAAATTGCAACGGTTTCGTACCTATTACTGTAAGTGTTTGAGGCTAAACATCTCCGCCATAGGATTTATAGATCCTTTCTTATTCACTTTATGGAAGGAAAAAAAAACATAGAACATGTAAAAAAAGAGATGAAAATGAAGGGGAGGGAATACTTGATCTTTTTGGCCTTGGTTATTGTCATGTTCTCAACAAATGACCTTTTTCGAATAGCGGATATCCTTTGTTACAATTAGGGGCATGACTGGTATGAATAAGTTGCAGTTTGTTATTTAAACAAAGGAAAATGTGATGTTATAATGCTAAACGTTGCAAGTACAAAAGATTTTCATAAGTCAAATGTTTTAAGGATGGAATTTGGATAGGTTGCTTACTTCCAGTAAGAATTTAAAGCAAGAATATATGGATTAGATGTTTCTGAAAACGCCAAAGCACTTGCCGGATTTGGTTTCCCACCATCAGACCTCCCTACCTCAATACCAGCATCATTCTTGGTACCTACCAAGAATTTGAAGCAGGTAAATATGGATTAAAACAGTTTTATGTTGTAAGGGGTTGTGATATTAGAGTCAGTTTGGGTTAACCCGCAAAAATTTGTTTGGAAACTTGTTTTATATAATATAAATGTCTTTTTTTTTCCAGTGTGGAATACTTTTATGTTTGTTTGGCCTACTTGACCCATTTCACTTTCAGCTAAATTTTCTGATTTGACCCATTATGGATAAACCGTAGCCCAAAATTGACCTGTTCCCATCTAGAGGCGACTAGACCTCTTAAATAGTGTAAGAGAGAAGGCTGACCCGTTTTTGTACCAGATTTTGTTACGGTTTTGTCAAGTATTTCAGAAGATTTAGCCACCTCTACTTGGCTACCAACATCAGCTGCTTCTATTAAGGGAGGGAGCACCTCAAACTTTGCTGAATGATTCCAAAAAATTACTCCACATGTCAATAAGTTAGAAAAACATCACACGAGTTGCTGGAAAAGATTTTGACAGTCCATGTGCAGAACTATTTAGTTATCATTTTACAGGGACTATTTTTGTAATTTAGCCTAGGGACGATGGATGCAATTTTCGCAAACCCACAGGGACCATTTATGTAATTTGGAAGGGTAAAATGGTCATAATACTCAATTGAAGACAACAATGTCAAGTTTAATGTCTAAAAGAGGTATTTTTTTTGTTCGCTACGTCGAACTGTCATTTGTGACAATTATGATGCTTTAATAGGTTATTAGCCCTAAATTTAATCCTACACTAGATTAATCACTACATACCCCTCTCTCGTGAATTAAATACCTGACTTTCTATTCTGATTTGCTATAAAGAAAATATCAATTTTAATATTTCAACCAATCAAAATAGTTTCAGACATTTTATTTGTGCCATGTATCATGATTTTACCCTTCTAAAATTGTGTATATTATAAACATTTAATATGTTAAGTGGGGGTATAACTCGGGTCTCGTTATTGATTTAGAATTTTGATGTTTCAGCCGTTGTTTGGTTTCATGTTATGTTAGTGTTGCAGTGTTTTAGGTCTTCTTGTAGGGTTGTTTCTGGAGGCGTTGTTTTGTAAATGTTGTGGCGTTTGTATATTGTAACTACTTGCTAGTTTTTAATATGGGATTGTTTAATAGGTGCTTCAATTAACGTTATTATAAAGGAAAACTTTGAGTTTATTGAATTAAAAATCAAATTTAGTTATGGTAATTAATGAGTTTAATTAATTTTGTTTAAATGCAATTTATACTTAAAAAGAGTTTTTGTTTAATGAATGTGGTTTAACGAATGCCCTAGACAATAGTTAGATAAACCCTTTTAATATATCATGTTGTTGATTGATTTTATTTTATTTTACTCCTATTTTTTTTGAGAATTTACCTATTATCATGAATATTTCACGTATAGATTTTGTGTTATCAGAAAAAAAGGCCTTTAGTGACCACACAATTATGGTCACTAATAGTAGATATTGACCATATCAAAGTGGTCACTACTCGTCACTAAAAGTCGGTCACAAAAGGTAATAGTGATGACATTTGAATATGGTCACTAAATAGTGACCAAAAGTTTGTTGTCACTTTCATTTGTGACGACTAATTCTTAGTCACTAAATGTAAAAAGTGGTCATTGAATTTGGTCACTAAAAGTAAAAGTGGTCACTATTTTAGATGAAGTGACCAAAGATATCACTTTTCTTTAAATTTTATGACCAAATAATGGTCACTAATTGAAAAAATATTCTACTCGTAATCACTAATTTCTTTATTAAAATTCGAAATAGAAAATAATTTACCCGAAACAATATAAATCCAAAATTAATTACATCTACAAAATCTATATTTATTTATGCGAAACAAAATACAAGAATCACGATTACATCAATTTGATACCAATATAACAAATAATGAAAACAAAAAATAACAAGTACTCGATAATGGTTGCTGTCACATCCCTTAAATTTACAGTTGCATATAAGTTTAACATATTATGTTAATAAAGAGATGCACTTGTAGTATAACTAGGGGTGAAAATGAGCCGAGCCGAGCCCGAGCCTGTCAGAGCTCGAGCTCGGCTCGTTTAAGTTTTAAAAAGCTCGAGCTTGAGGTCGACTCGTTTCGAGCTTTAAATTTTAAGTTTGAGCTCGGCTCGTGATATGTTATATAGGCTCGGGCTCGGCTCGAGCTCGGCTCGTTTATACAAGTTGGCAAAGAAAAGTTAAGTTGGGCTCTATCTCGAGCTCGCCTCGTAATATATCTGTATTGAGCTCGTTAATAACCTCGTGCTCGGGCTCGTATATATATTTAAAAACTAAAATACCATAATGTAGTTTAGGCTCGTTTAGGCTCGCGAGCCCAAACGAGCTTTGTATGTAATGCTCGGGCTCGAGCTCGATTAATAAACGAGCTGCAACTTAGGCTCGAGCTCGGGCCCAGGCTCGTTTAGGCTCGGCTCGTTCGAGATTTTTACCGATCCGATCCCGAGCTTTTCACGAGCGGCTCGACTCATTTCCACCCCTAAGTATAACTGAGTTGATGACAATTAAAATGACCTTGTTAATGCGAACAACTGGATCATGAAGCTTTGACGTTGGACTACATCACAAGACAAAAAAAGTCAAACATAGTCAAAACAAAACAATACATGAATTTAGCAATCTAGCAAACAGAATTACCTGCAGAACCACCTGTATAAATGTTGCAACATTGCATCAGTATATATATTTCCAAATGAAACTGCATCGGCAAGGCATCTTTGAATCAATTGTTTGAGAACACAAAATGCAGGTGAACAAGATGTGGCCTTAGAAATTTGCTTTCAAAACTTTAATACGTTAAATACTTTATTTAGTTTAAAAGTGGAATAAAGAAATTTGCAAACCTTTAGCTCAACCATGACTTTTCTATAAGCACCGAGACGAATCAAAACAGGCGCACGGAACCACAAAACTTTCACAGAAAAAAAATAAAATGGTTCATATATAAAGTAAGATCATTAAATTAAGCTGACCTCGTCTGAGTAGCAAGTCTATTCTTCATTATCCCCTCCAAGATCCGGAATCCCATTATCTAACACCCAAAGTATCTGCAAAGATTATAAGGAACTCAGAGATTAATAAGCAGACGCAATGCTTAATAATATAGTACCACGTTAAGGTTTCAAAGGATATCAAACAAAAGGTAAACCATAAACAACATGTTGCTAATCAAATAATGCTCTTTCAAAAAAGATGTAGAAAACTAGAAGGGGGGTTGAATAGTTTACCAATTAAAAACTTTGTTTTGAAACTTATTGAAAGATCAATTGATATTGATCTTTGGATATGTTGATGAAATATGCAAGTAATTTGTAAAGAGTAAATAAGGAAAGAAATGATCAAACCACAACAAGTTATTTATAGTGGTTCGGTCTACAAGGACTCTATTTCCTTGCCCTACTCCACTCCCCGAGTCTCACACTCGAGAGTTTAACTTCACTAGTCAACAAGCTCCTTTCACCGGCTGAGAAAACCTTTACACTTCGCTTACACAATTTCCGACACTAAGCTAGATGTCGAGTTCTTTCCAAGGGTACAACTACTCCCACACACAATGTATTTTGAGGACTAAAATACTAACCACTCACACTCACAAGATTATGATGGTTTAATACAACAATGAAGTATGAATCAACACTAGATCATACAACACTAAACAAACAAGACTTCCAACTTCTTGTTTGAAGCTTGAATGTGACTTGATCTTCTTTGCTACAAAAGAGATCACTACTATGATATGAAACTGAGTTAGAAAGGTTAGAGAGAAGATATGTATGAGAGTATATTAGAAAGGGTTGAAAAACTACTTGGCTTGGCATTGCTATTTATAGCCAAAATGGACAGGAGCGTCCACGGACCGCGGAACCCTTAAAAGGGTTCCGCCCGTGTACCAATTTGGTACCGCCGGGTCTGACAGCCAAGATATCAAATCTTTCCAAAGTCAACTCTATCTAAGTGAGATTGTGCAAGATATGAAGAGTACAAATCCACACAAAATATCTAATGAAATCTTCCAATGATTTCCATGATGCATCACATGATGTCATATGTTGTATTTCTATTTTTAGAAATATGCAAGTACTTAAGTAGTGTTTGGTTTTAAGAACCTAACACATTCTAAGAACTACTATCATACATAATGATTAGAGTCATATCAAGATGTCACTAATCATAAATGTAAATGCTTGAATGAAGAATATATTGTTTGAAAAAGCTTGTTTTAATATCTATTAAACTTGACAAGCTTTAAGCTTTTATACAAATTAAATTTACTTTTGTAGTTAACAAAACTTAGGTAAAGATCAAAAATATAAATAACGTTTAATGACGATATTTTTATTAACAAAAGATATTTGCAGTGTGTATAACCCAAACTTGTTCAAAATTGCCTAATGGAACCTGTTCAGATTAAACCATATTAAGGTGAACGTAAAATAGAATTATAAATCGGTTAGAAACATGATTCAGATGTATTATTACATGGAAATATCTGGAAAGAGAAACTCTTTCATTTAACCACCGAGATGATGCATCACAACGTTGCAGCCCAAGTTTTGTAGCCGGAACTTGCCACCCAATAATCTGTAAAGAAGAATGATAATAAAATGAGCAATGAGTACCACAACAATGTCAGCTCATGCTGGAACAAACTTGTATGAATAGTTTACTACCTAATGTTGACTATCATGAGCATCTGAAGGAAAGTTCACACACGGAAAATCATCTAGAGCTCTTATATTGGTCTTTATTAAGTCGACCTCTGGGCACTCAACTACAACAATTACAGTTCCATGAAGTTGATTTCTGTCGATTAATTTAACAGTTAAGAAATAGCATGTTATTTTTGAAAATTCCATGGTGCTAATTTATGAATGATGTAATACATGAATTCACTTATTTGTCTTTGTAGATCTTTTCAGCATCTTTTGGGTTCCCAACATACCTCACTTGGATATTTTCCCATATAACAGTTATAATATGTGCTAATTTAATGAAGAATCAAACAGGATCATATTTAGTTTTTTTATTTTATAAGTACCAAACCTCACCTTAAAACTGGAAGTATCTCTAGACAAGGAAGGTTCTGATAAAGCTTGGAAAGCTTTACGAAACAATTTCTCTAAAATATTTGGTGTTAACTCTTTATTTTGAACCAGACTGACCATTACCACATGGATTGTCGCATGTGATGGAAAATATACAAGATAAATGCCAGTGCCCCGAACATTAAAGCTGAAAATAGAAAAGTAACAAATTACGATTGATTTTAACATCTTCTTTTTGCAAGCAGTTTTAAGAGCATCATAACAGAATACTAGAACTTACCTTTTGTACAAGTAAAGAGAAGGGATTGACGATTCTAAGTAAGAACACTCTGTAGTGGCTTTCATATAACTTTTATGTGGACAATAAGTTAAGGCAGTTCACATGATGCCAAAAGCAAAACTTCATATTGCAGACATGAGAAGTACAGTCATTAGTAACTAACGCTAAAAGGGCTGAAAGGATTAATAACAAATTCAAATAAGAACATTATATTATAAGTCGTGATGTGTCTTATTGGGAGCATTATCTATGACCAGAAAGAGAAACAAAGATAGAAAATGACCTCGAAATTAGAAGTTAAGAAACGACCAACAGTCTAAATCACATACTAAGTTAGATATTGAGATGACGTGTGCGTCTTTAGTCAACATGAAAGCCACTTTTTTGGATCACTAGAAGATGTGTCTCCCGATTGCTCAGGATCAACATCATCAGTATCAGTGTGTATATATGTTTTCATGGCAAGAGAAACCATTGGAGAACTAAAGCTCATTAAACAATCTGTAAGAAATAGTACTGATGATGATTCAACATCGAGTACAGCAGCCTGATAATCAAAATGCTAGTTAGTAATGATGCTTTAAAGATTTTAATTTCTAATCTTTTTTTTAATCATAACATCGTGGTTATAATACTTACCTTACCGCATTCGTGTCCAACAATTACTCTAGCCCCAAAGAATGTGTATTGTAGGCTTAGTACCGGAGAATTTATAAGAGAAAAAATAGTTGTAGCCAATGCAAAAATTGATAACAAATGAAATTTAGTCGGATTATGGGCTTATTTGATCTTGAAAGAGCAGATAAGTGATAACGCTACACGCGTCGTTCGGGGTCAAAGGAACTTCCTTTTCGTCGAGCAAGTTTTTCAACACCCTAGGCAGTAAACCTAATCGTTGTAGTGTAGTATTAGGGTAAGCCACGGGAATTGATATCGTTCTCTAGGGGAATAGGAATGCTAGTGAGAAGTTACTACGCTAAGGTTGGGGTTGAGGAAGATTATTATTTATCTTTTTATGTTTTTAGGAAATGGAAAGGTACGAATTTCGGGGTATTGGATTTGGGGGTTGGTATTTCTACTGATTACTCTATTCGTCTAATTATCAAATCTAAGGTGTATGTAGTCTATCTCTAATTATTGTGCGCTCGTATGATGATTTAAATATGTGTTTACTTAGGTTTTATTACTCCTTAATTATCTCCTATTGATGGTTGAATTGTCACGTCCTTATTCTTAATCGCGTTGTGTGTCTAAGGTCGTAGGGTATGCGTTTATCCCTAACTCTTTGAAACTACCAAAGGTTATCGCCTACAAAATCTCTAGGATTTATAAACTTAACACTAAGGTACTCTTCGGATGGTTTAGCCTACAATGACTCTAGGTACTTTAAGCTAAGGTTCAACAAAGATTAATCAAGCATTAACTACACAACGGATGATCTATCGCAATACTAGATTATTAACAATTAAGATAAAAGACAACCAATCAATATTCAATAATTAAGTTTCATATCTCCTAAGCAAACACACAAGTAAATTAGCCGGACATGGGAAACATGCAAGCATACACACAATTAATTGAAGACATAATTGAATTAATGAAGTAAAACACTTATCTTGGTGCAAGATAGGGTATGGAACCCTAAAATAGTGTACAAGACAGCCTTGGTTCTGTTTAGGTTTTTACTCCAAAAGACTACACACTGAAAACTAAAAAATTCAGATTCTATATATAAGATTACACATGCGACGGCGTCACCTTATGATTTGTGACGCCGTCGGGTCGCCGTCATTAGGGTTTCGTCTTGGCCACGTTAGTCTTGCGACGGCGTCACCTTATGCTTGTGACGTCGTCTGTATCAAATCTAGGCCGTCTGAGTTGCGACACCCTACTCTTTTAAAACCTGAAGCCGTCACTTGTGAATGAGCAATTTGGCTACTGAGCCGTCACAAAAGTTGTCCGACGGCGTCACTGTTTTGTGCCTGACGCCGTCACCTTCAGTTCCAGCAGCCTGAGTGTCTCGATTCTTGACTTTGGCCATTTTCTTCGTATATTCGCGCCTTTTCGTCCGAATAAGTGTCATTCCAGCATTTTGCCTTCAAGATACCTAAAAAGTGAAAAGGAACGATATTAAGTAATAACGGATACAAAAGTGATCAAATAAGGGCATAAACGACCCCTCAAAAAGGTACATTTTAAAACCTTATCAAATATCCCTACACTATGTATTTGCTTGTCCTCAAGCAAATGTGCTTTTAGCCAATTAATTTATAAGTTAGGGGTCATGAAGCATTGGTTTAGAACAATCCACAACACATATAAGCCCCGCAAAAGTCATAACAAGCACCGAAATTACATACTAGCACCTCACATGGGGTGTTTGGATACTCACATCTCTCGGGTGTATATGAAATATAACAAATTGGAAATGGAAGATAAACACTCATTAACCGGTCCTAGTACATAGATTACCATAGGCTTGAGACTAGATCAAACCTTCATCGCTTTGGCGTAAGCACCTAGGAAAGACTATCAAAGAGGTCTTTTAAAGGGTTGTAATGTTAGGCTTACGGTAAGGAAACAAAGGGTTTGGTGGGATAGGCGATTTAGTGGTGGCAAGTCAAAAATCTTTATGTTACAAGCATGCGAAGAATGGCGTTGCTAAGCCAAGACTCGACACTCTAAACTCTAGATAACTGAAACAAACAAACATAAATTTAAAGATAGATGTAAGATGGTAGCCCGTATGTTTTTTCATTTTTTTTCAACACTCTATTTTTTTCTTTTTCTCTTTTTCTATTTTTTTTTCATACACTTTAACTCTACCATCCTCTATGATAACATCAAAATGATAGGGATTTATAGGCACATCCCTACACTTGAGCTTTTATTACTCTAACACTAATATGACCCGAATTGAAAAGATCAAAACACTTGGAGTACATTATTATGCAAATAAAGGGAATTTGAATTTAACGTTCCCTTCCCATCATTTCACAAACTTTAACTGTTCCCATGAGTCCCAATCTTCCCAAAACTGTGTACAAAGGATATGACTCGACTTAGCAACTTATGCAAGCAACTAGATAATTGAACTAAGGGTTTAGTGTGATAACAATAATGCACTAAAAGTGAGTGCATACAAGGTAGGCTAAGGCGATTTGGGTGTACATTTGGGGTTGGGGTGTAAACAATGCTCTTCATTGATATTCCGGAAAACCGAAACATCACGAGAACCGCGAAAAGGATAGGCTCTGAGGGGTTGTTAGGTCATTAAGTTTACAACACAAGCACAATAGAAAGAGATAGAGAAGAGAGAAGGCGGATGAACAATAAACCAAACACACACACTCATATGAACTTAAGCCAGTTACGCGTAGGAGTATGAAAGAGAGATAAATTGAACAACCAACCCTCAAGTGAGGGTTATTACAAGGTATTTATAGGAAGGGGAGCTAGGGCAACACTCCTACTCCCTTCCTTTCCTTTGTGGACATGGGCCTATGCTCATGGGCCTTCTACATAAGCTTAAGCTAATAACAAACATAAAGGCCATAATTAAGCTAACTATTACATATGAATCATTAACACTTGATATAGGTTTAGGAGTGATTCCAACAATCTCCCCCTAAGTGTTGGTGATGAATGAATGTAAACGGTGAAGGTACTGATGTAATAGTAGCTTTGACGTCTTTTGACATTCTTCTTTCTTGTGAGAAGAATTTCCTTGATTTGAACAATCTCCCCAGTGTAGAGAAATTATTTTCTTTAAACAGTTTTTCTTTGACGTCATCTTTGTTCTTTGATCATTGTTCTTTGTAATGGTAGTGATAGTATGTTGTTGTTGTCTGCATCAAGTCTGCCTCAGGTCTGCTTCGCTGCTCCAGTGTCTCCACGTCATTCTTCAACATGCTCACACGCTCTTTGACGTTGGATTTCAGTACTGATGAAGTTCTTTAAGTCTTTAACTTTGTAGATTCTTTGGCTTGACGAAGAATCATTCTGACTTTTGTGTTGCTTTTAGATAGAACTTCCATTAGTGATGATGTTGGCATGAGCATGTGAAGAATCTGCACGATCATTCCGCTCCAGAGCTTCTATAAGAAGAAAATATGAAAAACGGTTAGTAATAAGCGGATTACGGCACTTACAAGTTTGAACTTCGAGAGTGTTAACAGCATAGTGTGAAAACACAACTCTAATTCTCATAAAGGCCGTTCCTGAACTGGAGTCCCACAAGTGAGATAACGCGATGTACCGAAGTACACCTACAGTTCAGATGAGTCGCTGAGGTACACCGAAGCATCACCTCACGACTGTAGACCGTTTGAGACACACTAAGCGTAATCCACGGGGAGTTACCGAAGTGACCTGCTGTCAGGGCTGTTTGATGTTGACCCCGGCAGGAGTTTCCATTCAATCACTGAGGATCACTATTGTGAACCTCTCATAAATGTTCTCGACAGATTGCTAAGATATGTGAAGGACTCGATAACGTACCACTGATGTTCTTATTGTTGAACACCAAGTGGTGAAATGTCAAGTGTACCTAAGAGATCTTTTGATGAATCTCGTGGCTCTAGACTCAATAGTGCGTTTTGGTTTTCCTGAGCGGAGACTAGGGAGAGGGTCTCCTTCTTCTATATCAGCAATCTCTAAGAGAAAGCCGATAGATTATGTAGGGTTTCCTGTGAGAATTAAACAAGCTTCTATTGAGAGAAACTTGAGTGGCTAAGAAGGTTTAGTGCATGCGTCACTGGGTCCATGACGACTTTTAATCTTCAATACCGGTGTCACTAAGTGACAACCAGTAGCATATGAATTGAACCCGGTGTCTGCCCTAAGTTGAATAATTTGGAGGGCTATTTCTTTTCACCATTTTCTTTGCATTTCTTTTTAATTCTTCAACTCCTTCTTTCTCCGATTCTCATTTTCTCCTTTTTACAATCATACCTAAGGACTTCTAATTTTAACTATTGGTAGTGTCCTTGGGTAGATCCCTCCGGCTCTGGCAGATCATAGGACGGTTATTCCTAACCTTAGTCACCTTATAACTCCATGACTAACTTATGTTGCCATAAAACCATTTTCATGAAAATCTCTCAAAGTGTTTGTGAATGAAAAACATTTTAGTACCACTGTTGAGAGATAAATATTTTGCATAAACACTCCCCCTCCACATGTGCTTAAGAGTATTTACGGAAATCTACACAGTGAGGAAAGAGCGCGCACCTTTTGAATTGATCAACTCAAGATAGACAATCCCCCGTGAGACACGGTTACGTTGTATAGTTAAAGAGTTGCATTGTCAGCTTTTAGGTGACAACTAGCTCTAATAACTACCTTGAAGAAACCTTAAAAGGTTGTCAAACCCGTCAGAGTTCATGTCTACCAAGAGTTTCTCGAATGGTACATTCTATTCGGACAAGTCCTTTGCGAGACACGTTTACATCACTAGCGAACTAGCTTGAAGTTATTACCCATCCCGGACAAGTCTTTTCGAGTTACTAACAGTTAAGTATCGTCAATTCGTTGGTTAAGTCTTTTCACACGAGGATTCAATTAGCAAAACACAACATATTTCTTATCACATATTTTTCTCCCCCTCAAAAATGGCATATAAATGTTATTTTTTGAAGAAATGTTGAGAATAAATATGACCATTTTGAGTTTTATGGGAAGATGACCACTGTGAAAAATTTGTGAACAAAGTTTTAATTCAAATACTCCCCCTCAAAAAGTGATATAAACGGTTGAGGTTTTGAAAATCATAAGGGGAAGTACTTGTTCTTTTGAGCAAAACCTTTAAAAGTGAAAGGTTTTATATGTTTTACTCAAAAGTAAGAAGCTTTCGCTCCTTTTATAAGGAATGTGGCACTGAAGCGTACCACAGGGTCCTTTTATTACAAGAACGGGTTGTACACTGTTATGTGTTTACAAGCCATTATCATAATTAAACCACACATCCAAAATATTATGAAATAAAAGCAGTTCAAGGGGTACCAGGAAGTCCATCAATCTTGCCAGGAATGCGAACAGGGCATTGATAGCCGGCAAGAGCAATCCTGGGACGACCACCTACAAAGCTCTCTAATGTTCTGAACTGGTCCCTTCGATACAACCTTTCATCAATCATAGTGATGATCCTCTTCACATCCCTTTGATCCTGAGAATTCCATCGCTTCGGAGACCCAATGCCTTCATGTATCGCCTTCAACCGATAAGCCAAGCCATCCCAAACCTTCTTCAATGTGTGATCCCCAAATTTGAGAAGATCTCTACACGCCATCAAGCAATTTCGTTGAAGTTCACTGCGATAAACGACGCCGAATGGTTTGCTGACGAGGGTGTATTGTGAAAGCCGGTTGATGTCGGGAAGATCTAGTTGAGGTGGAGTGAAGTTAACACGGGTCTGATATGATTCAACTGCAAGCTGGAGATCTTCTACACGTTCTTTGATTACTATTCTTCTGATGAAGATAAGCAAGGACTTGATGTATTCACGTTGCACTTCAGTTGAGAATTGTCTCATGCGACCCTGTACTTTGGAAAGGTACATGTCTTCAATGTCGTTGATAGACAAATTCTCAAAGTCCGCTTCAGAGAATGCATAATCCCTTTCGTCTTGCCTTTTGACCACGATATTCTTGAGGAAAGTGTAGTCCTATTTAGACGAAAGATCAACATGTTTAATAGCCACGATTGCTTTAGTACTGAACACTTCATGTTGAGACTTCTGAACCTGGCAGCTTCTGTAGTAGATTCGTCGGCGTTCCGGCCAATGGTGAATCCCATACAATGCATCACGGTCATATACTGCCACATTGTTGGAGAACATGTGGTTAGCCCTTTCCTCGATGGCTATGCAGTTAGTGTATATGGCTGCCGGGAATGGAAGTGTCAGAGATGTAGCGTATTTCCTTGAACCATCGCCACCGTGTAGAAGAAATTCCAAGTCTTTGTTGAAGAAATATCGGAATGGAATCCTAGGCTGATCTGGTTGGCCAATTATTGGTAGAGGTTTAGACCAGTCGGTGTAATATGGAGGGTTGTCCCGTTTGGTGAAGTCGATGTTTGCTTCGGGGTTGAGCCAATCCATGTTGTTAGACATAGCTCGTGCTATATTATTAAGGTGATACTCAACTTCAATAGCACTTTCCGAGCTGTCTTTGAGCAATTAAAATGCTTCATTCTTGATGCGCTTCAACTCGGATTTCGTCATCTTTTTCACACGGAATTTCTCTTGCAAGAACTTAGCATGCTCCAATGTACTACCGTCTTCCAGATCTTGACCTTCAGGTGGGTAGGGAGTAGAATTAACAAGTGTAGAAAACCAGTCGTATTCATCGGTGTCATCTTCATCTAGCCATGATACGACGTCAGCCTTAGGCGCCTTCTTCTTCTTTTTCTTAGGCCTGGATGAAGATTCTGGTTTCTTAACTTTGTCGGGAGAGGCGGGTTGTTGTTGGGGCTCATGGAATTCCTCATCGTCACCACCTGTATACTCAAAGTGATCACCGGTTTTCTGAGTCTGGGGTGGTAACTCAGAAGAATCCTGAGGTTTTTCAGTAGAAGAGCGAGGAGGAGACCTTTGTTGAGCTGGAGTCCGTTGGGGTGGAGGTTGCATAGAAGATGATTCACCAGACTTCTTCGGGCGTTTAGGCTCGTCATTCTTATCCTGATCCTTATCTTCATCGTCGCGTGGACGCTTAGGCCTTTCAGCTTCTTCTCTGCATGCTGATTTAAGTTGGTATTCCAGCAATGCTTCAAACAATTTACCTTCGTAGGAGGCAAATGTTGTAGATCGTTTCGACATTTGAGCTACAGCCGGTTAACCAATTCAGCATCTGAGAAGATTATGGGATCAACTGGATTGATGTTCACATGCATTGGAGATGATTTCATAGTCTATTTGGCCAGGTGTAAGAGATTCGGATAGAGTTGTTTGGTGAACATCTCCTTTGTAATTCCAGGAACGATGTCAAGAAGGAACTTGTGAGTGTATCCTTTGATCATCTCGTCCATTTTCCCTTGAAGATCATCTTTCATGAGCTTCTGGACATACTCCCTTTCAACTTTCATCTCGTCATTCTTGTCATGAAGGTACTGTACCTAATCAGCAAGAAAATTCAGCTTCTTGTAAAGCACGTCTTTCTTTCTGACGTGTTTGACAGCTTTAACGATTCGTGTCTTAGCTTGAGAAATCCAAGAGGCAGTTGGCTTCTTCACTGATCTGGATGTGGATATGGTTGTTCTCTTTTATGGTGGTGGTGAAGAGTGAGAAGATGAATCCGATGATGATGAGATGTGAAGAGACTCCGGGTCCTTTGGTGGTTCAGAAGTTTCCTTCTTTGAGCGTGTAGGACTATCCAGAAGAAACATATCATAATCAACATCTTTATCTTTCTCGGACTTTTCAGTTTCTGGTTCTTCAATGTCATACTCAATAGAATCTTCCACGCGCTTTTGTGGTTGCTCCAAAGTGGTGGCACCAGTTCCCTTATCGGGTCGATTAACCGCATCAGGATCTGGTGTAGGTTGAACTTCACCACTTGACCCTCCGGGGCCACCCATTTGATCCTTAGCAAATTCTTTCGCAACGTGTTGGAGTCTAACGAATTTGAACTTCCTCCTGTAATCAGTTTCCAGTGGCTCTTCTTCTGAGCTTTCCTCTTCGTGCTCAATCACTGGAGTCTTCCCTTTGCTTATATCTGCTGGTGGACTGGGAGGTTTTGCTACTGAAGGAGGTGCTTCGGTTGCAGATTCAGAGTAGAAGACCTCTTCGTCTGATTGTGTATCTTCAGAGCTTTCGTCCACTAGCTTTCTTGGCGGTTCAGGCTTTGGGACGGGAATGGGAACAACTTCCTTAGAAGGAACAGTCCTTTTTGTGGAGGATTCCTCTTGGGGGAACTTCCTCTGACTCTCAGTGCTTGCAGCACTCCCTGCACTCCCTCTTCTGGTTCTCCTTGTAGGTGTACCAGAAGATTTTTCATCGAGAAAACCAACTTTGTTCTCTTTCACAGCTACCAAATATATATCTTTTATAAGAATAGAGCTGTTTGAGTTCATCTGAGAGAAGGAGATCCGGCAACACACCACCTTGTTTCTTGGTAGTTGACTCCTTAAATCTGACTGTTAGAGTGGGTTCGGACAACACGTCAAGATTGTCGGGGTCATTGATTCTCTTGGGGATATCAGAATTGAGTCCAAGAGTTCTTTGGATCAACAGTTTTGTGTATCTGATATAAGGAATCTTTGAGCCAAGCTTTTTGAGGAAGGTCATCATGTCATCCCATATCAGAGCTTCAATTTCGATGTGTTTCATGTTGATCAGAGCCCAAAAGATTTGCAGTTCCACGAGCTTGGGATGCTCATAGCCACTGTCACGACCAGAAACAGATTTTGTGATGATGATATAAAGGGTTCTCCAAGGCTGAGGAATGTTTTTAAGATCCACGTGAGAATGCTTATTAATAATCCCTGAAGCTTCGTCATATCCAATATCAATCAAAAATTGCAGAGCAGTCTCTTCAGTAGGTGCAGCAGAGTATTCAGTTGGTATGATGTCAGGAATGAGGAGAACGGCTCTTAAATCTGCAAGAGTGATGGTGATTTGCTTGTGATTGAGTGTCACCGTCACAACATTCTGCCCTTTAATCTTTTGCATTGTAGTCCAAAACTGTTGAATGTAGATCTTTGGAACAGTAGCAGAGTGGGAGAGCATGTTCTGATAAGGATGGTTTTTCAGAATATCAACAGCAATGAGACAAGAAGATTCTGAACAGGTGAGGGTTTCAAAGTCAACACGAAGGTTGTTCTTTCCAATCTTCATTGGATAGCCATGAGGGAAAATATCAGCAATGGTGAGAACGTTTGGTGCATCCACATTCATTTGAGCTTCCATGTCGTGATCTGAAACACATTTAGCCAAAAGAACCAACATATCGAAAGACATAATGTTAGTCAACAGAGGGTTTTATTGTCTAATTATTGAATGTGATGAGTCAATGATTGTTACGAGTCCAAAGTCACTTGTTTGTCCAATAGTCTAATGAAGTCGTGATAAGTTTCGTGAGTTAGTTAACTTTAAGTTTTAAAGTTTATGTTATCACTTATTTTTCACAACATATAACACGTTTAAGTTTATTAGTGACAATATTGGTATCGTGACGTCATGATTTATTTATTTACAAGTTTGCACGCGTAACAATTCATAATGAAGGTTTAATCAAGGCTTAGGCGTAGAAATGGTAGCTTATGCGTAAACAGGAGTAATATATGCGTAAACGCAAGCTTAAGCGTAGGATCCTGACTTACGCGTAGGAACTGGGGACCTTATGCGTAGAGCTTACGCGTAAGCGCATATAAAACCTTACGTGTAAGGCTTACTCGTAAGAGTATGCGTAGAGGTCACTGTTTACGCATATCCTTCACAAGATACGTGTAGTCCCTTTGTAGAACCTTACGCGTAAATGCTACGCGTAAGATTTCTCTTACGCATAACATGCTACGCGTAAGGTGATCCTTAGGCGTAGATGGTTAACAACCTTGATTCTGATTTTTACGAGTAGCAAACCTGAAATAAATTCATCACAGCATCAATATTAACACCCATATTCATTGTATAACAGATTTACTCACAAACACTCAATCAAACAGTTAGGCGTAAAGAACCTTGTGCGTAAACTAAAACCCTAAAGTTTATGAATTACGCGTAAGATTTTTAGCCATGGAATTTGCACCAAAGTTTTTCTGGTAGTTCTAAGAAGTCATGTGAGTGATATAACCAAGTATTAACATCCAATTTGCAGTGAATCAAAAATACCCAAATCTCAAGAACATTAAACCCTAATTTCTAATTCTCAATCAATTAGAGTTTCTGGGTTGTTTTAAAGCCTACATATCATCAATTCACCATGATAACAACATCACACAACTATCTTTTTGACCAAAAACATTCACATTTGAAAATACCCAAACCCACGCATAAACCCTAGTTTTTCAAATTCAATCAATACGTGATTTTGGGTGCATTTTGAGTAGAAAAATGGTATTAGTGATGTTAAAGAAACGTTTTGACACTATCCTTTTAACCTCAAACTCACAAACATGATCATGTGTTCTTACACATATGCGTAGAACACAAGATCAACCATATACGTAAATTTAACCGTTGGATTCGTTTGAAAATCAAAACCAATGTTTAAAAACGTGTTACAAACATAAAATCACTTACAGATTGATGATCAAAACTTCGGATTTGTTGAACGATTAATATGCGTAGGATTAGTTTAGTGTTTGTAATAAATGTGAAGTGGTGAAGTTAGGTGGAGAAGTTTTATTAAAATAACTTTAAGCTTTTGGCAGTTTTAGTCCCTCCACCTTTTCAATTTTCATCCATAGCCTTTTAACTTCCATTATGGTTACCAAACGAAGAATATTTGGAAATAACTTTGACGACACTCCCCCTTGACTTTTGAAATAATGAAAGGTTATAAGTTTTAGTTCGAGGAGTGTCAATGAACCAGAAATGTGATCACCATTTTAAAGAAACAACCTGGATAAGGTAACATGCAAGTACACAGTTATTTTGAAACAGTTAAAAATTTATTTTCTCCCCCTCAACACTTGATCGGAAAAATACTGAATTTTGAAGGATTAGAGTGTTGACGGAAGAAATGTACTTGCCATGTTGAAAGAAAAATAGATAGAAGAATATTTTTGTTGTTTTATCAGGTTTTATATTTTTGTATTTTGTTTTTGAAAAATATTTACAAAAGAAATTTTGGTGTTTGACTGGTTTTTAAGACTGTTTTAAGAGTTCATCCAATTCCTCTTGAGTCAAACACCACATACCAATCCGGTGGACCAACTCATTAAACCTAGCGGGAGGCAAGGCTTTGGTGAGTAGATCTGCCAATTGGTATTCTGTACCCACGAAGTATAATTCAACTATACTCTGTTCCACGTGGTCCTTGATGAAATGATAGCGAAGATCGATGTGCTTAGATTTCGAGTGCTGAACTGAGTTGCACGAGATCGCAATGGCACTTCGATTGTCGCAGTACATCGGGATTCTGTCAAATATGTAACCATAGTCTTTGAGTTGTGTTCTCATCTAGATGACTTGAGCACAACACGCCGACATGGCTACATATTCTGCTTCGGTTGATGACAGCGATGTACAATCCTGATTCTTCGATTGCCAGGACACCAGTTTATCACCAAGAAATTGTAGTGCTCCTGAAGTACTTTTCCGTGAATCTAAACATCCTGCGTGATCAGCATCTGAAAAAGCGATTAGTTCAAAACCAGAATCCTTCGGATACCAGATCCCCAAGTTAATGGTTCCCTTGATGTATCGGAGGATTCTTTTAGCCTCAGAGAGGTGGGTTTCAGTTGGTCTTGACTGATAACGGGAGCAGAGATAAACGGCAAAGACAATGTCAGGTCTGCTAGCTGTTAGATACATGAGAGACCCAATAATACTTCGGTATTTGGTAGGGTCCACTAATTTCTCATGTAAATCAGCGTCTATCTTCTTGGTATGAGTCATTGGTGTGGCATAAGTGTCACAGGTTTTCATTCCAAATTTGTTTAACAATTCAAGGGCATATTTGGACTGACTCAAGAAAATACCACGGGGTGATTGATGAACTTGCAGTCCTAGAAAGAACGTAAGTTCACCCATCATGGACATTTCAAAATTTTTCTTCATTAGTTTTGCAAAAGAGATTGAGTACCTTTTATGTGTAGACCCAAAAATAATGTCATCCACGTAAATTTGAACAATTAAGATATGTGCCCCGTGATATTGAATGAAAAGAGTAGGGTCGACCGAACCTTTGGTGAAATTATTGGCAATGAGGAAAGATGATAGCTTATCGTACCATGCCCGAGGAGCTTGTTTGAGACCATACAGGGCTTTGTTCAGTTTGTAGACATGGTTCGGGAACTCGGGATCAACGAATCCTTCTGGTTGGCTGACATAAACCGTTTCTTTAAGTTGTCCGTTGAGAAACGCAGTTTTGACATCCATCTGAAAGACCGTCATATTCATATGAGCCGCGAACGCGAGAAATATCCGAACAGCCTCAAGACGAGCAACCGGAGCAAATGATTCTTCAAATTCAATACCCTCCTCCTGTCGATAACCCTTAGCCACCAGACGTGACTTGTTTCTGATTACGTTCCCTTTAGCATCCAATTTGTTCTTCCAAATCCATTTAAGACCAATGACGTAGACCCCTGTTGGTCTTTCAACCAGTTCCCATAATTCAAGACGTTTGAATTGGTTGAGTTCTTCCTACATGGATTCAATCCAGTTGTCTTTTGTCATTGCGTCTTTAATGTTTTTAGGCTCAGATTGGCAGACAGTGAGTGCATAAATGCAATGTTCACCATCTGTGTGAAGACGTTGTCTCGTAACGACTGGTTGATTCGGGTTGCCAATAATATTTGTCAGAGGATGGTCTTTTGTCCATCGATGTGTAGAGGGTTGATGTTGGTATACATTGTGCAGATTCTGAGGATTCAAATGGTTTGTTGATGATTCCGCGACATCAGGTGCAGCAGTTTCATTAGCAAACGGGTTAAAGAACGCATTTGGATCAAAATCTGCAGGTGGGGGTACTTCATTAAGAACATCATCAGCCGGTTCATCATTGTTGGAAGCGTTTTGTTCAACTGTTGTGGTGGTTTCAACTGGTGGTGCTTCTTCAGCAGTAGTTGTGGTAGCAGGTGTATCAGGTATAAGAGTAGTATCAGGTTGAGCAGCGGAAACAGCGGATACACCTGGAGCACGTTCATCAATATCGTCACTGAACAGCGGAGAAAATAACCTTTCCATTTGTTGACGAGTGAGCTGGGGGCTTTGTTCAGCTGATGATGGGTTTTGAGGGAAGTTTAAGCGGTTGTGACCGGGTTCCAAGCTGTTATGCTCAGAAGCCATTTCCATAAGTTCATCAAAATGAGCATGAATCGTTTCCATAACCTGCTTTGTACGACGATTCCAGATCCGGTAACCTTTAGAATTCTCACAATATCCAATAAAGACTCCAATGTCAGCTTTGGCTTTGAGCTTTCGAAAATCATCACGATCATTATTCGGATAGCAAAGGGATCCAAATACATGAAAGTGTTTGAGATTCGGTTTATGGTTGTGGAGAAGCTAAAAAGGTGTTTTTATTGTGGCGTTTAGTAATCATACAACGGTTTTGAGTATAGCATGCAGTAGATACAGCTTCTGCCCATAAGTAATCTGGAAGTTTAGCATTGATTAACATTGTTCTTGCAGCTTCCACTAACGTTCGGTTTCGTCTTTCAACAACTCCGTTTTGTTCTGGTGTACGTGCAATAGATGTCTGATGCTTAATTCCCACTTTCTCATAAAATTCTCGAAGAGTTTGGTTAACAAATTCAGTTCCTTTGTCTGTTCTTATTTGGCGGACGGTGTTCCGGAGCTGAACTTGAATTTTCGTGAGAAAGGTGATGATCATTTGTGGAGCTTGGTCTTTGCTTCGAAGAAAGTAGACCCAAGTCCATCGGGAATAGTCATCAACAATTACTAAGATGTAGCGTTTGCCATTGATCGTTTGCACGCGCATCGGGCCACACAAATCCATGTGAAGAAGATGAAGCACATGCTGAGAGCTGTGTTCCACCTTTGAAGGAAAATGAGCACGAGTGCTTTTCCCTTGTTCACAGGCTGAGCAAAGGTGATCTTTAGAATACTGGAATCGTGGGAGACCTTCAGCTAGTTTGTGTCGAGCAAGATTGGTTATAGTTTGAAAGTTTAAATGTGAGAGACGACGGTGCCATAGCCAGGATTTTGTTGATGTTGCCTTTGAAAGTAAGCAGATGGGAGATGAAGCAACCATGTCTTGCATAGAGATAGTGTAAAGACTTGAGTTACGCTAGCCAGACATAAGGTCGTTTCCTTGTAGATCACGAATGAAACAAGATTTCTCCCTGAAAGCAACCTCCAAATCTCCATCACAGAACTGACCTACTGAAAACAGATTGTGATCGAGGCCTTCCACATAATAAACCCTGCTAATTTCGATGTACCCATTGATATAGTCTCCGTAGCCCATGATAGCTGCGAAGTGATCATTCCAGAATCTGACATTGCCAATGAACTTTGCAATAAAGTTTGATAACAGTTTAAGGTTGCCTGTCATGTGTCGGGAACATCCGCTATCAACAATCCAGAGAATGATCTGTATCACCTGCATTACACACAGACGACACAGATGGAATAGAAGTAGATGTGGAACCCGAAATGTTAGAGGGTTCCGGAGCAGTTATAGTAGACATACACACATCAATAACTTTAGGCATCCATTTAAATCCTAGTGTGTTATATATCCATTTCTGCCATCTCCAACTAGTATTTACTTTAGTCTTAGTGAATACACTAGGTGGTACTACATTCCTAGGAGGTGAAACTGGAGATACAGGGACATCAATGCGGTTCTTAGAATCTAAAGAGGGCGGTCTACCAAGCACAAACTTAGAATGATTAGTGGGCCTAGAGGTATTCCGATTCTTAGGATTCCTTAAACGAGAGATGATAGCTTTAGCAACACATTTGTCATGACAATCAGAATTCATACTTTTACGACAAATAACACAAGGTGCATCAGACTGAATATCAAAAGTACTTAAAGGTTTAGCATTCGTTACATCACTATTTCTATTACATTTTCCAGACGCAATATCTATAGTGGAAGCAACGTGAGTCTTATTCATAGTCCTAGGGTGTTCTTCTACTTTAGCATTCCTTATTGATCTTTTCTTAGGTCGCAACTTCCTATTCTTCGATGTAGTGCTCCTAGGCTGTGAAGTGCGGACGTTTGGAAAAGAGGCAACTATTCCTGTTTCAGTAGAAGGAAGCACGTTAACAACTTGTGTTTTGGCAGTAGGCATTCTAGGTTCACGATTACTAAGTGTTACTGGTGCTATTCTCTTAATCATAGTAGGCGGAAGTTGTTCATACTTTCCTAATATTTCTCTTAACTTAAAGATAGTGTGAATCAAATCTTGATTTTCAGAACGAATATTACCAGCAAAATTCATTACTTCTCTAGTGTGTGCAAGATAGTGATCAAGTTCGTTTGATGCTTCATGACGAGTCTTATTGAGTAAATCAAATATGACACCATATTCCTGTTTAACTTTTACAAGTTCTTGTTCATATTTTGAGATTTGACTTTTCAAAGACACGTTTTGATCATCCAGTTGCTCAAATTTTGGATTAAAATTGTTTGATTGCAACTGGTGGATTTTGTTTTGCAAAGCAAGTTCACGATTTTGACAATCTTTTTGACACCATTGAAGACGACGTTTTGCATTTGAAAGCTCCTTTAAGAGACGTTTGTTTTCAACTTTTAAAGACTCGATCTAAAGCACATTATTAGTATTCTCAACAATTACAACATTATCAATAGTATCAGCAGAGATATAATCAGATGCATGTGGCAAAGAATTGAATAACACAACATTATGGATATTAGCACAGATAACATCTTTCAAGAGTCGATCAACATCTTTTCTCAACATTTTCTTTTTACGTTTAGTATTAGAAATAGATGTTTCTGTTTTCTCGAAAACGACCTTCATCACTCCAAGTTCCTTATGAAAGTCCAGTTCCCAAGACAATGCACAATGTTTCAAATTTTTAACATTTGGTAAAAGATTTTTCTGAAAAATGTCTCTTTGTTCTCGCGTCAGAGGCGATTGAAAGTGTTGAACTTTGATTTCAGAATGATACTCTATCTCATGTTGTAAAAGTTTGAGGTCAGCCATGAAAAGGTCAAAATATCTAAGAATTTTGCAATTTTCAGGTTTTGAATTTACTTCACTGATGGAAGGTAAAGGACCATAAATTTGTGCATAATCTGGTTGGGGATTAACATTAGAAGACTCAGACGTTTTTATGATAATCCTTGGTGTGTTAGAAGAATCCGTTGGTGTGACGAAAGTGACCGGTTTTGAATAGTTAAAAGGTTTGTTGTAAACAACAGTTTCTAATTTTGATCGACTCTCGTCTTCTGCATCTAATTCCTCTTGACGATGATATTCAACAACACTCATAACATAATTATCAATTTTATATTTTGCACTGGAAACTTCAGGATTTGGTTTAAATGTTTTCGTTGAAAGCTTAGGTTTGTAATCAGCAAGATTCGGTCCATATCCATTTGGATTGGGGTTTAAAGTAAACTTTTCAATAGCAGTTACTGACTCACCATGTTTGTAAATGACAGTTTTAAACTCTTTAAGTTTGTTTTGCAAGTCGATAATTTCTTCAAGATGATCATCTATTCGTTTTGTTGAATGCTTTTTGTATGCAGAGAACTATTTTTGACAAGTTAACAACTCAGCCTTAGGTTTTTGATTTTCCAAGGTGAGAGCGTTAATATGCTTTTTATGTTCATGTTTCAGTTGTTCTATTTCAGACAACAAAGCATTCTTCGAAGCGGCTAGATCACGCATCTGTCTCTCTAAATATTTTTCGTTTTGATGAGATTTAGCAAAGGCGGCTTCAAAACCTTTTTCACGTTTTTCTTGAGTTTTGAAAAAGTTGAGTTGCATTTCTAAACATTCAAAATCCTTGGTTAACAGTGCATTTTTACTTTTTAAGTCCTGATTTACTGCACGACATTCCTCTACTATGGATTGTTGGTTTTTAAGCCACAGATCAACATCTGGACGAGGCAAAAGTTCGGTGTGTTCAACGTGAGTCACAACATGATTATTATTTAGATCCTCAAGTATAACCACGGAGTCAATTTGATTATCAAGGGAAACCATAAGGTCATCTTGATCGTCAAATGTAACTACGGGGTCTAGTTGAAAATCGTCGGAATGAGATGTGGACGACTCATTTTGAACATTCTGAGCCTTGCCGGGTTCAGATGTTGGCGGAGATATTAGATCAGAGATAAATATGGTTTGTTCGGGTACCTGAGACAAGCCATCAGTGTCATACACTGGGCCTGTGTCACTCATGTGTAACTCATGCATATTAGCCATCAACATAACAGCTGCATTGGCCTGCAAGTCCTCCATATCATCATCTGAGTCTGCATCTGCCATAAAACTGTGTTCTTTGTCTGTGAGAGTTTGTGACAACCCGTACTTTCAGGTCATTTCTCGACACAGTTCATGTCTCATTATTTTAACATTTATAGTAAACTTGGTTTACTTGTTTCAAATTCGCGTAACCTTGGAGGTTTAGCGGCGAATTCATGATCATAACATCACGTACATTTCATATGGACTATGATTAGTCTACATTACATTGACATCATGTGCATCTCATTAGTGCATTCACGACATTTCATTTCACTTACAACGCGTAATTTTTATTTTTAATAATCGTTATCGCGTGAGTTATTATTTTTGTACATTTAATCCGTTACTTTCAAAAATGATCCCGATGTATTTTTAAACTTACATTTAGTTTATAAAAACTATATTTTTAGTTTTCCTAGTGTTTCAAATTTATTTGGTACATAAATCGTTAAAGTTTAATTATTACGTCGTTTTCTTAAAAATTATACGATAATTATTTTATCACCCAAATTTCACAAGGAAAGTATTTTTACAATTTTTATTATCACATTACATTCTATTTTGACCTATTAAAAACTTACTTGTACCACAAATTACCATTTACCTTTATAAGTTACATTTCCTACAATTACTTATACCTTTTATCAATTATTACAAATTATACAAGTTTATACAACATTTAAAAAAAAAAAAGAGAGATATTTTGCCTCATACCTCCCCCCTTGGCCGACAAGGGGGAGGGTGTATTAATTGTTGGGCATGGTTTATGTTTCTAATAATTCATTCAAGCTACAAAAGTCTTGCACTCAAATAATTTCTCATACATTTCATTTTATCAAAGTGTTAGTAAATTTTATTTTCTCTCTTCTTGTTGGCTTCTCAAAACCGGTCACTACATCAAGGTGCCAAGGGATCAAAAATCTTTGCAAGATCAAGTGTTATAACAATCTAGTATATACTCTTTATATGGTTTTGAAAAAGAAACCAAGGGTATTTAAGTTTAATCCTTGTTACTTTCACCTCATCATTTTCACTAGTAAGCTTGTTTTTATCATTTTCATGTTTCCTTTTCATTTTCATATGTTTCTTTTCATTTTTGGAGATAGTATGCATGATATGTGATTTATACCATTTTTCATGATTTATTGAGTTATTTATACATATTGGTCATCCTATAAATATTCCCATGGTATTCTTTGGTCTTGATGGTGATTAGGAACCCATGACACCCTAAGAAGGTGTATGGTAGGATTAGATTAGTTTTGGAGTTGATTTGAAGGGATTAGAATAGGTTTTGTCCGAGAAAAACTATTTTCAATACGTATTAAAAAGGTTCTGTCCTTGTTTCGAATTTCTGGAAAAACCTACTGTTGGTACGAAACTTTGGCCTTGATATTTAGAAAATATACTTTAAAACGAATCCGTGGCCTTTTGAACGGATAAAAACGGACTTATAACGAAGAAGTTATGGATTTTTAAAGTTTGACGACGAAACGTATTATTTTCAGAAAATTCAGCTTTGCTGTTTTTACTTGTTCGGGTCAAAAACGAGCCTTAAGCTTCACAAATTATTTCGACTAGTCAAAAATATATTAGTTTACTTCGATACGAAGCTAAGGACATATTATACGTAGAAAACGGATTTAAAACGACAAAGATATGCACGTTTTCATAAAGTTGCCGTAACTATTATTTTCTGAAAAACTATTTTATTCTTACGATACAAGTATTTTAGTAGCTGTAACGGCCATGTTTGCGGCAGTTTTTAACCATGATGTGAAACTTTTTGGAACGAATTGTCTTCTAGTAAAATCAAGTTCATCGGCCATATTTTTCAAAACAAAAAGCTGTTTGTAAATCGGAGTTATAGTGAATTAATTACAGATGCTCAAACTTGGCCGAAACTCATTTTCTGCACACAATTAGCAAAAACCACCATCTTTAACCCTTGATATCTTTATGATCGAGACCTTTTGGACGAAAACTCCTGAACTGAAACTTCTAGATATCGATACAAACTTTCCAAAACCGTCGAGTTCGTTCTCTAACGATCGACGTACACCATTTTACGATTACTTTTCCGGAGCCATTTTTGTTAATTTCATGATTTTTCCGACGACATTGTTTTACGACGAAAAGTGGTAATTTCACCAAAAATCATTATAAAACCATTGTAGGATGACATTTTGACGTAAAAACATGTAAAGTCATTTTTGAAGGGTCAAGACGTCAAAAGAGTATTTTTCGTCGACAAGTATTATTTTCAAAACTCGCAAATGGTATAAATAACATACGAAATGCATGCATAACATTACATTGCAACACATGACATATCATATCATTCGTAATAGGTCCCGGTTGACGCATTACATTACACCTCAGTGTACTCACTCTTGTCATCACCTGTTTACCAAGTGAGTTTCATAGCCCCTGCTTTTGCTTGTTTTCATAAATGTTTTGGGGGAGATACATGCTCAATTATTTTCCTAACTATCATGATTATTTGAAACTACATGTTGAACTGAACTGAATGCTTAGTCATGCGTAGTAATAGTTTTGCCACACTTAGAACTTCCATATCCTATTCATTGAGCTAATGGTCTTGGTATAACATTGGGCTAACGGACTTGGTATATTCATGTACTAACGGACTTGGTACAATCATGGACTAACGGTCTTGGAACGATTTGATCAACACTCATATTTGTTATATCAAGTAACTATTGATACATTAAGTTAGGCACTATTTTGTGAATTCATTTGACGATGTGGGCTTGAACATAAACTATATTACATTTTGGCAATGGGTTTTGAATACACAGGTTGCAAGTTTTGTATGGGCGGAACTTGGAACTGAGTGGATTTACAATGCCTTTGCTGCATAAACGATTTTGAAAGGCTTTACATTTCAAAACAAACTCTATGAACTCACTCAACCTTTGTGTTGACACTTTTAGCATGTTTTTATCTCAGGTATCTAAGGTATTCACTTCATGGCATGCATTTGGACACATCATGGAGTCGCGATGACGACGCGTCTCACTTGGGTTTTACGTACTTTAAAACATCGTTTGAATTGTAACAAACTTATTTCCGCACAAGTTGATTTTCATTTGGGACCTACTTTGTAAACTCTGATTATTTTATTAAATCAAACGATGTATTTTCCAAACGACACTTTAGGTCGTTCAATATAACTGTGATTGTGATGCTATGACAGTCAATCCCCAGGAATTCCATTCCGCTGCAAAACAGGTAATTTGGGGGTGTGACAGATTGGTATCAGAGCTTCAGTTATAGAGAACTAGGTTGCATCATTGACCCTAGACTATAACTACATCATCATAGCATCTCATCATTTCATCATAAGTGCAGGTTCACTTCACATGCGGTTTATACGTACATTTTTCGAGTTATTCACTTTCATTTCACATCGATTGTCACATGAATGCCCTTAAATACCCATCCCATTATCTTTTCCCCATACTCTAACGTGGAGAATTCCTTGTCATTCCCTATCACAATTTTTTTTATATCAGCTGATTCATCATCGATAACGACGAATGCCGAGATAAACTTTTATATAGGGCGAAGTCACTCTCACTCCTTTGTTTCATCACTAACATGTCGAGTTACACGTTACTAACACTTTAAGTCACTAAACCATCATATATTTGAAGCACTCACAACACCTCATAACCCATCTTTTCGGAAACCGACGATCATTTTTGAAACATAACCTCAAATTTATCATTTCTTATCACATTTCTTTGAAGCGCTTATTATTAACATCGGATTTTGCTACGTCTCACATTTCCTCTTGTTTTGAAGAAGATATGGCACCGAAGAAAGCTACACCTGGAATGACTCAAGCGGCAATTCAAAAGTTGGTAAGGGACAGTGTAGCCGAGGCATTAAGGATTGAAAGGGAAACGGTGGCTGCTGCTACTGCTGAGGCCGCGGCTGCTGCTGAAGCCGCAAGGCTTGCTACTGCTACTGGAAATGTCGGAGGATCCGGAGTTAAGAAATGTTCGTACAAAGATTTCAAAAGTGGTGAACCCACCAAGTTTAGAGGGACTGAAGGAGCCACAGCCATGGTGCGATGGTTTGAAAAGTTGGAATCCGTGTTTTTGCTTTGTAACTGTCCGGATGATAGTAAGGTTAAATTTGCTACGAGCACATTACTCGATGGAGCATTGTCTTGGTGGAATTCATATGCGCAACCGATTGGTATGGAGAATGCTTTCAAGCTCACTTGGGAGCAATTTAAAGGGTTGGTAACAAAGAAGTTTTGTCCGCGTACGGAGATTAAGAAGTTGGAGACCGAATTCTATGAGTTGGAAACTATTGGGTACGACATTGATACTTATATTCGAAGGTTCCAAGAATTGGCCGTGTTATGCCCATCTATGGTTTCGGATAATGAGAAGCTACTGGAGGCTTTCATTGAAGGACTTCCCGAAATTATTCAAGGTGACGTGACTTCTTCTGACCCGCAAACGATTGAGGAAGCTATTCGATTGACTCAAAAGCTCATGGCCCAGGTAGTGAAGAGAGGCAAGTACACCAACACCAACCAAAACAACAACGACCCCAACAACCGCACCAACTACCACAATAACCAAAACAACAACTACAATGACAATAACCAAATCAACAACAACAAAAGAAAATGGGAAGACGACCAAGGAGGTTATAACAACAACAACCAAAACCGTAACACTAACCATCATCAACAACAGAATAGAAGACAAGAAGTCGCCAAGGTCTATGTTGCTGCACCAACAAGGGGAAGAGCTTATGCAGGAAACTTACCGCGATGCCACCAATGCACGCTACATCATAATGGTCCATGTGGTATATGCTTTAGCTGTCACAAAGTAGGACACCTTGCTAAGGACTGTAAGGGCAAGACCATAGTTACGTGCTTCGGATGTGGGGAACAAGGACACTATCGGAACCAATGTCCTCAAAACCAAGGTCAACAAGTCGAAGGTGCTCATGGGAATGTATATATGTTAGAAGGAGGAGGAGGAGCTCGTCAAGGTATCAACGACGCGGAAGGCTGAAGAAGTTCGGAAACTAACAGTCTTATTTCTCCTTATGTACTATGTTGTACTAAGTTTATGTTTTCCATCGTACCCGAATCTTTATAACCTAAGATGTATTTCTGTTTGATAAACCACTCGTTGTAAAATATTCTCATCTATCGTACTTTATTTTCTTTCCGATTTGTTATCATTTACGAGGATTTTAATTCTTTTTACTTTAACTATCATTTTAACGACACTTCTCCATGTCTTCTCTCCTCGATGTTCATCACAATTTTAACATCAGTTGACTCAACACCAAACAACATATGAGTCGATTAGTCCAAGCATTGCATAGTTACTCCTAAATTATACATAGCCTGATCACCTATGTCTAATTCAGGAAGAATCATGCGATGAAGGGAGTAGTAGGCTTATATGTGTAAGCAATTCCGTAATCGAGCCAAATTTTCAAAAGTCCTCCTTCAAACCAATTTAGCCTAATCTCATGACAGTTCTTGTTTGATGAGTTGTGAGATTAAGTGAAAATTGGTTGGTAAAAAGTCTTTTGAGGGTTTTGCTCGGGAATGGGAAAGTTTGCCACATCAAACCCTAAACCCGATAGACTAACAACGACTGAATTCAGGGACTGAATTCCTTTTTGGATGGGCGAATGTGACAACCCGTACTTTCAGGTCATTTCTCGACACAGTTCATGTCTCATTATTTTAACATTTATAGTAAACTTGGTTTACTTGTTTCAAATTCGCGTAACCTTGGAGGTTTAGCGGCGAATTCATGATCATAACATCACGTACATTTCATATGGACTATGATTAGTCTACATTACATTGACATCATGTGCATCTCATTAGTGCATTCACGACATTTCATTTCACTTACAACGCGTAATTTTTATTTTTAATAATCGTTATCGCGTGAGTTATTATTTTTGTACATTTAATCCGTTACTTTCAAAAATGATCCCGATGTATTTTTAAACTAACATTTAGTTTATAAAAACTATATTTTTAGTTTTCCTAGTGTTTCAAATTTATTTGGTACATAAATCGTTAAAGTTTAATTATTACGTCGTTTTCTTAAAAATTATACGATAATTATTTTATCACCCAAATTTCACAAGGAAAGTATTTTTACAATTTTTATTATCACATTACATTCTATTTTGACCTATTAAAAACTTACTTGTACCACAAATTACCATTTACCTTTATAAGTTACATTTCCTACAATTACTTATACCTTTTTTTTTTTTGCAACCCATGCAACAGAAGCTTGTTTCATTCTCTCCTTAATTTTTTTAAAGGGTATGAGAAAACCATCAATATTTCAGTAGGCTAACATGGATCCATCGACACCAAAAAAGGCAAATGGAGAAGAATTTGACAATCTCATGAACATTACACTAAAATGACAGGCAAGCGGGCAACAAGCTGCGCCGCTAGCCCTTTTTGAATAGCAAAACTTAGTCTTTTAAAAACTACATTCAGAGACCTTGGGGTCGTAACATTGCCATGCATAACCCGTTGGACTCTTTTGAGCAGCTCCACGGCCTCATGTGCAAGGAAGCCAAATGTATCAAATGCAAAAGGTATAAACGCGTGTTGGTTATCAACGCGTGTTGGTTATACCTTTTATCAATTATTACAAATTATACAAGTTTATACAACATTTAAAAAAAAAAAAAAAAGATATTTTGCCTCATACCTTTCCCCTTGGCCGACAAGGGGGAGGGTGTATTAATTGTTGGGCATGGTTTATGTTTCTAATAATTCATTCAAGCTACAAAAGTCTTGCACTCAAATAATTTCTCATACATTTCATTTTATCAAAGTGTTAGTAAATTTTATTTTCTCTCTTCTTGTTGGCTTCTCAAAACCGGTCACTACATCAAGGTGCCAAGGGATCAAAAATCTTTGCAAGATCAAGTGTTATAACAATCTAGTATATACTCTTTATATGGTTTTGAAAAAGAAACCAAGGGTATTTAAGTTTAATCCTTGTTACTTTCACCTCATCATTTTCACTAGTAAGCTTGTTTTTATCATTTTCATGTTTCCTTTTCATTTTCATATGTTTCTTTTCATTTTTGGAGATAGTATGCATGATATGTGATTTATACCATTTTTCATGATTTATTGAGTTATTTATACATATTGGTCATCCTATAAATATTCCCATGGTATTCTTTGGTCTTGATGGTGATTAGGAACCCATGACACCCTAAGAAGGTGTATGGTAGGATTAGATTAGTTTTGGAGTTGATTTGAAGGGATTAGAATAGGTTTTGTCCGAGAAAAACTATTTTCAATACGTATTAAAAAGGTTCTGTCCTTGTTTCGAATTTCTGGAAAAACCTACTGTTGGTACGAAACTTTGGCCTTGATATTTAAAAAATATATTTTAAAACGAATCCGTGGCCTTTTGAACGGATAAAAACGGACTTATAACGAAGAAGTTATGGATTTTTAAAGTTTGACGACGAAACGTATTATTTTCAGAAAATTCAGCTTTGCTGTTTTTACTTGTTCGGGTCAAAAACGAGCCTTAAGCTTCACAAATTATTTCGACTAGTCAAAAATATATTAGTTTACTTCGATACGAAGCTAAGGACATATTATACGTAGAAAACGGATTTAAAACGACAAAGATATGCACGTTTTCATAAAGTTGCCGTAACTATTATTTTCTGAAAAACTATATTATTCTTACGATACAAGTATTTTAGTAGCTGTAACGGCCATGTTTGCGGCAGTTTTTAACCATGATGTGAAACTTTTTGGAACGAATTGTCTTCTAGTAAAATCAAGTTCATCGGCCATATTTTTCAAAACAAAAAGCTCGGAGTTATAGTGAATTAATTACAGATGCTCAAACTTGGCCGAAACTCATTTTCTGCACACAATTAGCAAAAACCACCATCTTTAACCCTTGATATCTTTATGATCGAGACCTTTTGGACGAAAACTCCTGAACTGAAACTTCTAGATATCGATACAAACTTTCCAAAACCGTCGAGTTCGTTCTCTAACGATCGACGTACACCATTTTACGATTACTTTTCCGGAGCCATTTTTGTTAATTTCATGATTTTTCCGACGACATTGTTTTACGACGAAAAGTGGTAATTTCACCAAAAATCATTATAAAACCATTGTAGGATGACATTTTGACGTAAAAACATGTAAAGTCATTTTTGAAGGGTCAAGACGTCAAAAGAGTATTTTTCGTCGACAAGTATTATTTTCAAAACTCGCAAATGGTATAAATAACATACGAAATGCATGCATAACATTACATTGCAACACATGACATATCATATCATTCGTAATAGGTCCCGGTTGACGCATTACATTACACCTCAGTGTACTCACTCTTGTCATCACCTGTTTACCAAGTGAGTTTCATAGCCCCTGCTTTTGCTTGTTTTCATAAATGTTTTGGGGGAGATACATGCTCAATTATTTTCCTAACTATCATGATTATTTGAAACTACATGTTGAACTGAACTGAATGCTTAGTCATGCGTAGTAATAGTTTTGCCACACTTAGAACTTCCATATCCTATTCATTGAGCTAATGGTCTTGGTATAACATTGGGCTAACGGACTTGGTATATTCATGTACTAACGGACTTGGTACAATCATGGACTAACGGTCTTGGAACGATTTGATCAACACTCATATTTGTTATATCAAGTAACTATTGATACATTAAGTTAGGCACTATTTTGTGAATTCATTTGACGATGTGGGCTTGAACATAAACTATATTACATTTTGGCAATGGGTTTTGAATACACAGGTTGCAAGTTTTGTATGGGCGGAACTTGGAACTGAGTGGATTTACAATGCCTTTGCTGCATAAACGATTTTGAAAGGCTTTACATTTCAAAACAAACTCTATGAACTCACTCAACCTTTGTGTTGACACTTTTAGCATGTTTTTATCTCAGGTATCTAAGGTATTCACTTCATGGCATGCATTTGGACACATCATGGAGTCGCGATGACGACGCGTCTCACTTGGGTTTTACGTACTTTAAAACATCGTTTGAATTGTAACAAACTTATTTCCGCACAAGTTGATTTTCATTTGGGACCTACTTTGTAAACTCTGATTATTTTATTAAATCAAACGATGTATTTTCCAAACGACACTTTAGGTCGTTCAATATAACTGTGATTGTGATGCTATGACAGTCAATCCCCAGGAATTCCATTCCGCTGCAAAACAGGTAATTTGGGGGTGTGACAGAGTTCCACCAGCTTCATCCTTAAGAGCCAAAAGTAAAGCCTCCTTGTGATAAGCACTGCCCCTAGTCCTCGGCTTTGGGCATGCATTAGCCAGGTGTCCCTTCTCATTGCAGTTGTAGCATCGAAGACCATTCAACCCATTCTGAGCATTTCCTTGTTCCACCACTTGAGCTCTGGTGTTATTCCTACCCATAGCATTAAACCCTTGACCACCGCCCATCTGACGACCATAACCACGATTCTGAACTTCAACTCGTCCATTGTTCACAACAACCTGATTCCTTGTGTTTGATGAGGAACGAATGCGATTGTTGGATTTGTTTGTATAACGGCCAAAAGCATTAGCAATCATAACAAATCCTTGTTGCAATGCTTCGAACGGATCGGATTCCTCATTAGCTTGACTATAAAGTGCCTGATCATTGTTTTTGTTGTAAGGAACCAATTGATTATGTTGAGATTGCTGTGATTGATCATTTGGTGTGATAGTGGCAGTTGGTTGAGTTGTTGGTTGAGGAGGATAACTGTTTTGAGCATACAAGGCAAGTTGTTGATTTTCCAGATGTGAAGATGAAGCAATTTGAGCACGGAGAATCCTTTCCTTATCAACTTCCTTTTGATGAGGCTTCAAGTAATCGTACAACAATCCGTATGTAGAATGATGCATGTTCTTCACTTGACGGAGAAAAATGACATACTTCTCCCATTCAGGACCAAGACTACTCAGGAGCTTAGTATTAACTGCAATTCTTGGCATGATGATGTTGTGTTTATCCAAATCATTTATGATGTCTGAGAATCGATGATGATAAGACTCTAGTGTCTCTCTAGGTTCAATCATGAAGTGTTCATAAGCCAAGTAAATTTTGGATTCCATATCCTCCTGATTGAGTGCAGATCCTTCCATAAGAAGATGAATATGTTCCCACATTGCCTTTGCAGTCTTTTGAGCATCAACAATTATAAGAATTGGGTTTGGTAATCCTAAGAGGATATATTGCATTGCAAGCTCATCAGCTTCATAGTGTAGAAGTTTTGCTGCGTTCAGGTCTGCAACAGTAGCAATGTTTGATTGTTCATCTCTTGGTGGATTAGCATTTGGATCTCCGGGTACAATGACAGTAGGCATCTGAAATGGACCTTCCAAGATAACCTTCTTTAAGAACTTTCCATGTGGCTTCTTCAGATCACAAAACCTAAAGAACCTAATTACCCATTGATCGTAGTTTCCTGGAGTGAGCATTGGAGGTCTATCAAGTGATCCAGCCTCATGAATTGATTGTTGGCTGCTTAAAGCTTCACACATCTTTGCAAACCAAGTGGGTTCCTTTATAGTGTTCCTTGATGGATGTTGATTGAAATCGTTTGTGTAGGGTTGAACTTGAAGACTTGGTGGTGGTTGAACCATTTGTGGTGGTGGAATTGCTACAAGTTGTGGAGTATGTTGTTGATTAAATTGTTGTTGATAAATTGCTTGTTGTTGATTCCATTGTTGATGTTGTGGACTTAGTTGTTGTTGTCGTTGAGTGTAAGTGTGAGGGAAATAGTTAGAGTATGGTGGTTGTGACATGTTGAAAAACTTGTGTTATAAAATGGATCTTTGTAGTCGAATGAACCTTTGTTGATGAAGTATCCTTAGGCGTAGAAATCACAATAAACCAAGTAGCACTTATGCGTAAAAACACCAAAGTTACGCGTAACACCAAAGTTACGCGTAACAACAAAAGATATCCCAAGTCGACGTATTTTCAGGCTTATCCAAGCAAGAAAACACGGAGTAAACCACGAAACTGAAGATCAAACCAAGGAATAAGTTACGCGTAAGTTTAGGGTTTTGATACGCGTAGACTTACTCGTAAAAATGACTTTTGCCCAAAGATGTTTCTAAACCAGATTTTTGTGATGAAAGAGCTTCAATATCACCAAAATAACAGAAAAGTGTGAAATTTGATGATCCAAAGTGTCTAAAACGGTTACGCGTAGAACGAAACCCTCGTACAAAAACTAGCTTAAAAACGATGATCCACGCTTAAAGTTTGAAACTTTTTGCCAAAAACAGTTATTTTAACACCTTAAAACGTTGAAAGTACAAGAATCTTGGATTAAAAAGTGTAAAAATTAGTTTTTAAGCAAACCAAAGTTCGAACCGTTGTTTTACGCGTAGGACCAAAAACCCACTTCAAAAACAATAACGATTCACCCAACTATTTGGCTATTGATACCACTGTTAGGTCACTAAGTTTACAACACAAGCACAATAGAAAGAGATAGAGAAGAGAGATGGCGGATGAACAATAAACCAAACACACACACTCATATGAACTTAAGACAGTTACGCGTTGGAGTATGAAAGAGAGATAAATTGAACAACCAACCCTCAAGTGAGGGTTATTACAAGGTATTTATTGGAAGGGGAGCTAGGGCAACACTCCTACTCCCTTCCTTTCCTTAGTGGACATGGGCCTAAGCTCATGGGCCTTCTACATAAGCTTAAGCTAATAACAAACATAAAGGCCATAATTAAGCTAACTATTACATATGAATCATTAACACTTGATATAGGTTTAGGAGTGATTCCAACAGGGGTTAACTAGGGGTATCGTGTACTAAAGATGAGTACAACGCAAAGGTGTGGGGGAATTACTCAACCGATGTGGAAGAAGTAATTATATTACGGTTATCAAACAAGGGTTATCCTAATGCCTCTTATCATTTAGTTATTCCTAACTACACAAGTGTAGTCTTACTAGCGATCTCGGAATGCATCACAAAACAAGTTCTAGAATCTATAATACTACCGGTTCACACTCTAAGCATTAAAGATGAATGCTTTAATTCCTACTAATCTAAGGGCGATCCTCACATTTTGGGTGGAATTTAAGTGGTAAAGGTTTTTGTGCTAGTCATATAACTTCCAATCCATTAGACGCTTTATTAAGACTAATGGCCTACTCCTATATGTCATGAAAAATTGAAAATTTGGTGCCAAAATTACCCTGACGACATTTTCTCATGGTTTATTACACAAATGCAATTGGACAAAGCAAATAGTCAAGGATAAGCATAGTTTCAAAGTTCCCGTTTTATTTTCCCTCCCTACACTTAAACTGAACATTGTCCCCAATGTTCCCCGAAAGTATCAAAGTTATGATAATGGAAGGTAATTAAAAACGAAAGAAACTAATACTCCCCTGATTAGCTCGGTAGGATCCGTGTGAAGTAGTGGTTAAATCTTTCTTCAAGAAGAACGTTTGCGTGAAAAGCTCCTTCTCATCTTATGTATCTTCTTCTTGGTAAATTAAACCTGCACACTTGAAGAAAACAAACGAAACCTTCGCGTAAAATCGGCGGTAATAATATATATAGGACTCTACTAAACTAGGATATAATGCTTGTGGAATGGATTTTTACAGAATTTCTGGAAAATTAAGACCTGGAGAATTCCAAAAATTTATAAGTAGCACAGAAAACGAGAAAAAGTAATCAGTTGTTTTTGCTCCTTCCTGACGCCGTCAGGTTGCGATCCTGACGCCGTCAGGTTATCCTGACAAAAACTGGTCTGCGATTTTCTGGAAAAAATACTGGAAAATTTACATCTTTAGAATCTGGAAAAATTTCCCGCAAAACATCCATTATGACTCGATACAAGCATTTGAATCAAACAAACACACATGTATATCTTTTAATTAATTGTAATTCTCATGTTTACGTTTCTTTTGAAAACGTGTGTAATCCTCCCTACACTTATCCCTTATGTAAAATACCTTTATATGTAATTAAGACGAGGCTAAAGACAAAATAAAGCATTTTTTACAAATTTAAACATGAGAATAAACAATCAATAAAAGATACACGACACAAACAAACAAGATAATCCACCCACATAAGTTATAGATAAACCATGCCAAATCCAAATACACGTACGCCACAAATTGTTTAAAGTTCACCACACAGTCAAGATAACCTAAATTATTACATGCCCGAATTAAATTGTCTCAACAACCAAGCATACAAAACCATAAACAAATACATAAGTCACTGGGGAGGAGGTCCATAACGGTAGTCATAACCAGGGGAGATGGCCTAAATACCCGTAAGGCGGGTAATCCTCCTCCCGCCCTGGGAATGGATCGATCTGCAGGTGTTGGTCGAGCTGATCACGCATGGACAGATGCTGCATCTGTCTGACGGTATGATCGTAGGTCCACCCAGCCCTCTGATCATGCTGTGCCATCCAGGTGTCCATGCGGCCCATCCACGCTCCCTGGTAAGGCTTTTAATCTCCACTGGACATGTGTCGGTAGGCGTCATCGGAGCTTCCTGCTCCATCCCCCTGCTGGTGTGCTAGCATCTGCGGCTCGTCATCATCATCACCACCAACCTGAGCATCGGGTTGAGCACGGAACCATGCATAGCCTCTACCGTAATCCAATGTGACATCCATAGCTCTTAGGGACTTAGCTTTGACTACCCTTGGTGCTGCCACCACATTGGGGTATGCGGGTACCTCTCCAGCTAAAATGCCAAAGGACTGGGCTAACCTGGTGATAAACATGCCTCCATACACCTTATCCTCAAACCTCATCCCACTAGTAGTCCTCAAGTAATCGGCCAACCAGAATGGGATGTTACAGTGCACACCCTCGGCCAACATGCAGTAGAGATAGAATAGATCTGGTAAAGTGACACGGTGACTCGTGCTCTGGCGCCCTGTGATGGAGAAAGTGAGGCAACGATGCACGAGCCTAATCCGTGGATCCCGGATCTGAGATGCGAGAGTACTCCCAGTAATGTACTCCCCGTTAGCTATTGTGTTCCAGAACTGAATACCCAACATGTCGTCCCTATGGGTAATCCCAGCTGCCAATCGAGCCCTAAAAACATCGCTCTCAGCATTCCCAGCAGCATACAATCCCAATCTCCATCCAAACTCAAGTACCGACATAGCCCTCCATTCTCCACCTAACCTAAATCGGACCCCCTGAAACTCAATGTTATCTCGACATGAATTGATATCCATCAGATAAGATGCGTGAAATTCACGCACCAACTCACCATACACGGGCTCACGCATCCTAAACAGCCTTTCCCACTGGGGATCAGTGAACTTGTCCCTCCTAAAACTGTTTGAGAACTCTCTAGCCAGATCATGCTCCTCAAGAAACCCCCAGTCCAAAACAGCCCCTGAATCAATGGTTTGATGAAGCAAATCATTGTAACGAGTTTGGCATCCTTCCTCGACAAATACTCCCCACTCAGCAATCGTGTCAGCTATGTTTTCCTAGGCACTAGAAGACTGCCCCTAGTTCTCTTCGTTCTTCTGCTCATCTGAAACAGAAAATCAAATAGATGGGGAACAAATGAGTAACATTCGTGATGCTAAGGATGACGTAAGACGGTTCCGACGGCGTCACAACGTAAAACCTGATGCCGTCGCCCCGACCAAAGTTCAAATCCGACATTTGCGAGGTAAAAATCCAGGTTTTTAACCATAACCTTTGACCCAAACACCCTTGTTGCAGCAACAATGGGATATGGCTAGGTGGTTTTAGTTCCTAAGCCGTCAAGGCTTCTCGCAAAGTTAACCCCATATGATAATACTACCGTTCGCCTAATCTTAAGCCTAATTAACAAGATTCATGGGCGACATTTAGCATAAATTAAACCAATTGGGGGTTTTCGGATGAAAAAGGGAAAATCAAAATTGAGCATGAAATCGAGCAATTGACTAGACAAATATCAATGTATACTACTTACCTTGTGGAGATTGACGTGGCAAAATAGTAGATTTGATGTGGAGAAAACGTGGTGGTGTGGTGTGGGGTGGATAAAATGTGTAGGGTAAAGAATGAAAGGGATGGGGATGTATTTATCCGTCTGATCTGGTTGAGCGACGGCGTCACACTTGTGTGTGACGGCGTCACACCCAAAATTTTTTTTTAATTTGAAAAAGAAAAATGGTTTTGTTAGTCCGCCCGGATCAAAAATCTGATTACTATTTTTAACAAAGATTTTGGTTTTTATTATGAGACTAATTTTGTCAATCAACCAATAATCTCCACGACGGTAAGTAATGCATATGTCAAATTGTCTTTCAATTGTGATCCTAGAAATTCCGAAGTATTGGGGGTGAGGGTTTTTTGACCCTGGTTTAAAACTGAAAGAACTTTTCCTAATATTGGGAAAGTTGGGAAGTGACACGTGCATCATTCCAATAAATATGTTCCTAGGGAACAAGCGGGGAGTGTTGAGACAGGAATTTAAACAAGGATGTGACTCCTTGGGGGGTTTTGTCCTGCTTGATAGAATTGGAGAGGCTCTGGGAGTCATCCTAATGTGTTATGGTATCGCATATACCTTTGCTATCTTTTTAGGTATATTGTTCCTTGTGATTTCTTCACGGATTTCCAGCATGAAGTTGTCAGCTAGCCCCAAGAAAATGTCGTGAGTGTTTCGCATTTGAATTTCGAGGCGTTTTATTTCCTTTTCTTGCTTGTGGACAAATGTCAACATTATGTCCTCGAATTCATCTTGCCGGGACTTTCTTGGGAGCAAAAATTCCTTGATCGTATTTAAATGCTTATTAGCATGGGTAGTGACTTCCATTAACGCATTCACTTGCGCCTCCATACTCATAATTGCTTGTGCTCGGGAAGTTGGCCCGTTCTCCTGGACGACTGGAATTTCCCAACCTTCTTCTTCATATTGAGCTAGATCTTCAATGACCTCCCAACATGCTTCAGCATTGAGGTTACTTAGCCTTCCACCGGCGGCATAATCAAAGGTTCTTTGGAGGGAGGGGTTGACGCGGTCATAGAAGAGTTGGACTTGAAGCCAAAGATCAATGCCGTGATGAGGGACTTTATGGAGTAAGTCCTTGAATCGAGTCCATGCTTTGTAGAGAGAGTCACCTTGACTTTGTTGGAACATCAAGATATCATTCCTAAGCTTAGTGGTTCTTCCCGGTGGGAAAAATTAAGCAAGGAAGTGAGAGGTGAGATCATCCCAACTTGAGATGGAGCCGGCGGGAAGTCGCTCAAGCCAATTACTAGCTTGGTCCCGTAGAGAGAATTGGAAGAGACGCAGACGCGTGGTCTCCCGAGTAGTAGCATCGAGGTCGATGGAATCGACAATTTTAAGGAAATCCTTAAGATGCTGATTAGGATCTTCGGAACGAAGTCCATGGAATGCACATCCGTTTTGCACCAACCGGATGGTGTCGGATCGCAAGGCCGTAGTTTGGGCTTGGTCGGGAAGCTCAATGGTGTTCCTATAGCCTAGGTGGCTTGGTCTCGAGTATTCACCAAGAGTACGGCCTCTTGGCGGGTCATTTGGTGGTAGGTTGATGAATGGTGGTTGGTTATCACCTTCCATGATGAAAAGTGATGGGGTTACTAACAAAGGTCACGAAGAAGGGGGATAGACTACGAGGAAGCTAAAAATTGGAAAAAAATTTACTTGATAGGAATCAAGCAAGGAAACCTAAACGAGGTGGACTCCTAACTAGCTATTCTATTCCTCGGCAGCGGCGCCAAAAACTTGATAATGCTACACGCGTCGTTCGGGGTCAAAGGAACTTCCTTTTCGTCGAGCAAGTTTTTCAACACCCTAGGCAGTGAACCTAATCGTTGTAGTGTAGTATTAGGGTAAGCCACGGGAATTGATATCGTTCTCTAGGGGAATAGGAATGCTAGTGAGAAGTTACTACGCTAAGGTTGGGGTTGAGGAAGATTATTTTTTATCTTTTTATGTTTTTAGGAAATGGAAAGGTACAAATTTCGGGGTATTGGATTTGGGGGTTGGTATTTCTACCGATTACTCTATTCGTCTAATTATCTAATCTAAGGTGTATGTAGTCTATGTCTAATTATTGTGTGCTCGTATGATGATTTAAAGATGTGTTTACTTAGGTTTTATTACTCCTTAATTATCTCCTATTGATGGTTGAATTGTCACGTCCTTATTCTTAATCGCGTTGTGTGTCTAAGGTCGTAGGGTATGCGTTTATCCCTAACTCTTTGAAACTACCAAAGGTTATCGCCTACAAAATCTCTAGGATTTATAAACTTAACACTAAGGTACTCTTCGGATGGTTTAGCCTACAATGACTCTAGGTACTATAAGCTAAGGTTCAACAAAGATTAATCAAGCATTAACTACACAACGGATGATCTATCGCAATACTAGATCATTAACAATTAAGATAAGAGACAACCAATCAATATTCAATAATTAAGTTTCATATCTCCTAAGCAAACACACAAGTAAATTAGCCGGACATGGGAAACATGCAAGCATACACATAATTAATTGAAGACATAATTGAATTAATGAAGTAAAACACTTATCTTGGTGTAAGATAGGGTATGGAACCCTAAAATAGTGTACAAGACAGCCTTGGTTCGGTTTAGGTTTTTACTCCAAAAGACTACACACTGAAAACTAAAAAATTCGGATTCTATATAGAAGATTACACATGAGACGGCGTCACCTTATGATTTGTGACGCCGTCGGGTCGCCGTTATTAGGGTTTCGTCTTGGCCACGTTACTCTTGCGACGGCGTCACCTTATGCTTGTGACGTCGTCTGGATCAAATCTAGGCCGTCTGAGTTGCGACGCCCTACTCTTTTAAAACCTGAAGCCATCACTTGTAAATGAGAAATTTGGCTACTGAGCCATCACAAAAGTTGTCCGACGGCGTCACTGTTTTGTGCCTGACGCCGTCACCTTCAGTTCCAGCAGCCTGAGTGTCTCGATTCTTGACTTTGGCCATTTTCTTCGTATATTCGCGCCTTTTCGTCCGAATAAGTGTCATTCCAGCATTTTGCCTTCAAGATACCTAAAAAGTGAAAAGGAACGATATTAAGTAATAACGGATACAAAAGTGATCAAATAAGGGCTTAAACAACCCCTAAAAAAGGTACATTTTAAAACCTTATCAATAAGCTCACTTTTTAGAGCTTATGAGCATTTGGTAAGGTAAGGGCTTATGAAATTGATAACATCAAAATAAGCCAGCAAAATAAGGGCTTATCAAATACAAGCCGAAACAAAATTAAGCTCATAAGCCACATATAAGTTTAAACAAACACCCCATTACTATTGATAATCTGTGGTGTATGTTTCTATTCAAAGTGTTAAACCTTGCTGCAGACTGCCTGCTGCTCTTCTCAAACTTCTTATAAAACCTCTACCTACAAAGCGAAAACCACCACCCTTTGAAGAGAAAACCACCACCCTTTGATTTAGACAACAAACAAAAATTTAACAATACTAAAACATCTTCACACACAACCACTCCTCAATTAGATGGAGTAAGATCTAAATTGACATAAACTTTAGCTGCTGCCTTATCTGTTATCACTCAGCCTGACGGGTCTACTACTACCTTGGATAAGTCTACTGATTGCGAATCTAACAACCTCCAACAAGCCCAGGAAAAGTCTCACTTCATGCCTTATGGAGGAGACACATGCCTTGTCAAAGACGAACTTCCGCAAGGAAACGGGCTTTCCTGGGCATGGGATGCAGACGTAACTCAACAGGGTCAAACGAGTGATATACCTCAGGATTCAAACACTCCATACGAATTAGCTTCCAAGATTGAAGCAGAGCTATTTAAGCTGTTTGGAGGTGTCAATAAGAAGTATAAAGAGAAAGGCAGATCTTTGATGCTCAATTTAAAGGACCCTAATAACCCCGAACTAAGATACAAGGTTTTATCCGGTGTCACCTTAACCCATCTATGTATGGCTTATATTTCATAAGCCCTCACCTTAACCCATGTAACCACCTCTCATATCCTCTTACCTTTACTCACGTAATAGCCTACCTCCCAACAACTCCTTCTCACCCTTCCCATTACACAAAATCCTAGAATAGGTTCACTTCAACAAAGCGATACAACATGGTTTTTTTTTCAAGTACTAATTGGGTGCGTCTTTAAACTGATACTTTTGTTTGTAGTACGTAATAGAATATTGCCATCTTCATCACAAGGAATTACTTTTGTTTCTGTTAATCAAAAACAAATCGTAGCTCAATTACCTCAACATTATCAGCAAAAAATGTTTTCGTTAATCAATTATTTTATACAATGTGTCAATGAATACTAATTGTCACAGAGAACACTCATTCAATCAATTCTAATTCTAGATTATATAATAATATTTTATCTAACACACAAATCATAATATGGTAAAGTAATCCGCAAAAATTGTAACACTATGTAAATGAATAGTTGTATTATACCTGAGCTGATTAAACATGAGTGAATTGCATGAGAAATATGATGAATGGAGAGCATTTCGGTTATCGGCGACGGTTACGATGATCAACTATGGTTACAGTTTTCGTCGACGGTGATGGTGATCGGAGATGGTTACAGTGATCGGCGACGGTGACGGTGATTGGATAGGTAACAGTGATCTGAGACAGTCACGGTGATCGACGATGGTGACAGTGATAGGCGAATATTACGACGGTGTAGGCAATGGTTCTGGTGATCGGAGATGGAGTGATTATGCTGTGAGTGTTTGGATCGCCGATAGTTAGAGAAGAGGGGTTTTCGACTTTTCCTATTTTTACTCTTTAGTATTTGTTTTTTGTTTTTATCTTAAAGAACTTTTACAGTATTTTTTAGTAGCGCCTAACTATTTTATATCTGTTAACTTTTATTATGACTATATATTTTTTTACTCTAATGAAAGTATGTTGAAATTTAAAGTATAATTGTCTAATGTATGTATCAGCATGTGCCAATAAAATTCAGAGTGTGCAAATCAGTTCTATAGTATTATTTTTAGTCGGTATAAATTTAGTCACCATATGTAACAAGTTTTGTAATGAATCAGTGATCAACAATTACAGGATTTGTCATGTAGGGATGAAACTGGGATAACATTTTTCTAACTTTTTTGAAATTTAGTGACCAGCAATGTCGTCATTTTTTTGTATTGAAAAATATCTCACATGTATAGTGACGAAATTAGTAACTACTTTTGAGCTTGATGACTAACAGTTTACGGATGACCAAATGTTAGTGTCCATGTATTATATGGTCACTATTTTGCTCTAATAGTGACAAAAAAAAAGTCAGCACTAAATTTTGGTCACTATAAGCATTTTTTCTTGTAGTGTATATATGTTGTTGATATGATATTGCACCTGTAAATTTAGCACCCTCGAAATAATTTCCCATAAGAACATACAAAATTTTACGAAAGAAGGTTGAAACACACAAAATACAAGTGTTGTGGGGTTCATTGGTGAGTAGTAGTTAGCAGTGATTGTAGGCATCACATGAAGCAGTGGTTCTTTGCCAATGTTAATGCTTGCTTGCCTATGGCTCTGGCTGCATCAAACCTGATCAATCTGCCTTGAAGAGCGTTCCAATCATGATTATAATAAGACCCTTTCAAGATAATTTTAGTATTATATTCAAGACCCCACTTTTTGATCAAGTGGCTTATCTCCACGTGTTATATCCATCAATGAAAATATTCCGGTACCATATTCACTCACCGTCGATTAAACACCATTCCCTTAATTAATCAGTTTAATTTACACCTTTGACTGCTTTCATGTGAGTGGGCTATTTTGGCGGAACCAGGTCTCAGGGAGTCCTCGGACACCGACGAACTTTTGTGACGTAGTGTTAATTTTGTTTAAGAAATGTGATCTTTTCAAATATTTCCGGCCTTTAAAATTGAGTTTCTAGTTTTGTTTAGTTTAATCTAAAGGCTCATGGTCACCTTGTATCACGATTCCGTCCGTGACCTCTTTCCCTACAATATATATCGTTATCTCTTTCAACATTATACGTTAAAAATGACTAGAGCAGTATACGAGCGTGTTTGAAGGCGAGCCTATGTATCTTGTAGTTACTTGAGCTTTAGAGGGGAAAAAAATAGTTTTGTTTATTATATAATTTGTAAAAGTTTTTATAAGTAATATGATTTTTTTTTTTAATTTAAGTTTACAAATAAGTTTTTAAGAGGCTGTAGATTTAAATACTTTAAAAAATAATATATCAATTAAACATATATGGATTTAACTGATGTTTTTTGAAAAGTTTTAGTTCTATTACTTTACTAACTATATTTATGAGAATAAAATTCCTAGCTTCTAACTCATAATATAAGTCTAAGCTCAAATCCACTATTCGGGCTACAGTTTTTGCTGATTTCGTGAAACAAACATTATGTATTTTATGGAAGTGTTTTACAGTAAGTAACTAATCACGTAGTAAAGGATATGGTTGGAATTATATACGTAATTTGCTCATGCACACTACAACAAATTGGTCATTTACTCACACTTTTTTCTTCGCACTTTCTAAACTGTGAACTTTTCTTTTAACATATTCACACTTATAAGTGTGCAAAAATTATTCACGCTTAAAAGTGTGAGAAGTTGTTTTAAAATCATATTGTTTCTAAATCTTCACCCTTAAAAGTGTGAACTTATTCATAAATCTTCACACTTACAAGTGTGAAATTATTTGCTACACCCAATTGGTTCACACAAATTAAGTGTGAACTTTTCAACTCTACACACTATAAAGTGTGAACACGTGCCTTAATAAATGTGAAAAATCAACTATTTTGTTGTAGTGGCACCACCAAAGCAAGATCTGGACCATTCAAAATTGTGGGGCAGCCTCCATCTGATCATCTGACATCTGCTTTTTTTTACTCTATCTGCAGCATTATTTGGAGTTTAATATATGCGGAATTTGTTGCTTTTTTCCAAAACTATGCAATCTTTTTTGTGTAATTACAGAGAGTAATCTTATTCCAAGAATAATCTATTTCTTAAGAAAATGAATAAACAATTATGTATATCCAAAATCTCCTAGAACTAACTCAGTACGAATTACATAAAGATAGAACTTTACAAGCTGTCTCCTAAGCGTCCGAATAGGAGAATGATTCTAAATGATGTCAAGCTCTTTACCTTCAACTGGATTTCTAATAGGCTTCGTAAGATTTCTTTTAATTGGATAGAATGGCTTTTTAACCCGTGTAACGCCCTATCCACAACTTTGTAATTTGTTTTCTAGCTTCTTGCTAGTGTTCTATTATATCTTCTACCGTTCAAAAAAAATTACTACTGATTTAAATATATACATAGCTTTGAAATATAAAAATTTTAGAAATCTTAAATAGATTGGATCATTGCCACAAGAGGTAGAAAAAATTGTTGGGACTTGATCTTTGGTCCCATGTATGTTTACAACAACATTATGTGATTTCGTTTGTTTTTTCTAACTATTGGTTGAGTTTAAATAAAGCCGTCTTTCAAACAATAGAATTTCCTTATACACGAGAAGCAGAATTGAATAATATATAAATTAGAATGAGCAAAATTTATATCAGAGTTCATATTTCCAAAGTACCGTGTAAGACCTGCAGTGGCCAACACTCCCGCTGACCCAACCTCGGGTTTTGACAGGTGAGCAAGCTCGTGATGACTTTTTGCTGCTAGTGGAATATATATGACATGTCTAGCATTATTATAAAAAAATATCTTCATGTAGAATTCAGTTTTTTTATGTATTTGTAAAGAGTGTTTGTAGGTTGTATACTTAATTCAATACGCCGAAGCATGTAACTTATTCCACAAGACTTAACAGATGTAAATTTTCTTTCGGAGGTGTTCACATCATAAATGTGGAAAAGATTTTCATATCTGTAACTCTGTAAGTACATGATAAATATAATGTCAAAGAAGTTGTGCACATATAGCGCAAGAAAAAATTGGAGCGTAAGAAATTTTTTGGAAATTAAGCTAAGTTTAAGGTATCATGACTCGATATGAATTGAATTAGTTTCTAGGTTCAACTATTTTCATATCATGTCAATCAATCCAAATAAGTTTTATATTTCGTAAATCTGTAAGAGGGCACAGTACAGGGGAAGAACAACACGCCGTTTGCAAGAAAAATGCCCAATGGCGTTGTTGTAGTGCATCGGCAACGGCGCAAATGACTCGCCGTTCGTCCTCTCGTGGGGTCAGCTGCGACCGTTGTTTGTATTTGTTTTTGTTAAATTTAAACATTTACCAACGGCTAGAAATGCAACGGGTTGAAAAAAGAAACCCTATTTTTCGCCAATAAAAACCCACTTTGAACTAACATTTTTCAAACACTCAAACCAAATCACAATTTAACTACACTTTCACATACAATTCAATATTCTCTTCCAAAAATGTCACAACAAAACATCGATTTTCCCAACAATATATTTTCTCCGTCTTCTTCGTCCGCTAATTCAAGTTCCCCATCACCCGCTACACCATTATCCGCCCGTTCTATTTCTTCCCAACACCCGCAAAACCCAATGCTGTCATTTGCATAATATGCAAACCAAAACCAATCATTTTCACAATATGCTTCCCAAAATTCATATTTCCCACAACCCGCTTTCGCACCACAAACTTTACATATGAACCAAGGTCATTTAAACCAAATGGCTTTACTCCAACTTCAACCACAATACCCATTTCACAATTTTGTATCTCTCGATAATTTCTCACCACCAACACAAATGATGTCGCCAACACAACCACCATCACAAGCTTTACACGACTCACCACCACACTAGCTCACCATCACAAGCTTCACAAACCGAGTCGTCTCTCATCGGAAAAGGAAAAGCAAAAAGCGGAGAGATGATAACCGACGTCATACATACCCGTTGGATACAAGCAGAAGAAAAACTTTTGGTCGATACTTATATATAAATATCAGAGGACGAAAGACTTGGCGTGGACTTAAATTCAAAAACGTTTTGGCAAAAATTCATAGTGAATTCAACCGCCATGCATCCTTCGAATGTGCCAAGGATATGATCAAGGAAAAGTGGACATTGTTGATACGTGATTGCAACAAGTTCACCAGGATTGTCAATGAATATAAACGTCTTAATGGTGAAAATGATTCAAAGTGGCTAAATCGTTGTTATACAATATTCCAAGAAACTTGGGGTTTACGTTTGTCCACTATGAAGCATGGGGTACCTTGAAAGATCACCAAAAATGGTGTGGTGCAATAGTTGTTGTTCTCGGAAGACGCGTTCATACTGTTGATGACGTTGAAGAATCAAACGAACTATTTCGAGATGATACAATACCACGTCCTCCTAGCAAGCCAAGGCCTTCCAAGAGTCAAAAATCATACTCTACAAAATCGGCGGGATCTTCATCAAGTTGAGAAGCTTTCAAGGAAATGGTCCAGGAAATCAAGTTGCGACAAGAACGTGCTAAAAAAGATGATTACTCCCCCCGTTCTAAAATTATTGTTCACAGACAAAAAAACATACAGTTTAAGAAACATATCATCATTACAGCTTTCTCTTTATTACTTTTTGCAGAATGACAGTTTTACTTTTAACTAATTAATTTAAAACTTTTTTAATGTTTGTAATAATAACCTCGAGTGAGGATAATATGGCAAACTTGAACTAAATTCTTTATATATTTTTGAAAGTGAACAATTAATTTGAGACAACCCGAAATGAAAATGTGGACAATAAATATAGGACGGAAAGAGTATATCGCAAGTCAAAAAATTTGAAAAATTTGAGAAAACCAGGATGATCCCTTTTTACCTAAAAAATTTGAAAAATTGAAGTTTTAAATTTTAGCCCCGAAGAGATGAGGCAGGAAGTTGCGGCAAATATCGCGCAACTAAAAAAAACAAGACTTGAGATTTTAACTATAGATGTAAGAAGTGTTCACAATTTTATACATGTGAATGATTTAACAATAATTTACACATACATCTAAGCCGTACATACTAATGTATGTCCAAACTATGTGGTTTTCCTAATGATTAGACATGACTTATTAGGAAATACTATGCATGTACCCATTATTAATTTGTTAGCTGAATTGTTTTTTTTTTGAACTAAGCTGAATTGTTTAATGCAAAGGTTTTAACATGTATTCTTGTTCTTGTATTATCACATAGGGTATCAACATTCATCAATAATTCCAATATAAAATATAGAAAATACAATTATGGAAAGGGGTCGAGAAAACAAAGAAAAAGGGATAAGCTCACCAACTTTGTGTCATTGGAATAGCATTCTAGTTAATAGTATTTTTATAATATTACACATATCCTTAAAATTCAAAAACCAAAATAAATACAAAACACACATAAAATAATGAACAACTTGTTATATATATAGATAGACTATTCCTGTTGAGCTAATACACTGTTCTCACCACAAAACTAAACTCATTTCTCCTAACCTAATTCACACACACACACAAAACATACACACTCATTCTCTCTCTTTCTGCAACATTCTGATACAACTTTCAGTCTATCTCCCTCTTTTCTACACTTTACCCATCCCTCTGCCCATATACTAGCTACCTTTCATTTTTCTAGGGTTACTATAAAAGGAAAGATTATACTATACTCCAATGGACATCGACTTCCTCAAGTCCATTTCCGATGACCAAACCGAGATGATGATGATGATGATGCAGCTCGAAAAGCTACCCGATTTCTGCGGTATATACGGCGAAGATCATAACCCTTCAACCGAGTTCACAGATCAAGGAAGTAGCTCATCCACAAACCCTAATAACAACCCTAACATGTCTCATTTCCTCGAAGACTCGCATTTTGCGAACCCTTCGACCACCATTTGCTTTGGTTCTCCAACACAAACAATCCCAACTGGTGAGATGCAGTTTTTGTCGAGTTCGCGTTGGGGGAGTGATGGTGAAGGTGAATGTGAAGGAAGGTTAAATGTTGAGCAAAAGAGGAACTCGATGGCTGCCATGAGGGAAATGATATTTCGCATTGCAGCAATGCAACCGATTCACATTGACCCCGAATCGGTAAAGCCACCAAAGCGTAGGAATGTGAAGATATCGAAAGATCCACAAAGTGTTGCAGCTAGGCATCGAAGAGAGAGGATTAGTGAGAGGATAAGGATACTTCAAAGACTTGTTCCAGGTGGTACGAAGATGGATACGGCTTCTATGCTAGATGAAGCCATTCATTATGTGAAGTTTTTAAAGAATCAAGTGCAGACACTCGAGAAGGCTGGCGAAAATCGTCAGCCTTCTGCACCGGCTGGGATTGGCTTTCCCGTGCCTATGACGAGTGGTAATCACATTCACATGGGAACATCATCAAAAGGTTATCATCAGCAGTCGGGGCAACATCACTATCTAGGTGCTTAATTAGCTCAAATGAGAGGATTATTTATGGGCATAAAAATGGTAATCAGCTTATTTGAGAAGGATTATTGGAAATAGAGGATTGTAATTTCTTTTTTAGCAAGAAAAAGTTCAATTCATAGAGACATAAAATCATAGGATTTGGAATTCCTGCAAGTTGTACTATCCTTATTAAATAATGATTCCCTTCACTAGAAAAGATGACGTTTTTTAATAAATCCTTTTTAAGAAATTAGATTGTCAAAATGGAGAACGTTTACTATAATTGAACAAATTTGAAGATAAATATAATACTTTAGTGTAAACGATTGCGTTTATTAACATATACGTGTAATATATTAACTATTAATTTTAGTCTTTTACCGTACACTTCATTTGGTCGTTTCTCAAATGAGTGCGGTTTTCACATGTTAAATTATGTGTATTTTGTTATTATCGTTGTTATTATTGTACATCTAGCTGTGTATCATTTTAATACTTAAGCCAAAGCTTCTTAGTGTCAACTTGTATATCTTGGACGCAAGTTTTATTGTATGACGCGCGTAACACATGCTTAATTAACACAAAGATTGTCCTTTTCTTATAATGAAAATGGTAGGAACTCAACAATTTAAAATGGACGGAAAACAAAAGAGCACTCAAATAATGGAACAATATTATTTGTTGGTAATGCTGTTCAAATGTTCAATGTTTGTTTCTCATTAATTATAAAAACTATCTTGTCTTCCCCAATCCCCACCATGGCTCTCTTGTCAACGAAAGATCTACTATGTGTTTTAGTAAGAGAAAAATGTACATTTTGAATTGAAATATGAAAAGTAACAAAATATATTGAATTGAAATATGAAAGTAACAAAATATATTGACTTTTATCTCATTGATACTTATCAAAATAACTTTTTATCTCATTGATATTTTATCTATAATAACATTTTGAATTGAAATATGAAAAGTAACAAAATATATTGACCTTAATAGTTGGATGCAAAAACAACGAAGATATAGACATTTAGAATTGGGACCATTTGGAGAATGGTATGGGGTTGGCATGATTCTCAAGGTCAATATAAAGGTTGAAAAAAACATAACCAATTTTGTACAAGTTTGAAACTTGATACATTAGGCTATGACAAAAATTATTTTAAAGAAAAGATAAATTAGAAGGAATGAAGTTGTACACTCTTCATAATAATAATCGATTGCTTGAAAATATTTGCTTACTTATGTTTGTGATTTTCATGTCGCAGGATTTTGGTTTTTTATTTTGTCAGTAGATCCTATATTTTCACAGGCTTCCATCATTTTTTTATTTTTTTTTCGTTTCATTGTTTAATTAAGTAATTATTTCTTGTCATTATTGGTGTAGGTGTTTTGCTCGATTTGTTTTAAGATATGATCTTCACTGTATTCTATTTGTTAAGACATACTATATACCTCTCTATATATTTGTATGTGTAGAGTATACTTTTCAGTTTTATGAAAATTTGAGCGTTTAAAAAAACAAATATCAAGAGCACCCGTTCACATAAATGTATCAATGAGAGAAGCGAGGAACCATGAAAATGTCAGCTGTGAAGAAGCAGAGGTGCACGAGAACTCTGGTGCTGAAGAGTGGTAATTTCCAAGTATATTCAACACCCAACTGGAACACTGCAAGCAAAGCAAACTGCTTCTTGCACGAGGAAATCACGTGAACTGCTGACATCTATAAAATATGAACTTTAATATCGAAAATATGCACTATCATTACTATAATAATCTCTTAATTATATATTCTGCACACAATGATGACGTGTCCCTACGTCATTTGCTGTCACGTGAATTTAATCTACCTGTGCGTTCATCTTGTCCTACGTGGTTGTCCACCTTGGTTTCAGTAGTTAAATATACTTCTTTATCACGTTTTAGCCTAGTTGTATTGTTAATGACTTGATGATCACGTTTTACGCAAGCTCCTATAGTTTACTCATAAATATAATATATATAGTTTAACAAATAATGCATGCATGATCTGAATGCCGAATAGTGAATAACAACTGCCACTAATTATGTATAGTTTACTTGACTAATAAGTGGATTAAATGTAGCTTAGAGATATAATATAACTTCACATATTAGTTAACTAAAACAACTTCAACAAGCACTCGAGATCAGAAGAAGGGATCAAAAATATATCATGTACGATGTATATTTCGAGAAATGGTGTACAACTAACTTGAATATATTGTTCATGCATCCATTTTCCATGTGTAAAAGGGATTAGAATCTGCAATGTCATCTTAAATTTTAATAAGAAAAGAAACAAAAATATAAAAGTACTTCTGAATACACCTTTTGATTCTTAGAGTTTCGATATCACATGTTTGAGTCCATTTATTATGCCTTAATAGAGACGAAAAATTAAGAAACCACCGACTTATTATTGTCGAACGAGGGTCCCGATCGAACATTAACGAAAAAAGTGAGAAGAAATGTTTGTGAATACTGGGCCTTCTGAATTTGAATCCATATAAAACTTTGAGCAAATAAAAGACAGCTCATTATCATGGCCCTTGGGCTAGCTTCTAGTCTCTTTCAGAAATTCTTACTTTCATAGTAGTTTCAAAATGAGTTTTCTTTTTATTATAAAGATGATCTAAGGTATACAAATTATATACCTTTTGGATGACTAAAATTGGAAAATTAAATTTAAACTATGTAAAAACTATGAATCAAACCGGAAACACAATCACGACACAGCTATATCACCCAGCCAACCACCTCTTAATTAAATCTTTTATTACTTAAATGTCAAGAAGATAAATCCACAAACGTGCGCTCACCAAACAAATACAAGAGAAAAGAAGTAGTCCCCTTCAGAAGGATCCTACTTATCACACTACAATGAATCAAATGCAATAAACCTCACTACAACACTCACAAACAATAGATCAAGATGATCACAACTACTAAACAAGACTGCTATAACTGCTCTGAGAGAAAGTGTGTGAAGAAATAAACCAATTAGGATTTACGAATATGAGTTCTGTGAGAGAGTTTGGGAATGAGAGCTTTTATAGTCCTTAAGTCCACTTCAGCCCTTCTAGAACTATAAACTTGCTAAACACATACCACATATCAAACTGTGAGAAATAAGTACAAAAATAGTCCATGTACTTTCAAGCCATGAGAATGATATAAAAAACACAACTATCCAACACCCCCTCTCAGTCTCATGGCTTAAACATATCCACAAGACCAAGTTTCTCACAAAACCACTTGTGTTGAGTAATACTCAACCCTTTAGTGAAATCATCTGCAACATTATAAGTAAACCCAGTTTTAACAGTTTTAATCACACCAGAAGAAACTTTATCTCTCACTAAATGAAGATCAATTTCAAAGTGTGTTAATACAAATAAGCCGTAAAAACGTTTATTTATATTTTACGATCTTCTAATGTTTTGTCGATAACAAACGTAAAATCATTTTAACGAAACAAATAAAATACGTAAACTGTTTGAGCCAATAGTTTTCTATCACACTTACGTTTTCAAATAAAACACTAAAACAAGTATAAGTGATTTTATGATTTAGTAATACATACGTACAATTACCAGTGTTTACATATTTGGGTAAATATATACTTAAACTAGTAGATACTAAAATGGGTAAAAACTAACAAATAGTATTGACCCATAACCCATGATATTATCCAAACCACTTGACTAGGAACATTGAACCCATGAGATACATCGTATCTAGTAAAAGACCCATGGATCAACCCATAACCCATGACCCATAACCCATTAACCAAAATACCCATGAGTAAAGAGGAGCGTCCCACGGATCCCTAGCTTTACGCTAGACGGATCCCTTGTGGGAGGGATCCGGGGAACAGTAAACTTTCTCCTCTATAAATAGTGAGCCATTTCTTCCTTTTTGCTCACCACTTTCACACATACTTCCTCCAAGTATTGTATCTCTCTAACCACCGATCCTAAGGGATCTTTCTATGTAGTTTGTCTTTTGTTTTTTTGTGATTCTCTAGGTCCCTCTTAAAGGCGAGGTCACCACTTCTTAAAGTCAAGCAAGCTTTAGTCCATGAGTTGCCATGCTTCGTCATCATCAAGACAACTGAGGTTCTCTTGTTGATAGTTCTTTCTTCCTCCATAGATGTGTTGTGTTGAAGGCATTAGTGAAGGATGCCGAAAGAGTCAAGACGAAAGCATTAGTGAAAGGTGCTTCACGTCCGTGTCAAAAGCATTAGTGAAGAATTATAAAGGTGTCAAGACGAAGGCATTAGTGAAAGGTGTCAAGCGTTGTGTCAAAGGCATTAGTGAAGGATGCATAGGAATCAAATCTAGTGGCATTTGGGAAGAATGCCTAGGTCGTATAATCGATGAGATGCATCGTTATACATATAGTACTAGTTTATTTCCAAGGATGGTGATATCCTTGATGGTATTGTAACAAGGAGTGGATCTCCTTAAGATTAGGTGTTGTGTTGTGATGGGTAGTAGTTCCTCCATAGTAATGGAACTAGGTGCATAGCCTAGTACCTAATAAAGGGTAGGCGACGTTGTGATAGGTGTGGTTCACTTTGGTGTGAAAGAACCCGGTGGTTAGCCTAGTACCGAAAAAAGAGTAGGCGACGTTGTGAAGGCTTCTCCGCCATAAGGAGATTGGTGTCGTGTAGTGTTTACGAACTCTCGAGTAGGTGACTCGAGGAGTGGAGTAGGGCAAGGAAGGTGTCCTTGTAGCCGAACCACTATAAATACTCGTGTCGTGGTTATGTGCTTCTTACTCTTTATCTTTCATTACACGTTTATATATCTATCTATCAACGTCCAACATAAACAACCAAATAGATTGACATAAGTTAATCTAAATGTTTTAAAACGAAGTTTTAATCGTCAAAACTATTCAACCCCCATTCTAGTTTTCCACAATTGGCATCAGAGCTTCGTTACCAAGTTTCTTAGAGTATGTTGTACTTTAAAAACTTGATACGATCCATGTATATTTGAAAACTACAAAGAAGGATTTTTCATGTCATGTTTTAAAAATCATTATAATGTTTATTTTTGGACAATGATAGAATGTTCTAACGTTTTCCTTGTTAAGTATTCTCCATACTTGGATTTGGGCTTACCAAGAAGATCATGAAGAATCTATCTAAATATTTCTTTTCGCAAAAAGAATGTTTAGTATTGTTTTTCTCACACATGAATCTGGAGATTCCAAGAAGATCACAAAGCATTTCATCTAAATACTTCTTTTCTTAAAAAGAATATTTAGCTAAGGTATGATCGTTAATAATTTACGTTTGTTTTATTATTGTTAAAATCTTAGTTGCATAATTGATATCTATTAGTGATTACTTAAGTAGTTATCTATATTAAAGTCATCATCAAGAATAGTATTCTTTGATTGATTTGTATCGACTACACTACCAACTCGTAATAATGATATCTTGGTTATTCGATAGTCTTAATCATTATCCATCACAAAGGAATTATTGACACCTCATCTATGTCAATAAATTTTCATGTGAAACTTCTTATATTATGATAAAATGGGATTTTATCATAATCTTTGATAAACATTCCAAGAATTGTGACTAATTCTTAAAAAGGGAACCACGTCTAGTAGGATTAGTACTAAACCGTCAAAAACTCAAATCACAAGTTATTAAGCTTAAACATCAAACTCTATGAGTTCTTAGAACTCCCAAACCTAAGTTATCAAGGAATACTTAAGCTGATTTTTGTTGTCATGCCGGATCCCTAAATTTACACTCGCCGGATCCCAAATGAGAGGGATCCGCGGGATCCGTGCAACAGAAGACATGATAAGTTAGTAATGATCACTGTGGATGTTCCACAATTATATTCACCTCAAAGACTCACGAACAAGAACACTGCTACTGTTCAAAGGAGCAATTTGATCATTTCTCTCAAGCATAACAATCACTTGTGTAAGTATAATCTTCACTACATTGTTAATTTAATTCTTTGATTTCTAGGATTACAATTTCTTCATCTTTAAGAGTTGGGTTCAAATGGGTTTATCATAATTTGTCACCACATTGTTTTCTAAGATAATCTAAATCAAAGAATTAACATTGTCAATACAAATTAAACACATTTCTTGAATTCAACAAAGATGATGAGAGCAAAATTGTGATCAAACCCTCTAGGTTACTATTCACAATTAACACCATATTGTGGTTGTATTGTTTAGGAACAATCATGCCAAGCAACAAACAACAAGATTACCAAGACACCGCTCATTACATACCAATGTATCATAGAAAAGATGGACTTAGTCCGGACGATAGGAAAGCCTTTAAAAATGCTTGAAAAGAGACTCTTTCACGAAGGTCGAGTTGTTGAACCATCATTTCTTGCCAATACCGACATAAGGGAAGTTTTTGGAACTATTGGGTTTGATTGTTTATTGGACATAAACGAACAAATTTGCCTGGTCTTTGTACTCGAGTTCTACAAGACCATGAGGATTACTAGAAATGATGATGGGTCCATCTCGATTGTCTTCACCATAAATGAGCATGAATACACCCTTTCGCTTATATAGTTTGGAAGAATAATAGGGGTTCCATATCAAGGTGTTTGTATGTATTCTAATGAGTGGTCGTTGGAGGAGTTACACTCTATGGTTGATCATCATGCAATCTATCACATGATAATCCCGGAAGCAACCATGGTGAGGGACACCGTGTTTATGCCAAGAGCATCCCCATTGATGAGTGTGTAAATACTCATCATTTTTTGGTCAAATCTGAACTGCAAAACACTTAAAAATGCTCAGAAATGCATCAAAATACTGAAAATATCTCAAAATTGCATTTTATATGTTTCAGATGCAAAATGTTTAAAATCAGATGAAAAATGAGCTAAGCTTGCATAATTGGCAGTTTCAGTCCCCCAAGTTTCAAAAGTTGTCAGAAATAGTCCCTGAGCACTTATTTCAAAAGAAAAGTCACCAAAGGTCCTTTTAAAATCATAACTTGTCATAATTAGTCCTTTGGTGAAAAATGTCAAAAGTTTTGAGAAATTACAAGTTTGGTCCTTCAAGTTTCAAATTTTGGCAAAAATAGTCCTTGGAAGTTTGAAAATGTCTATTATGGTCCTTGTACTATTGAAACTTGTCATTTTTGGTCCCTTGGAACAACTTTGATAAATTGGCAGCTTTGGTCCCTTGTTTTTCAGAAATTACACATTGGTCCTTGTTATTAAACAAATACCTTTTTGGACCTTGACCCTTTGGACCATTTAGACCCCTGCCAAACCTTGTGACCCCCTTCCTTTTTGACCCTTCCCTTTTAATATAACCCCGGTCAACTTTCATGGTCAAACAAACACAATCCCGCCACTGTCTTCTCCCACCTGCTTGCCTGCATACACTCAACCTCACCCATCCTTCCAGCTCAACTCTCCTTTCCATGTTCCCCCCACCTCAACAACCATCCAAGAAGCATTTAATGATCCCTCCCCTTGCACTCAACCCCAACTGGCATATATCCATTTTGGCGCCAAAAAGTGATCAAACGGCTAAAATCTTCTCAACTGATCCAATGGCCAAGATGAATGGTGGGATGTGCTCAGAAACAAGTGGCAAGATATTTCACATATAAAAAAGAGATGAAAGAGAAGCAAAGGGAGTAGTACTTAGTTTTAATTTTCATATGTATGTCGTTTTAAAATTTCTATGTCTTTAATAAGTTCTAAGTTGTAATTCCAAGTGTTATTGTATGAAACTTAGTTAATCCAGTGTATTGAAACTACTTTCAAGTTTTAATTCCAAGTTTGAGCAATTTTCATGTTTGGTCAACGAAAGTCAAACTGTGAAGAAATATAGTCAAGTGGTGTTAAGATTAACTTTAGTTGTTCAATTTGCTTTCATAAGCTGTTATAAGCTCTTCAATAGCTTATTAATGGATTATATAGGCCTTTACTCAGATTTTACTCAAAATTCTCATTTGGTCAACTAAAGTCAAAAACTGTATGTTCATGGGAAAATGGTTCAGAGCTGCTGAATGGTGATTAATGTGGGTACATATTGATCTAAGTTGGGTTGTTAATCAGTGTTAGAAAGTAGCTCATTGGATTTATTTAGCATGTCATTGTGACAGGACTCATGTAAGTTCCTGTTTTCATACTTGTTTCATAACAGTCTCTTATGCATCATGATGTTTAGCTGAAATTAGTGTTGAGTTGTTGATCAATTTGCCTCATTTAGGTATGACAGGTCTGAATTGATAGTTGCAGTAGCTCAGCAGCTAGTTTAGAATAGACAAATGGCATTTTAGAATCTTAAATAGTGTTTGGATGCAGTGAGTAGTCTGTGATAGAGGTTGTTTAAGTGTTAGAGTTTTGTTGCAAAATATTAGTTTAGGTTCATTTAGTCTAATTGTTGCATAAATTTGCACCTTAGAACACTTTTAGTCAAATCAGCTTCAAAACTCATTTGATTTTCATATCATTGGGTATTAAGCTCTCATAGGTTACATATAGGTCTAAAATTAGTTAAAATAGCTTAATATAGATTCAGTATAACATTTAACATCAAAACCAGTCAATAAATTTGAATCAAATCTCAAATAAGTCAACTTTTCATTTCTGTCAAAAAGTCAAAACTTGCACAACTCAGTTTTCACCAACCTAAGTGATTTTTTAGAGGATTCATTTCTGGCTCAAAGCTTTTGTAACTTTGGGATTAATAACTTCAACTGGTCTAGTTTCCATAACTGATTTTTGCAAAATTTTACAAAAGCTTCTTAATCTCCAAATCAGCTTGTCAAAAAGGTCAAAAATGCCCTGTGACAGAGCAATATCACCAGAGCAGTTTCTCAGCTTCTTGCAGAGCTTGTCACAAGCTCGATAGAGCTTATCTTGGTCTGGTCTTTGGTTTATAAGTAGCTAGCCAGGTCTACTCTAAGTTCCAACATCTGTTTTTGAGTTTTAGCTTATTGAGTAGCTTATTTTCTAGCTACAAAGTAGACATCAAAACTGTTTTGGGCACTTAAGTTTAAAACATAAAATCTGTGTAGCTTGTACTTTAGAGGTTTAGGATAGTGGTAATTAGTTGCTTTTGAATAGTTATAGCTTATTATAGCTTCTGTGTTCAGTTGGTGCTCATTTGGTACCTCTAGCTTATTTGGAGTGCTTATTTTTAAGCACCTTGCACTGCAGTTTCATAATCCTACACATAAGCAACTGTTTTTATATTTTTCATAGAATCAGAATATTAATTTAGACTTTTCTTGAATTTTTCAGATTTTTCTAGTTCAGTTTGCTATTTTTCTTCATTTAAATCAGTTTTTAAGTCTTTTTAATTAGCTTTTATTGCAATTAAATTAGAAAAACTTCAAAAAAATAAGTTTTCATTTTTCATAGGTTAAGATAAATATAAAAAGTCAAAAAAATATTTTTCCATATTTTTCATAGTTTAATTTGTAATTTTTAGCAATTTAAATAGTTTCAAATAGTTTTTAATTCATAGAAAATAGAAAAATAATCATAAAAATATAAAATTAGTTTTGAAAATTCTCTTTGGTTATTTTAGATTTTTCTAAGTTATAATTTCATTTTCCTAGCTTTATTTCATATTTTCTTGTATTTTAGGGTATAATTAAATAGTTAAAAATAGTTTTTAATTAATAATAATTAGATAAATAGTTTTAAAAATAATTTTCTTTTTCTAAAAATTCTCTCTTATCATTAGGTTTGTAAAAATGTCATTTTTATATTTTTAGGATTAATACTGTTTCAATTTCACATTTTCTTTTGTACGTTACGTAGTTTTTTAATTTAAGTTTTATAAAAGAAAAAATCAAAAACATCATTTTAAAAATAGTGATAGCGTTTATTTAATATAATTTATCTTTTTAATTTTCTTTAATTTGCATTTAAGCCCCTGTAATTTATAGACTTATTCTTTAGTTATAATCAATCAACCCCCTTTCCCGTTCAAATTCTCTCGATCACTATACGTTTGGTGATTCAGTGCACAGCTCGTTGGGACATAACGACCTGGGGAAACACTATACTCCTCTTGGACTTAATTGCATTGCGTTCTCAAGCTGTCTGGCTTTTATTACGGTTGACCATTCACAAGTGGTTGACTTGTGTGATAAAACCTGACCGTTTGGGAGCGGATCAAATTTTGACATCTAGGGTTATTAGGAATTCGAAAGTGATCTATAGGGATCCTTTCCAAATGGAGCTCTCCGAGATGTACGGATTGTATAGGAAATGGGAAAATGTGATAAGGGAGAATGTGGTGTGCCTAGTAGGAAACAAGTATCACCCCAACGCATGTCTAAGTTTCATGATCTATTGCCTAGTGACCGAGACTCGCTTTAACCTTGCCTACTACATGATCAAGAGAATGGCAAGTGTAAGAAGCATGGACAAAATGGTGCTCCCGTATGCAATGCTTCTAACCCGTCTTGCTAAATTCATCTTTGCATTAGATCCGTATCCGCAATCCTTTGATCATAGCTATTGCAACAAAGTTATGGTACCACTAACCGAGGGTAGAACTACAAGGTTTATGGTGGAAGGCAAAAGGCCTCACCCACCCACGGATTCCTCGGATGAAAGGGAGAGGCAAAGAGAAGGTGAAGGTAGTAGCAACCCACTCGGAAATACCGATCTCGACCCCTTGGACTACATCAACCAATTGTCGGACGTTCCTGGTGCATCACCCGAATGGCAACAAACCAAGGGAATCTTCAAGTATTTTTCCAACTTCTTGAGGAAAAAGAAGTAGAGATGGTGTGATAAAGAGTGAAGGATGGGTGGAGAAGCAAGGTAAGGTCATAGGACCTAAATTTGTGAAAAACAATTTCAAACAATGGGTTGTAACACTTAATTAATACTTGTGTAGAATAGGATGTAGCTTGTAGGTCTTGCCATGACTTGGCATTAAACAATCGTAACTTAGGAACATGTAGAATGAGATTTTACGACTCCTTGAAAACATTTCAAGTAGTCGGCGTCACTCATTTTTAGGAACTTTTAGTTGTCCCACATTTGCTATGCGTTATACTTAATGTGTCCTTGCTTTTAGTCCTCATAGAAATAACTAGGAGAAGCACTTGCTTGAGAATGAAAATTGGCATACTTTCTGTAAGCCTTTTGATCTGCAGTAGGCGGATCCCAGACTTATAACTAGCCGGATCCCTCCCAGAAGGGAACCGCGGGATCAGTGACCACAGATGAGCAATACAGACTTGCTTACATCAAATTTTCTCACTAGATCACCTCACACTAGTCAAACATAAGATACTAGATCTAACTAAACCTTTCTCAAATATTTGAAAGCTTCACACTCACCCATGGAAAACCTAGGATATATTTCAATGTGTTTTTAACTCATCAAAACTCACCATATTTCCGCTCCAACACTCACACATCATTTATCACTTCTCATAACACATAGTTTGATATTGATACTTATAGGATTTCACTAACACATCAAACCATAATCATATGGGGCGTATACTAGGTTTAGAGAGAGAAAGTTCTAGAGAGAGAAAGGGAACAGAGTTGGGAACTTATGTGAAACAAAATAAAATGGTATTGAAGCTCAAACCCTTTACCTTGAGAGGTAGAGGGTATTTATAGTTTCTTACATGAATCGCCTCCTACGGGCTGTGGATCAGGCATACAATGGGTAAAGACCCGTCCGTCCTCCACGGTGTTACTTAACTAATTACTTATTAACATAACATGACTACGACTACGAGCTTTCTAACGAATACAAATACTTGAGGTGACCGACACTTTAACCAATGGGTTTTCTAAATCCTAACAATCTCCCCCTAAAGGAGGTCACCTCAATTTACATTGAATACAACCAGATATTACATTTTGATTGTTCTTGGATTCTTGATTAAATTCTTTGCTCTGTAGCCCGTAGTATCTGATTCTTCATGTATTACATGTTTGGTTAATCCAAGTGGAGGTCTTTAACTGATCCACGTGATGATGAGTTTTGAGTCATCTTTGAGATTATCAGCAACCATAAATCTCTGACTCTTCCTTTGTAGTGTTGACATTATGTGATGTTGTGACTGTTAATACAAATAAGCCGTTAAAACGTTTATTTATATTTTACGATCTTCTAATGTTTTGTCGATAACAAACGTAAAATAATTTTAACGAAACAAATAGAATACGTAAATTGTTTGAGTTAATAGTTTCCTAACACACTTACATTTTTACATAAAACACTAAAACAAGTATAAGTGATTTTATGATTTAAATACATATGTACAACAACTAGTGTTTACATATTGGGTAAGCATATACTTAAACTAAATATACTAAAATGGGTAAAAACAAGTATATACTAAATGGGTAAAAACTAGCAAATGGTATTGACCCATAACCCATGGTTTTATGTATACCACTTAACCAAGTTCATTGTATCTAGAAAGAAAACCATGGATCAACCCATGACCCATGACCCATAACCAAAAATACCCATGGGCAAAGAGGAGCGTTCCACGGATCCCTGGCTTTGTGCTAGCCGGATCCCAAGTGGAAGGGATCCGTGGGATCCGGGGAAACAGTAGGATTTTTCCTCTATAAATAGTGAGCCATTTCTTCATTATATCTCACCCCTTTCCAATACACTTTCTACCCTGAGTTAAATCTCACTAACCTTATATCCAAGAGATCTATGTTTGTAGTTTTGTTTTTGTATGATCTTCTAGGTTCCTCTTAAAGGCAAGATCACCACCTTTGAAGTCGAGCAAGCTCAAGTCCATGAGTTGCCATGCTTCCTCATCATCAAGGCTATTGAAGTCCTCTTGTTGATGATCTCTTTCTTTCTTCAAAGAAGTGTAGTGCTGAAGACATTAGTGAAAGATGTCTCAAGTGTCAAGACGAAGATATTAGTGAAGGGTATCTATCGTCTATAGGATAAGCACTTGTGGTAGGTGCTTAGAAGTCAAGATAAGAAGCATTAGTGAAAGGTGCTTAGAAGTCAAGACTTGAAGCATTAGTGAAATGTGCTTCGAAGTAAAGACACAAGACATTAGTGAAAGGTGTCTTGTAGATCTAGTCAAAGGCATTAGTGAAAGGTGCCTTAGATGTACATTCGATATGGTGTGTTTCGATGTACTAGATAGACTAGCATTAGATACAAGGATATTGATGTCCTTGATGATGTTGTAAAGGAGTAGATCTCCTTTGGGATTAGTCGTTAGTGTAGTGTGGTAGTAGTTCCTCCATTTCAATGGAACTAGGTGCTTAGCCTAGTACCTAATAAAGGGTAGGCGACGTTGTGATAGGAGTAGTTCTCCTAAGGTGTGAAAGAACTCGGTGGTTAGCCTAGCACCATATAAAGGGTAGGCGACGTTGTGTTAGGTGTGGTTCGCCTTGGTGTGAAAGAACTCAGTATTTAGCTTTGTACCGGAAAAAGGTTAAGCGACGTTGTGAAGGCTTCTCCACCATAAGGAGATTGGTGTAGTGTTTACGAACTCTCGAGTAGGTGACTCGAGGAGTGGAGTAGGGCAAGGAAGGTGTCCTTGTAGCCGAACCACTATAAATACTCGTGTTGTGGTTTTGTGCTTCTTACCCTTATCCTTTCATTACTTATCTTTATATGCTTGTTTATCAACATCCAACACACACACCCAAATAGATTGACATAAGTTAATCTAAATAGTTTAAAAGGAAGTTTTAATTGGTAAAACTATTCAACCCCCCCTTCTAGTTTTCCACAATTGGCATCAGAGCTTCGTTACCAAGCTTCTTGAAGTATATTGTACTTTAAAAACTTGATATGATCCATGGTTAATTGAAAACTACAAAGAATGTTTTTCATAAAAACAAACATCATGTCTTTTAAAACTATATGTTTGGATGTTGATTTGATAACAACATTTTTCTTATTTATTTTTTCATTTAATTCCACTAATCTCCTTTGTCATGTTGATTAGTCAAAGCTCATACCCACCATGCTTTAGGAGTCGCTTGGTAACAAGAATACCTTCCTTAAGAAGGTATCTTAAACGCAAAGGAGCGGGAATAGTCTAAGTGACACTTGCTGTGTCATTTGTAAAGACATTCCTAAGTACGCTAGAGGTATGTTTTTCTTTTTACTTTGCTTGATAATTAAGTATACCCATCTAGGTATTTATATGATTATCTTTTGAGCAATTACATGTTTTACATGAAGCTTCATTAGGAAGCCTTTTTTCTTCTCACATACGTGTTTTATTTCTCGTCTAAACTCGTGGTATATAAAACTTATGTTTTGTTTCTTTTAATCCAATAATAAAACAAAACACGAATTTCAAAAATTCCTCCTTCCCTATAAAAACTCCCACCGTCGACCATCTCATCAAACCCTCACTTTTTCAAATCTTCCAATTTCAAAAATTTCCTCTCATTCAAAAACTTCATCTTCCTCCTCATTCCATCTCAATCGAAACCAAGAAGATCCGTCATCAACATGGTTTACATCGCACTCGTGCTCATCGCCCTAACACTCATCGCACTTGTGTTCCCTATGATGAAGTTCACATACGGAGACATTTACTTTGTGTTGTTAATCTATATTGGAGTCATATACCCAATCCTTTGTATCATCCTTAGTATTGAAATGCAATATTATTAATAATCTAGTTTATCTAGGTTATTATTGTTATAATGTGTTTATCATTTCTTTTGATTTATATGTTTTATATTCTTTCGTGATACATTAGAAGTCATGTATGCATGCTAAAAGAAAATGTAGGATAAAACATATTTCGTGGTATAAAAACTGTAAAACCTATGTTTTTATCAAATCTGTTTCTGTTACTACAGATCCACGGATCCCGGAAGATATACTAGCCGGATCCCTTTTGTAAAGGAACCGTGGGATCGGTCCTACTAGAAAAACAGTTTTCATGCAAGATTAAAAACCATTATCTTTCTAAAAGTAATGATCCACAAATTTGTCAAAACCTTAAGTAATTAGAGTGTTAAAAACCATTGTTAATAAATATCTAGTAAAAACGTTAGATAATCATTGGTTAATCTCAAAACATCTCTTTCCTTTAACTCATCTTCTCTATAGGTTTCGCTATGTCGCATGTATATGAGTTTGATTTTTCATTCTCTAGCGTCTATACTCCGAACATCTCTCTTGAGACCAACACCCCTGGCAATCATGTCCGTGGGTTCAATAATCTCGAAACCCGTCGCCTCCATGAAGGACGTATTGTAGACACCTCTCTACAATTCGAAGAAGGTATCAATACCTCCTTCCGAACCATAGGATTGGAATGTCTTCTCGAAATTAACGAGAAAATATGTCCAAGGTTTGTATTGGAATTCTTTCGTCAAGTCGAACTCGTTCGTAACGAGGATCGTTCTTTATCTCTTTGGTTTTATATCAAAAACCGAAAGTTCACTTTAACCCTTGGGCATTTTGCTCACATCCTCCGAATTCCAAATCATGGACAATGTGCCTTCACCGAAGATTGGTCTCTTGATTCTCTCTTCAACTTTCGTGAAGAAAACAGCCCATACTGCTCTCACATACCTTCCTCGGAAGACTTGATTCGCATGATATGCAAACCTCATCACTCCAATCCCAACATTATCCATACACAGGATATCCGAGAAGAATACAAGCCTCTTGCTCTCATCCTACGTGAAAATGTTTGGAGTCTTAGGGGAAATCGATAAATCCTTCCCGCTTGTTGTGCTCACATGTTGTACTGTTTGCTAACACAATAACCATACAATCTCGCCTACTTCTTCGCAAGGCGAATTGCAAATCTTCAAGGCTCCAAGAATAAACTCATTCCCTATGGAATGTTCTTGACGCGCCTCTATCATAATGTCATGCATTTTCATCCTCAATTTCAAAGTCCTTTGTACGTACTTGTGAACAAGATGATGGAACCGCTGAACATTTCCCTCATGAAGACGTTCTTCATTCCTGAATCCGCCAACACTCATCAACCATTTGATGATCCATCTAGCGATAACACTCAAGGAACTTAGTAGTAATTCAAATAGGATCAATTCTATTCTATTCGTGCTTTATCAATGTAATCCTATTTTCTTCATGAAATAAAACATCTTACATTTGATATCTTGGTGTTAGAACCTCTTTAAATCAACCTAGGGATATAATGCATTGTCAAGATCATTGCATACCTTTAGTAAAGGTTCTGTCTAGCAGATGGACAGATCCCAAATGTAGTACTAAACGGATCCCTACACCTAGGGAACCGTAGGATCCGGCAAACAGAAAATGCAATTGCAAGCATTATATTTCAACCATATCCTTAGAACACCTCACACTAAGCTAAACATAGTGTCTCAAGGTAAATTAAGTCCTTATCAAGATAGGTTGATCCTCTACATAACTCACCTAGATCAAACTCTAAGAAGCTTGTAGATCTACCGTTTCGTTTTTAATCCATTACTTGATAGATATAGGATTTCACAAACACATTAAACCATAACCATGTGGGGCGGTAACAATGTTTAGAGAGAGAAAGTTCTAGTGAGAGAAAGGAAGAGAGTTGGGAACTATGTGAAACAAAGAAAAATAGTATTGAAGCTCCAACCCTCTACCTTGGGAGGTAGAGGGTATTTATAGTTTCTAACAAACAAACGCCACCTACGAGTTGTGGATCAGGCATGCAGTGGGTAAAGACCCGTCCGTCCTCCACGGTGTTACATAACTAAATACTACTTAACATAAAATAACTACGACTACGAGCTTTCTAACGATTACATATACTTGAGGTGACCGACTCTTTAATACATGAAATTTCTAATTCCTAACAGTCTCCCCCTAAGGGAGGTCACCTCAAACACACATTAAAATTACATTGAATACAAACATATATAACATTGAGATTGTTCTTGGATTCTTGTCCATGTTCTTTGTTCTGTAGCTCATAGTCTTTGATTCTTCATAATTGCATGTTTGGATAATCTGAGTGGAGGTCTTTAACTGATCCACGTGATACTGAGTTTTGAGCCGGCTTTGAGATCATCAGCCACATTTAAATCTCTGACTCAACCGTTGTGGTGTTGGAAATTAGTGATGTTGTAACTTTTGGACCGACATCCTCACATTCTGGATCATGATTTATTCTTATCAGAGTAGCGGAAGCTTTCGTTGATTCATGATATTGGCAGCAGCGTTGCAGAAGCATGGAGTGAAAATATAAGAGTCATTGATGCACCAATCATGATTTCTTTAGATATGAATGTGTTGTGTGAGCATGCGGCTATGGATTGACTGCTCCATTCTGATCAGCTGCAAACGTCGGGGTGTACCTGCATAAGACAGTTAGCAAGAAAGCGCACGAAAGTGTCTTTGATCACTTTCGATGAATTGAGGTACACGGCCCACGGTTCCCCGTTGATCAGTACAAGTACTGCCTGTGATCATGTAGGATTCCTAAGAATCTCCTTGACAGGGTTTCGCAGCTGCTCTAGCTGTTCTCAAACCGGAACGTCTCAAAGAAGACAACACGGAGTGAGTGAACCAGCGAATAGAGACCTTTTGATTGATGAAAAAAGATTTGAAAAACAATCGTGTATAGCTCAATAGAAATTGTTTTTGTAATACAACGAAGTTTTAGTGAAAAATCATTTATCAATCATAAACACCTTTTGATTTGAAATAATTGTACACAGTCGATGTGCTAGAGAAAAGAGTTTTTAAGCACAACAACCGGTTTTTTCAAAGGCATCCGTCAATCCATTTTCTTGGACCTGGATTGATTCAATTTTGAATCGCTCCACTGATGAGGTCCATATGACACAATCAAGTCTTGGCAATACCACAAGGATAGTGCGTATGACTCATAAGATATAATCTCACATTCCACATTGTGTGAAATAGTGAGTCTTCAAGAAATAAGTGTCCTAAAGAGATTAATGGATGATCTCGTGGCTCTAGACTCAATTTGTGCATATTTTGGTTTCCTGTGCCGGAGACTAGGGAGAGGGTCTCCTTCTTCAATATCAACAATCTCTAAGAGAGAGTCGATAGATTATGTAGATTCCTTGTGAGAATGAAACAAGCCCTTTTAAGAGGAACTTGAGTAGCTTGGGAAGTTAGTGCAGTGCGTCACTGGGTCCATGACGTATTGTCTTCAATACCAGTGTTACCTTAGTAACCACCGGTAGCATATGAATTGAACCCGGTTTCTGCCCTAAGGTTGAATTATTGGAGGGCTATTTCTTTTTACCCTTTTTCTCATTCAATTCTTTTTCATTCTTCAACCCCTTCAGTGCTTACCGAGACTTCATAACTAGAACCTTGTTGGGTTTGTTCCAGTACTAGCTCAATCTCAGTCCGCACTCTTCCCATATCTCACTTTTCTCCTTTTTTCATCATACCTAAGGACTTCTACACTATCTAGTGGATTGTCCCTGGGTAGATTCCTCCGGTTCTGGCGGATCATGGGACCTTAACCTAACCTTATCAACATTGTAACACCATACATAAAGTAAAGTTGGTCGGTCTTTTTGGTATCGTTCATCAGCCATTTGAACCAATTGAAAATCAATCAAGATACTTGTGATACAGAATCAAAGCATTTTGTATCTTAATTGTTTTGATATTTTAGAAATGCTCCCCCTCAACATATGCATAATAATTTAGAATTTGTTTAGCACATGGAGGCAAGAGATCTTTGAAATCGTTAGATTGAGAATAAAAGGTCCAATCTTTTGATTAACATTTTCTAAAATGATCATCATCACTTCCTAATCAATTTGAGTAGATAAAACATTTTAAAGAAGGATGAGGTTTTCACAAGTTTGCTCCCCCTCAATATGTGCATAGATGTTTGAGAATATTTTGCACATATTAGGAAAAGACTGCACATTGAGATAAATTGATCACGTTTCAAATATTTGTGGTTTAAAATAGATGCTCCCCCTCAACGTGTGCATGGAAAATTTGAAATCGTTTGTCACTTGCGGGGAGGCAAACATACTAATCAATTATGAAACCATCTATCGAATTATCAGTTTACATCCAATTTAAATTGCAAATTCTCCCCCGATCACAATTATCAAATCATTTGAGAATCGTGATCTCAGTAGATTTAAATTGTTTTTGAAAGCTTTTTAAGGAGAATTGTGACTTGATTTTGAAAACGTTTTAACTGATAAGGATCGAATTTTGAGACTTTAGACCAAAGATTTAAACATGCTTGAATAACTTATGAAAACAAACCATTGTTTGAAAAAAATACACTTTTTAATTAAAAATCATTCTCCCCCTCAATCAATGACATAGGTTGTTGATTGAGATAGATAGTTTTAACAACCGTTTAGTACAAATGATTTTCAAAAATTGAGCCCGAGTAATTTTTCAAAGTAATTCATTTTCCTTGGATAGTGAGAATTTTATATATTATAGAATCAAAGCATGAGATTTGAAAAACAAGATAAAGTATGGCTCTGTTCTTTCTTTTTAACACGGGTTACTGCCTGAAATGACAATAAACCACCATTTTTCTTCGCCTCATTTTTTTTTTTTTTTTTTTTTTGGTGAAAAACAATGTACATTCGATGAACATCTAAAGACCCGTGACATTCTTTGAATATCAACACAAAGTCCGTAGATGATATCGAATCGAGAAAAACATGACAAAATGACAATATTTTTTGAGAAATTTTCGATTTTTTTTTTTTTTTTTTTTTAAATATATACAAAGAGATAGATGAAGAAAGACCTTTACTCCTCGTCTTCCTCTTGAAGGCGTTTGAGTGTTTTTGGTTGAAGGCTTTTCAAGCCAAGTCATGGAAGAATAAACTCAAAACGTTCTCTTGGAAGAGCTTTGGTGAAGATGTCTGCTAACTGGTATTCAGTCCTCACAAAATAGAGTTCCACCACACCTTTTTCCACTTGTTCCCTGATGAAATGATGTCGAATGTCGATATGCTTTTCTCTTAAGTGTTGAACGTTGTTGCATGAGAGAGCGATAGCACTTTTATTATCACAGTACAGAGGGATTTTGTTGAATATAAAGCCATAGTCAGTTAATTGAGATCTCATCCATAGGATTTGAGCACAACAAGATGACATGGCTATGTATTCAGCCTCTGTAGAGGAAATAGAAGTACTCATTTGCTTCTTTGAAGACCAGCTCACAAGCTTATCACCCAAAAACTGAGCACCTCTAGACGTACTTCGACGAGTATCTTGACACCCTGCATGATCTGCATCTGCATATGCTGTTAGTGACATACCGGTGTCCTTCGGGTACCAAAGTCCCATGTTGATGGTTCCTTGGAGATACCGAAAGACCCGTTTAACCGCTTCAAGGTGCTTTTTAGTAGGCTTTGTCTGGTATCTAGCACACATGCACACAGCGAACAAGATGTATGGTCTACTAGCTGTGAGGTACATCAGGGATCCAATCATACTACGATATTTCGTTTGGTCTACCATGATCCCTGAGTGGTCCTCATCAAGCTTGGTTCGTTCAATCATGGGAGTGTCAACAGGGTCACTAGAATCGAATCCAAATTTCTTTAAAATCTCATTTGCATATTTAGATTGATTTATGAAAATGCCTCCGGGACTTTGTGAAATTTGTAATCCCAAGAAAAATGACCTTTATCCCATCATTGACATTTGAAATTTAGAACCCATTTCTTTTGAAAAACGGTCACACTCATTGGGGTCAGTCGAGGCAAATATGATATCATCAACATAAATTTGAACGTGAATTAAATGTTTGCCTGACTTTCTGGTGAACAACGTTGGATCAACTGCTCCTTTGCTGAATCCGGTAGATAGAAGAAACTTTGATAGCGTATCATACCATGCCCTCAGAGCTTGCTTTAAACCATAAAGAGCCTTCTTCAATCGATAAACATGAGTAGGATGCTCTGGATTCACAAAGCCTTCAGGTTGGCTGACGTAGACGACCTCTTTAAGATCTCCGTTAAGAAATGCGGTTTTAACGTCCATCTGATAAACAACCATGTTCTTGCTAGCAGCATTAGCCAAGAAGATTCTGATCGCCTCGATACGTGCAAATGGAGCAAAAGATTCCTCAAATTCTATCCCTTCTTCTTGACGATACCCTTTAGCCACTAACCTAGCCTTATTTTTCAAAACATCACCATGCTCATCAAGCTTCACTTTGAAGATCCACTTAAGTGCAATGATCATAGCACAATCTGGAGCTGGTACTAATTCCCTTACATCTAATCGATCAAACTCATGAATTTCATCTTGCATGGAATTGAACCAGCTGTCTTCATTCATAGCAGTTTTAACATCTTTAGGTTCGATCTTTGAGAGTACTAAGTTAAAGAAGCACCATAAGGCATCAGTACCAAGCTGTTTACGAGTGGATACCGGACGAGAAGGGTTTCCAATGATGTTATCCAATGGGTGATCATGTGTCCATTTTCTAAGATGTTCATGTGGTTGTGGTTGTGGAACCGAAGTAGCAGAGTCGATGTCTCCTGATGAAGATGGTTCAGATGATGATTCAGGAGCAAATATATTTTCAAATGGAGCATCTTCGGGAGTAGCAAAGGGATTGACTTCATCCTGTGAATCAGAAGCATTTCCATGATGTACACTTGATGATTGAAGATTTGTTGATGAAACATATTGGTCAGCAGCATTCGCTTCTTGGCTTAATGACATAGAAGTTAAAGGGTTAATTTCATCGACAGGGATAGAAGCAGCCTCTGGTGATTGAATTGTCATATCATTGTTACTTGGCTCAAATTGTTCATCAAACATTGGATCAAACAGTTTCTTTAAATCATCTTTTGATGGAGGTACATATGGAGTTGCTGGAGAAGAATTTGGTACAAGGGATGAACCAATGGGACTGTTTTGAAGTGCGGGTCCTGAACTGGATTTTCCAGGAGCCATTTGACTGGTCAGCTCATCAAACATGACGTGAATTGTTTCCATAATATTTCGGGTTCTCTTTTTGTAGATACGGTAACCTTTTGAGTTAGGTGCATAGCCTACAAAAACTCCAATGTCCGCTTTAGCTCTCAGTTTTCCTAAATCTTGACCATCATTAGTTGGATAACATAAAGCACCGAACACACGAAGGAATGAAAGATCAGGTTTTCTGTTGTGGACAAGTTCATATGGAGTTTTTCCATGAGCAGTGTGAATCAGGGATCGATTTTTGGTGTAGCATGCAGTGGCGATAGCTTCACCCCAGAGAAACATTGGAACTTATGAGTAAATCAGCATAGTCCTTGCGGCTTCCACAAGAGTTCGATTTCGTCTTTCAACTACACCGTTCTGTTGAGGAGTTCGAGGAACACTTCTTTGATGACTGATTCCAATGCTTTCATAAAACTCACTAAGTTGTTTGTTAACAAACTCAGTTCCATTGTCTGTTCGGATGATTCTGACCGTTTTGTTAAGACGAACCTGCAGCTGTTTGATGAGTTTGATGATGATATCTGGAGTTTCATCCTTTGTCTTTAAGAACTTTACCCAGGTGAATCTAGAGAAATCATCAACCACAACTAATACATATTTCTTCCCAAAGATATTCTGCACTCTCATGTGTCCACATAAGTCCATGTGAATTGTATGAAGAACTTCTGTGACTGAGTTTGTAGGTTTGGATTTATGGGCATACTTCTTGCTTTTTCCCAACTGGCATGCTGAACAAAGATGATCCTTTTCATACTTAAGTCTAGGTAGACCTACAACTAAGTCCTTTCTGGAGAGATCATTGATAGTGCCGAAGTTCAAGTGATTGAGACGACGATGCCATAACCATGACTTTGTTTTAGAAGCCTTTGACAACAAGCAAATTGGAGAAGACTTCATCATATCTTCGATAGAGATGGTGTATAGATTTGAGCCACGTGAACCTCTTAAAAGTTCCTTACCATCAAGTTCTCTAACGAAACACGTATGTTTTCTGAAGGCTACTTCTAGATCAGAATCGCAGAATTGACCAACAGAGAACAGATTATGACCAAGACCTTCCACATAATATACCCTGGAGATAAAACTTTTTCCAACAACATAATCTCCATAACCCTTACTAGCACCGAAATGATCATTCCCGAATCTAACTGTCCCGATGAATTTGCTCATGAAGTTCATGAGCCGCGACCGGTCTCCAGTCATATGCTTGGAACAGCCTGAGTCCAGGTACCACAGAACGATTTGAACGATATGCAGTTGAACACAGACAAGAATGGATAACTGGATATTTGGGATCCCCATGCAAGAATGGGTTCCATTTGGTTAGTAACAGTAATTGGAACACCCACATCAGAAATAGAAACATCCATATCAGAAGTAGAAGCAATGGAATCATTGGGAATAGATGCAGTGCTGGTGTCTGTATTTGACCTATTCAAAGTATGTTCACTTCTTAAGGGAATAGTTCTACCAGTAGGCATCCATTTTCTAGTGGGCATAGTCTTAGCAGTTTGAGGACAAAACTGATTATTCTTATGACCAAAAGGTATCCAATAATAACCTATCTTTATAAATGTTCTTCCTGTGGGTTTCCACTGTTTTCTAACAATCTTTCGCCTTTGCCTTTTAGCCTTCTTTGCACGATTATTAGCATTAACAATTTTAACTGGGCATTTGACAGCATTAGACAAAGCATTCACACCACATTCATGATTAGCAACAGAATTCAAGCAGACATCATTACAAGGTTTGCAAATAGTATCAGAATTCGAATTAATTACAGTACGCCTATGGCTAATACTAGAATCAACACGATTCGTTTTATTTAACTCAAACTTAGTGTTCCTAGGGTGATCTTCTACTTTCTTCCAATGCACATTCTTAGCTTGCGAGATCCTATCATTCCTTGTATTGTCTTGAGACTTTGACCTGCTCGCTTTAATGTCACTGTTTACTCCTGTAGAGGGAATGGGAACATTAGTTGGTTTTGCTAATTTATGCATTTCCTATTTAGATGTGCTGGGATCTGAACTATTTGAAGGCACAATAAAGTTCATTCTCTTAACAATAGAAGTGCTGGGAGTTGAACTCCTAGAGGGCACATTCGAGTTCACATTCTTAGCACTAACAGATTTGGAATCTGAACTACTTGAAGGCACACTAGGGTTCACGTTCATAACATTTGGCATTGAATGACTTGCATGCTTGGCACTAGGCATTGAACAAGGTATCAAGGGATTGACTTGCTCACCTAAGGTTTTAGGGCATATTGTAATTAAGCATTCTAGAAGTTCTTGAGATTGTTTGGCATATAAGCATGCATGGCCAATTGCATTATCAAGTGGTTTCTCTAACTTATCCTCTTCTACAATCTCACGGAGACATTCTAGGCTGTCCTTAAGATTTGAGAAATATGTTTGAATTGCCAGTTTGTTATTCCTAAGATGAGGAGGAACATATTTCACATTCAAAGCATATTTATTACAGACATGCACCTTTGAAGCACCATTCTCCCCATTGGTCATTGGCATTTTCCCTTTTACCTGACTCTTAAGATTCTCAATTTCCTTTTGCAACGAGGTTATTTTTTTCGTTATTTTTGTTCCGAGTGACTTTAATTGACTCAAATAACTCATTGAAATGACGTTTAACCTTTTCATTTTCTTCTAGAAAACTCTCATTTTCCTTTTGTAAGGCATTAACCAAGTTTTGAAGATGAAAATTTTGAGAATTCCGAGAATCTAAAGGAGGAGGCATTTGGGAACCCGTCATATTGTTCTTTTCACCCT
>BPTQ01000004.1:250887254-251155233 GCA_019973895.1 Chrysanthemum seticuspe
ACTTGAATTCACATTCTTAGCACTAACAGATTTGGAATCTGAACTACTTGAAAGCACACTAAGGTTCACGTTCATAACATTTGGCATTGAATGACTTGCATGCTTGGCATTAGGCATTGAACAAGGTATCAAGGGATTGACTTGCTCACCTAAGGTTTAAGGTCATATTGTAATTAAGCATTCTAGAAGTTCTTGAGATCGTTTGGCATATAAGCATGCATGGCCAATTGCATTATCAAGTGGTTTCTCTAACTTATCCTATAAACCTTTTCATTTTCTTCTAGAAAACTCTCATTTTCCTTTTGTAAGGCATTAACCAAGTTTTGAAGATGAAAATTTTGAGAATTCCGAGAATCTAAAGGAGGAGGCATTTGGGAACCCGTCATATTGTTCTTTTCACCCTTTAATTGAGAGATTTGGGCTTTCAACTTTCTGATCGTGTTACAGTGAGCTTGAATCTGTTCGTCACGTTTGTTTAGTTCAAAAACTGCATCAAACTCTGGAACATCCGAGGATATCTTGATGTTTGAGGTTTTAACATTTTCTTTAAGATGTTGATATTTTAGTTGCAAGTCAAAATGTTCAACTTCTAGCTTAGAAAAATGTTTTACCAAATTATCGTGATCATCATGTTCAATTTTATCACTTAGTTTAGAGTTTTTGATTTCAAGCTCAATGACACGATCATGGGAGACTTTCAACGCAACAGATAATTCATGAAATTGAGAAGCAGTAATAGAGCAATTAGTAGCAGTATAAAACACATCTTGAGAGATACATTCAGAAATCAGATTCTCATTTAAGTTATGCAAGTTCTTCCTCTCAATTTCATTATATTTTAATGCTCGCTCATAGTCACTAACCTCAACTATCATTGCATCAAATTCCTTTTCCACTTCTTTAATGTCTAAATTCATTCCCTTTTTAAGACTTTCAAAATGATCTTTTAGTTGTTTAAAGAAAGGCATGACTTCAGTTAAATAACATTCTTTTGTTTGCTCAAAACCCCTTTCCCCTTCAGTTATACCAGTGGATGTGATCCTTTTCTTACAAGTTTTCTCAAAATCAACAAATAGTTGAAAAATAACATATTGATTGATTAAGGTCTTGCTTTTAGTGTCAATAATCCTAGGAACTAAATGCATTGGTATATTGGGAGGATACACAGTCGCTGAAGGCATTTTCCTAAAGGGAGGGTTTGTTACCACAAGATTCTCTGCTTTTTGCTTATCTAATCCTTTTTCCAGAACACTTGTTCGGGTGTTAACAACGTCTGAGGCTTAAACATGTTCAAGGAAATCCAGTTCTCCTTCTTGTAATCATGGGGTGTGATATTTATTTTCTTCTCTTTACAATTAGGATCATCTAATTTCTTGTTCATCTTTTCCCTAGTGACTTCATCTGATTTCTTATCTTCCTCAGTGCACTCAACGCAACTAGGTTTCTGTCTAGGTTTAAGGATTTCATTGCCATCATAAAGAACCTTATGAGCATTTCTAGCTTTTTTAATGACCTCTGGATTTGGTTCCTCAACATGGGGAATGCTATGCTTATCGCTTAAGACTCTATGTTTAGTGATTAAGTGAGCAGTCTGAATGGTATTTCCTTGTACGTACAACTTATTTTCAAGCTTGTTTTTCAAGGTTTTTACATTAGAAAAATCATTCAAAAGTTTTGATTCCTTAGCACTGAATTCTTGCTTAAGCATTTTAACATTTTCTTGAAGTTCTTGTTTTTTCTTAGCAGTTTTAGAAAGCTTTTCTTGTAAGGAGTTTAACTCTTGTTTTAATACTTCTTCTCTAAACCTACTTTTTCTAATAGTTGTACGCATTTGGTCATCCATCTCCTGCTCACGGGTGGTCAACTCAAACTTAGCACGTTGTTCATAAATAACAACACGTTCTTTATAAGCATTTAGCTCAGAGATAACAGAATCATCAGGGGCACATGCAGTGTATTCATCAAAATCATAGTCATTGTTGACTGCAGAAGATGCATCACTTGGTACAACTTCACTTTCACTTTGTTTCACATATTGATCATATGGGACAACATTGATATTCCCCATATTTTCAATATTTGATTCAATAGTTTCAGTTGTTTGTACTTTGTCATGCATCTTTTGCACGTCAGCATCATCGTATAGTTTTAATACCTCTGAGATGAGTTTATCTTTGGATGGGCCAGCTTTTGGTGAAGATGAGACCTTAGGAGAAACCATTGGATAAATGCTAGCCATAAAAATTGTGTGTGCAGTAGGTCCATCATCCACATCAGAGTCGTATGCATCACAATCAGCGACTTGAAAGGCATTCTGATGATTGTGACCTATCTCCTGAATTGGCTGCTCATCCACATCTGCATCATAGGTCTTGGCATTGCCTTCAGCGAGAAATAACAACTCTTCTTCATCCAAAGCTGCACCATTATCCTGAGCTTGCACAAGCAACATCTTATCTCTGAAGTATTCTGCATTCTGTGGACGTTTTGGAGATGTGCAATTCCTAGCATGTGTCCTTCACCACCACAGTTGTAGCATTTGATTAGCTTTGCTTGACCCTGGTTTCCATTCCTTCCCCTATTCTGATTTGCAGCATAACCTCTACCAGCTCCACCTCTTGCTTGTTCGTACTGCCTTTCTTGAACTGGCTGCACCATAACCTTCCCATCTCTGACAGTGGCTTGATTGTGTGGATTGGATGCAATTCTGAGATTGTTGTTGGTGTGTGGAAGAGAGTTCATGTTTTGACTAATCAGAAGAGCCAGTTGATTAATGAAGTTTCCCACGTGTGCATCAGCATCAGCTTGTTTAAACATAGGATCAGGAATGAGTTTGTGATTACCATTACCCATAGGTATGACTTGTGAGGCTTTGGTTATGATTCCGATGTTTGAGTAGAAAGCAGTTGAATCATTCGATGAGCTTGTCTCTCCCTGGTTGGTTTTGAACTGATTAAGAATCCTTTTTTCAAACATAGCATGTCTCTCATTCTGAAGGAGGAAGGCATAGAGTTGCTCATAGTTTGTATTCTTCAACCCTTTGGTTAGCTTTACAGAAGTGACAAACTTGTGCCATTCGGGATTCATGTTGTTCACAAACTTTGAGTTCAGCTGAATGTTTGGCATGGTCATTCTGATGTTCCTCATGTCATTAACAAGTTTGTGGAATCTCACATAATACTCATAGACACTCTCATCTGGTTTCATCTTGAAGTGCTCAAATTCATCATAGAGTTGTGATTCTCTGTCTTCCATAGTTATTTCAGAACCTGAGAGAAGCATCTTGACATTATCCCACACTGCCTTTGCTTCAGTGTTGTGATTGATCAGCTTGTAGATATCTTTTGGAAGACCTTGAAGTACGATGTTAGAAGCCCTGATATCAGCATCGAATCTCTTTTTTTCTTTATCATCGAGCTCATCATACGTCTTTGGTCTGTCTATTCCATAGATCATTGTTCCATCTTCAGACGTATCAATTAAGTCTCTAGTAGTCTCAACCCGATACGGTCCTTCATCAATCGATTTGAGAATGTTGACTCCATTTTCCTTTCCAAGACAGTACAATCTGATTCTTTGAGCCCAAGAGTCGTAGTCAGTTCTGTCAAGCATAGGTGGACGAGTATCTGACCCTGCTGCTTGAACGTCCTCAGCTATGAAAGAAACAATAGTAGGAACGATGTTTGCCATGATTACAAGTTCTACGGGATTTTACAATTCTTTGATTAAACCGGGAAATTGATTCTTTCACGGGATTTTACTAAACCAAAAGAACAACCGTAAGAATGTATCACGAAGAAGTGACAAGTCTAAAATTAGACAAGTAGTAAAACACACAACTCTCTTAGTTATCAACTCGCTAAACACCCAACTCGCTCAAGGAGACAACTCGCTTAAGGGATCAACTCGCTAAATAGCCAAGTCGCTTTAGCATCAACTCGCAACACTGTCAACACGCTTAATGAATCAAGTCGCTAAATAGCCAACTCGCTTTAGTATCAACTCGCAACACAATCAACTCGCTTGAACACCAAGTCGCTTAAATTAACTCGCTAGCTTTACAACTCGCTTAATAGCTAAGTCGCTTTAGATCTCAAGTCACTTAAAGAAACAACTCGCTTAGAACCCAAGTCGCATAAAAATCAACTCGCTAAACAGCTAAGTCGCATGTACCAACTCGCATCCAATAACAAAGCAACTCGCTTTGAAGAAAAAGCTATCCGAGACACAACTCGCTTCGTACAAACTTCAAAAATAACCACTTTATCAATCAAAAACAACCAAACCACAAAGATTTAAGCCTTCCAATTCAAAACATAAACACATATGATGATCCTAAACACAAAAGTACAAGCAAAATTCAAACTTTAACACTAGAATTTGTCCAAATGAATCAAACTCTCCTAAACCTTTAATACCCCAAAAACCTTATGAAATCCACCAAAACAAGAAGCATGAACGATGAGTGATCAAACCATGGCTCTTGATACCAATTGATAGATATAGGATTTCACAAACACATTAAACCATAACCATGTGGGGCGTTAACAATGTTTAGAGAGAGAAAGTTCTAGTGAGAGAAAGGAAGAGAGTTGGGAACTATGTGAAACAAAGAAAAATAGTATTGAAGCTCCAACCCTCTACCTTGGGAGGTAGAGGGTATTTATAGTTTCTTACAAACAAACGCCACCTACGGGCTGTGGATCAGGCATACAGTGGGTAAAGACCCGTCCGTCCTCCACGGTGTTACATAACTAAATACTACTTAACATAAAATAACTACGACTACGAGCTTTCTAACGATTACATATACTTGAGGTGACCGACTCTTTAATACATGGAATTTCTAATTCCTAACACTTCCGCTCTCTAACTCACACTTCATTTTTTTTTCTACTTGATCCCTTACATCTAGTCTTAGAAATCTTTCGATTATGGCTAAGTTGATCATAAATCATCCTCGCCACAAAATTGATCAAAGTTGATCAAATCCTAGTTTTCCCATCTCAAAACCTTTAGGATATTTTCCAAATCACAATCCTAAGTCACAACCTGATCTCTAGGATCATTTAGCTTCAATTGACACTCTCATCTTTAGTGTCATCCTTGCTCTTTCATTGGTACTCATGAAAGTTCCAAATCCTTCCATAAAAGACAATCATTAGCTACATCACTCACCACCTTCAAGTACTTAAGCATCATTTCATTTAAGACACTTAGGAAGACTGAAACACTCAAGATGTTATAGGTCTTAGATTTTAGAAACATCATTTCCACTCTTTCATAGCTGCTGATAGCCGGATCCCTAGGATTAGCCTAGACGGATCCCTCTAAGGAGGGAACCGTGGGATCCGGATGACTTTATAGGTCAAATCTTGCTAAAACAATCATTTCAACTCATCTTCCTAACTCAAACACTCCATCTCATCTTAAATGAGTTCCTAGATCAGTCCAACCTCTGAAGTTGACTCTTGTGCATGTCAATCATCACATTCCAATGAATCCTAGTGGCTTAAAGCTTAAATGCACTTGCCAAATCTCTTAGTTTATAAACCACCTTGTTAGGACCTCCATAGTCATCACTCTCATCCTAACTTTCAGCTCTTGCAACCTCTTGAAATCATCTCATCATGAGGAAAACCCCAACTAGTAACTTATCCACCAAAGAACCACCCATGAAAAAGGCTCGTGTTATACACGAAATCTCCTTAACCGAATCATCTCCCGTCAAGCCTACAAATGATAGAATTCTTCATCATCCAATCAAACCAATCCTCAAAAGGATAGTACCCACAAAACTACCAATGCCAAACACCACCATACCTCCTAGGCCAAACAATATTATCTCCACTAAACCATCACCATTGGTTCCTAGAGCTATTTCATTTACATCCCCTCTATCATCACCGCACCTCTACAACTTAGAGGACTTGCCCCCTAGGCCGTCTCATCCGCTTCCGTCGACAACATTCTCCTCATTAAGAGGAATAATGGTTCAAAATCAAGGTGTTGAGTCAACACTTGCTCCGGCTTCCTTTTCGCCGTTTCCATCATATAATCCCATTTGGATTATGAGAAATCATCAAAGTCAACTACCCGACCATATGGATGTTGACACTTCTCTACCACCACCATCATTCTTGGTTGAGTCATTCTCAAATGCACCACCACCAATCCCTCCATCGTTTGAAGCTCCACAAGCCGCTTCACTTGATCCTTCGAATCAAGCCATTTCATTTCATCCACCACCACTACCTAGCCATGACAAAGATTTCTATCATTGTCAACATGTTGAGAGTTTGATACATGAAGTACGAGAAGGCCAACGTTTCATGTTCTATCATCTCCTCGAACGTTTCGACGAGATCAAACCTAAACAAAACTTGAGCTAGAAGATTTTAGTGGTGTCCTAGCATCAAGCGTTAGTTGGTCTAGAAATTCCTAGTCGTGTATTTTCTTATTTTCTTAGTTTTTAGAGTCATGTATATCATAACTCTAGTTTTATTAAATGGAAATTACATGCTACTTGTTATTTTGCTGAGCATATGTATTCATATCTCATTTATGTGATAACATTACTTGTTATATCACCTTTGCTTATTTTAGTGATCAGCCAGACGGATCCCTCAGAATTGCCTAGATGGATCCCTACTAGGAGGGAACCATGGGATCCGTGAAGACAGAAAGTTTTTCTTTCTACTAACTTAAATCACATTTGCAGGAAATTGTGAATTATACTTGTTTTCTAACCCTTATTTTGCAGTTATTCAATTAACACATGAAGAATTTGACACCCTAAAGCTAGGGGGAGCTTGGTGTCAAAATAATACGTTGCAAAATTACTTGCAACCTTAGATTTATATTTCATGACTTCCCGTTGCAAAAATTGCAATCATCTAGGGGGAGCACACCCGTCACATAGACGTAATCTTTTGCAAAAGTTAGTTGCAAATGAACTAGATTAGAATTAGTTTCTTGACGCCCTTACTAAAGGATGGACTCGTCAAGGGGGAGTAACGACGAGATCCTTTCCCGTTAACTTGCTCTCTATTTCTTTTTACTTATATTTCTTTCACACGTTTTTTCTTAAAAAACGATGTGTTGCTTTTCTTCAAAAACTTTTTGTTTCGACAAAAAGGGGGAGAAGAAAGTAAAAACTACAAATTCAAACGTTTACGAATTTTAGCTTTTCCTTAAAATAATTTTATGTTTTGTCATCAACAAAAAGGGGGAGATTGTTAATACAAATAAGCCGTTAAAACGTTTATTTATATTTTACGATCTTCTAATGTTTTGTCGATAACAAACGTAAAATCATTTTAACAAAACAAATAGAATACGTAAATTGTTTGAATTAATAGTTTCCTAACACACTTACGTTTTCACATAAAACACTAAAACAAGTATAAGTGATTTTATGATTTAAATACATATGTACAACAACTAGTGTTTACATATTGGGTAAGCATATACTTAAACTAAGTATACTAAAATGGGTAAAAACAAGTATATACTAAATGGGTAAAAACTAGCAAATGGTATTGACCCATAACCCATGGTTTTATATATACCACTTAACCAAGTTCATTGTATCTAGAAAGAAAACCATGGATCAACCCATAACCCATGACCCATGACCCATAACCAAAAATACCCATGGGCAAAGAGGAGCGTTCCACGGATCCCTGGCTTTGTGCTAGCCGGATCCCAAGTGGAATGGATCCGTGGGATCCGGGGAAACAGTAGGATTTTTCCTCTATAAATAGTGAGCCATTTCTTCATTATATCTCACCCCTTTCCAATACACTTTCTCCCCTGAGTTAAATCTCACTAACCTTAGATCCAAGAGATCTATGTTTGTAGTTTTGTTTTCGTATGATCTTCTAGGTTCCTCTTAAAGGCAAGATCACCACCTTTGAAGTCGAGCAAGCTCAAGTCCATGAGTTGCCATGCTTCCTCATCATCAAGGCTATTGAAGTCCTCTTGTTGATGATCTCTTTCTTTCTTCAAAGAAGTGTAGTGTTGAAGACATTAGTGAAAGATGTCTCAAAGGTCAAGACGAAGATATTAGTGAAGGGTATCTATCGTCTATAGGATAATCACATGTGGTAGGTGCTTAGAAGTCAAGATAAGAAGTGATGATGTACCCTCCGAGTAGCTCGAAGGACACTCCTCCGAGACGTGTCGAAGCCCTTCTATACGAAGGCCCAAGTTACGATTCCAAAATATCCATAGGCGTCAAACCATTCGTTGGCACGAAGGTTACCTAAGGGGAACTCGCCATCCAAAGCCCTAAGCCCTTCGGGGTATGGCTGACGAAGGAAAATGGATAAGGGAACCTCTTGACTTGGTCAAACCCATGATCTCCCTCTCTCTCTTGGCTTCCCCGTCAAGTCTGAGAACGTGGGTCACTAAGCCCTAGCGGTTAACCACAATCATGGAACGCCCCCATGATCTCCGACATTCATGCAGAAGTGCTCTCAACCCTATTTCATTCACTATAAATAGGTTGGACGGGCAATGGATTATGGTATGCTCATTTCACACTCATCTCTTTACTTTCACACACTTATACAACCATAACTCATACTTACTCTCACGGCTGAGGTGGTTCGCAGGGTCCTACCCCTGCGCATCACTTAACGTAGTGTCTTAGTATTTCTTATTCTCAGGTTACAGGCGAGTCTTGGCTGGAACACACACCCCTCATTACTTTGATCCTCATCGAAGCATGGTAGTGCAATCTTTTGCACAATCAGTGGCGCCATCCGTGAGACCACAACTATTAGTCCCGTAATCACCCAGTCCTAATACCTTAACCAACTACGCTACTTTTCCGGCATGGAACCAGGAAGAGAAGATTCACCTCCACCAGGTTTCTCTACTCTGGTCCCACTCACCACAACTAACACCGATAACCTCGCCCCCATAACAACCTCAACCTTCACCACACGATCTCGTTTGGAAACTACTCCCGTGCATCACGCCTCAACATCCGCTAACCCTATTCCGGACATCAGTCCCGCCTTCGTAGAGGCAAACTTTGAGGCCTTAGATTCTTTGCTAAGGGCTCACAAGAGACAAGTTCGTAACACAAAGATGCGGAGGGAGTTGGAGTACTCCAGCGAAGAGTATGACGAGGAGATTGAAGTAGAGGACAGGCCTCAACCTATGGGCAGGGGGCGCTCGGCCCTACGAAATGGTTCCCCTTCCGCTAGAAGGTCAAATGGAAGGACCGTGGGTTTTGAAGAAGGACTCAGAGGAAATCCGGGTAGAAGGGACAGAATGCATGGTGAAAGAAGGAGCGAGAACTCCAACAGAGGAAGCAACCCAGTAGGAAATGGAGGGGTAAACCTGCCTCCTCTTCTAGCAGCACATTTGGGAAGAGAAGGGGCGGGGGCTCCAGTACCACCCTCTTATGTTTCGAGTATCGGAGATCCATCTCCCTACTCCAACATGAACCAATTACCCCCTCTAGGAATGAATCCCTACTTACCTACTCAAACCTACAACACTTACCCTCCAAATGGTTCAATCCCAAACCAGAATTACCAGCAGATGCCCTACGGACAGATTCCTACACAATCGATGGGAATATATCCTTCGTACCAAACTTCCACTGCATACCCTACCTATTCACAGCCATTTCCTAACCCGTATAACCCTACACCTGTTTATCCACCTCCGTACAACCCTTACGGTGCCGAAGCCTCTGGAGCTTGCACACCCTTCGTGAAATGGATCGAGGACTACCCTTTACCTGACGGCGTGAAGATGCCTACTCATATAGGCACCTACGATGGAAAAGGTGATCCTGATAACTTTCTCCATTTATTTGAAGGCGCTATCAAAATGCAAAAGTGGGTCATGCCGGTAGCATGCCATATGTTCACTTACACGCTCAGAGACTCCGCAAGAATATGGTGGAACGAACAGAAGCTGGGAAGCATTGTGAGTCTAGATGATCTTAAGGCTAAGTTCCGGTTACACTTTAGCCAGGAGAAGAAGCACACCAAAACTCACTTAACCGTGCACACCATCAAACAAAGGGACAACGAAAGCACGAGGGCCTTCGTTACCAGATACACTGATGAAACTTTGCAGATTATGGGTCTACATGAAGATCAGAGGATCTCCGGCTTTGTACATGGCCTCCGAACTCGAAGCTTGGTGGAATTCATGTCCACCGATCTTACCAACACCTACAAGGCCTTGATTGAGAAGGCTTACACCTGGATTGAGTCTAAGGAGGTAGCAGCAAACGGGGCTCCGATAGAGCCAAAGGAAGCATCTAACAAATTCTCTAGAGGGTCCTCCTGGGAAGGATCCAAAAACAAGAAGAAGAACAGAGACCGCTTCACCCCCTACAACAAAGGCTCGAACCATGGATTTCTTGCAAACTTGGTTAAATCTCCCCGAGAAATCCTGGCGACAGAGAAGGCCGCAAAATCCTTCGATCCTCCGCCTCGGATGATAACACGAGGCAAAGCCAGAGACATGTCCAAGTACTGCCATTTCCATGAAGATCATGGACATGACACGAACAACTGCAGGGAATTAAAGAAGCAGATCGAAGAGGCAGTACGATCCGGACAGTTAGCACACCTGGTCAAAGGCATAAAGATGGGAAAGGACAAATTCTCTGATACTCAACTAGGAGAATGGAAGGGTAACAAGAAGGAAACTACGCCCGCAGAAGCTCCGATACTGATGGTACACAAACGCGATACCACTTTGAAAAGGAAGGAAGCAGAAGAAGAGCTAGGAAGTGTAGGGGAAATAACCTTTCCCCACATATTAGGGCAGACACCTTCGACCGATCCCGTGATCATCAAGGTACACATATCCAACAGGGAGGTGAACCGAGCGTATATGGATTGCGGAAGCTCCTGCGAAATCATCTACGAGCATTGTTTCCTAAAGCTCAATTCATCTATACGCTCACAGAGGGTCGACTCGAAAGCACCGCTAGTAGGGTTCTCTGGTGAACACTCATGGCCTCTGGGAGAAGTACCGTTGGAAGTCACCATAGGCAAAGGCCCCTTATCCCGCACGGAGACACTCATTTTCGTCATAGTAAGGTCAGATTCTCCTTATAATTTATTAATAGGGAGGACAGCTATGCAAAAAATGGGAATTGTTGTTTCTACTATACATGCTGCCATTAAGTTCCAAACCCCCTTCGGAGTAGGAACTGTTCATTCTAGTTATGGAGTGGATAAGGGTGTATATGGTGTCAAAAAGATCAGAGAGGAATCGGAGGAGCCTCCGATGGCAATTCTTAGTTGTACAGATGCAGAGGAGCGAGTTGTCGTAAACCCTAGCTATCCTGAACAGACAGTGGTAGTAGGGAAGCAACTCCCGGCGAATTTTAAGGCGAAGCTCACAGAACTGTTACGTACTAACCTTGATGTCTTTGCTTGGAAATATTCTGACATGACAGGTGTTCCAAGAACATTGCTGATAGATGGACAGTCCTTCGGAATGGAGCATAAACTCAATGAGTACAAGCACATTGAGCCCATAAAGCAGAAAAAGAGAAGCCTTGCCCCCGAAAGAAACGCTGCAGCTTACAAAGAAGTTGATGAACTTACACAAGCAGGCATCCTGAGGGAGGTTAAATACCAAACTTGGGTGGCCAACCCGGTGCTGGTAAAAAAGAGCGACGGAGGGTGGCGCATGTGTGTGGATCTCACTGACATCAACAAAGCATGCCCTAAGGATTGCTACCCCCTACCCGAAATCGACTGGAAGGTAGAATCCTTGGCAGGCTTCCGGTTAAAATGCTTCTTAGATGCCTACAAGGGGTACCATCAGATCCAGATGGCCAAGGAGGACGAGGAAAAGACAGCCTTCTACACAAGTAAAGGTGTCTACTGTTACAGAAAGATGCCCTTCGGTTTGAAGAACGCAGGGGCTACTTACCAACGTCTCGTAGATAAAGCCTTCAACAAACAGATAGGCAGAAATCTCGAAGCCTACGTTGATGACATGGTTATCAAGATCAAGACTGAGGAGGACCTACTCCTTGATGTACAGGAAACATTCGATCAGCTCCGGGCAATCAACATGAAGCTGAACCCAAAGAAATGCTCCTTCGGTGTCGAGGAAGGACAATTCTTAGGACATTTGATCACTAAGCAGGGGATACGAGCTAACCCCTCTAAGGTCAAAGCCATCTCCGATCTCCAAGCCCCTAAGTGTCTAAAAGATGTGCAGAGCCTGAATGGGAAGTTGGCAGCCTTAAGTCGATTTTTGTCGAAAGGAGCTGACAGGTCACTACCCTTCTTCAAGACACTCAAAGGATGCACGGACAAGAAAACTTTCCAATGGAGCCAGGACGCTGAAGTAGCCTTTCAGAAGATGAAGGAGTTCATTGAAATACTTCCAACACTTACAGCCCCAATCAAAGGCGAAGTGTTGTTTATGTATTTGGCATCCTCAGCAGAAAGTATTAGCGCAGTCCTTATGGCAGAGAGAGAAAAGCGACAGATCCCAATTTACTTTGTCAGCAGGGTCCTACAAGGAGCGGAGGTCAACTACCCAACCTTGGAGAAGTTAGTGCTCGCCTTAATTTACGCAGCAAGGAGGCTCCGACGCTATTTCCAGGCCCACCCAATTACAGTCTTAACCGATAAGCCACTGAAGCAGATCTTGTCTAAACCTGAAAAGTCTGGAAGGGTGGCTAAATGGGCTATTGAACTCGGAGAACATGAAATCGAGTTTAAAGGACGTAGTTCTATCAAAGGGCAAATCCTCGCAGACTTCTTGGCAGAAACACCTTCCAGACCCGATGAAGAAAAGGAAAAGCCCAAAGCTAATCTTTCTCAAGTGCAGGTTGAATGGAAGCTTTACACAGATGGAGCATCCAGTTCCGATGGCTCCGGAGCAGGTCTAATGTTAGTCAGTCCTGAAGGGAAGGAGCATACATATGCTCTTCGGTTTGAGTTCGAAGCCACAAACAACGAAGCGGAATACGAAGCGCTATTAGCAGGACTCCGACTAGCCAAAGATATGGAGGTCAAAGCTCTCGCGGTCTTCGTAGATTCCCAATTGGTGGCAAACCAAGTGACAGGTTCCTACGAAGCAAGGCAACCCATCATCAAACAGTACTTGGAAAAGACAAAAGAGATGCTCGAAAACTTCAACTCTTACACCATCCAACATGTTCGTCGGAACCAGAACAAAAAGGCAGACGCATTAAGCAAGCTAGCTTCCATGGCTTTCGCTCATCTCACTAAGGAGGTTCTCGTGGAAATCCTTCCTGAAAGATCCATCGTTCTCAAAGAGGTCGCCGATGTGATTCACGAAGAAGGAGAGACATGGATGACTCCCATAAGGGAATATTTGATAAGTGGTCTTCTCCCTGAAGATCCCAAGCTTGCAAGAAAGATTCGGGTTAAGTCCCCGCAGTACCGGCTAATAGGGGAAACCCTATATAGGAGGTCGTTTTTATCACCTTGGTTACGATGCGTAGGCCCCAAGCAAACTTCGAGCATCATAGCCGAAGTCCACGAAGGATCTTGCGGTCTCCATGCAGGACCTCGCTCAGTTGTCTCGAAGATAATGAAGTTGGGCTACTATTGGCCCTCGATGCACAGGGACGCAACCGAAATCATCCTCAAGTGTGAAGCTTGTCAGATACACTCAAACGTTCCAAAAATGCCGAAGCAAGATATGACAAGTGTGACATCCGCATGGCCCTTCTCCCAGTGGGGCATCGATATTGTAGGGCCTATGCCTATAGCTCCCGGAGGAGTCAAGTTCTTGCTAGTAGCGATCGACTACTTCACCAAGTGGGTGGAAGCAAAACCCCTAGCCTCGGTGACAGGAAGACAGATCGAGAAGTTTGTATGGGAACACATTGTGTGCAGATTCGGAGTACCTCACATCATCATATCTGACAACGGGAAACAATTTGTCGAATGAGTCTTTTATGACTTCTGTCAAGGGCTCAACATAAAACAATCCTGGACATCTGTCTATCACCCACAAGGTAATGGACAAGTGGAGGTTACAAACAGAGAAATCGTCAAAGGGATCGAGAAAAGGCTAGGTCGAACTCATCATGGATGGGTGGACGAGCTCCCTCAAGTCTTATGGGCTCACCGAACACATCCTAAGTCAAGCAACGGAGAAACCCCCTTCAGCCTAACATACGGAACAGAAGCGGTCATCCCTTCGGAACTAATTGTACACACGGAGCGTGTGGCAACGTATGATGCCTCCCAAAATGACGATAGGATCAGGGAAAACCTTGATATCCTAGAAGAAAGGAGAGAAATAGCCTCCATCCGAGAAGCAATACACAAACATAAGATCGAAGGATACTATAACAAAAGGGTCAGACCTTCCACTTTCAAGCCCGGAGAATATGTACTGCGCCTCAACAGTGCAAGCAAAGCAGAGTATCAGGGAAAACTGGGACCAACTTGGGAAGGACCCTACATGGTAGCTGAGGCCTACGGCAATGGAGCATACAAATTGGCCACTCTTCTCGGAGAACCCATCGACAGGACATGGAATGGTACGAACCTTCAAAAGTTCTATGTTTAAAAAGTACTTTATCATTTTTCTTGTAATCAAAAGCTTCTCAAGGGAAAGCACACATTATTGGTAGTTGTCTTAGTTTTCATTTCAAGAATGATGTAATCCTCCCTACCAATTCAATGATAAATAAGACATTTCTCACAAATCTCTTGCTTCGTTTCTTAAACACAAAGATTTGTTCAACCAAGTCGTTAATGAGTTTCAATGTCGAATGGCTTGAGGTGTAACATACGCCTTATTATTCAAAGCCAACTTAAACATTCACATTAACTCTCCTAGTAGATTTTGGCGCTTGTAAAAAAAATTTAACAAAGCCATGCTATGTAAAGGATCTGAGATAGAGTGGGTCGCGACCCTCTGTCAATGGTCAAGTTGGCCATTATATTCTTGTTGTTGTAATTTACACACAATGAGGTTGTTGAACCTTAGGTTGTAAAATTTAAGCGTCGCAAAAATGGCGTAAGAGAAGTTTACATAACAAACTTAAGCTAAGTATGTAGAGGTATGTCCTCTACACTATTGCATTCAAAATACGGGCTACTGCCCTTATACCTGCATAAGGAGCCTAGACTCCTGTCAAATTGTTTTTGGCACATGGCCATACATCACAAGCAGTTAAATTGTTTGGGAAACAAGACACACATTGTCACATAAAATAAATTATCTTAAGGGTACATGCCACCCTTTGGAACCAAATTACTGCTAACAGAGCAGCCTTCATTCTTGTTTCTTCGGAGAAAGAGTGGGGGAGGGTTGCACTGAGACTGGTTTAGTAGACATGGTCTTCTTGGTTGGAGTGGTAGGCTTCAGTTTCCGAGGTTTCTTAGACAGGAGATCTTCAAGGGGTGCCATTGGATCTTTGGTTGCCTCAGCAAGGAAGGAGTACTCTGCAGTTGCAAATGCATTTCCTGCCTCATCATATTCAGCCTGCGAAGTGGGACGGTAGCATTCAATCTTGGAGAGGTCCACAGGCTTACCTGTTTTGGCGACCTCCTCCAGAGCCAAACACCGTCCATGAAATAGGGCTGACTTGATGACCTTCCACATCTGAGCTCCCAGCTCATCACTATGATAGAGTTCCATGGCTATGTAAGGCACCACCTTCGAAACAACTTCTGCATGGTCTTTCTGCAGCATCTTATACCTCATTTGCAGGCCGTCGATCTCCTCCCTCAACTTTACCTCTACCTCTCCAAGCCTAACCTTCTCACTTTCCAACCCAACGCATTTAGCCTCGAGAGCAGCATTCTGACCAGTGAGAGTAATAACCTTGGCTTCTTCCAGTTTGAGATTGCCACGTTCCACGGTCAACTGAGCTATCTTTTCTCGAAGGTCTTGGACGACGGGGTTCTTCTCAACGTTCCCCTCAATCTCGTCACACTTTGCTTCCAGCTTGGCCACGGTTCTGAGCAACCCCCTGGTCTGGGCATTCAAGTGACTATCCATCACCGCCTGCCTCGCAACCCCATTATCATGCATGTCACAGAACTTCTCGATGGACATGTTCTCTAGCATACTCTTCCACTGTGGAGGGGTCACATGGTCAACAATCCGATGACAGGCTAAGGCATTTGGAAGCTCCTTCGTCTCTGGAAGACCTACGAGCAACAAAATATACACAGGTTAGCATAACAGTTATATTTTTACCTTCACAATGTCTCATAAGACAGAAATACTTACCATGAACCTCAACGGATTCATCAGGCAATTCGAAGGCAGACTTGATAAGCTTTCTGCCCTCGGTACTTTTATGCTTCACAACCCTACTCCCAGAGGTAGGCAGGAGATTCTTCCTTTTGTTGGATTTCACAGCCTTGGCCGCTGTCCCTTTCCAACTCTTTAGCCTATCAGCTATTCCTGTTGAGCCAACGACGGGGACATCCTCATCCGCAGGATCGTCCGAGTCAGCAATGTTCTCCACCAGTTGGGATGTGACCGCCACAGCAGATTGTGGGGGTGCTGATGAAATAGGCTCTGGCTTCGGGATGCTTACCTCATTGTTATTCACAGATGTTGAAGGGGAGCCAACGCCATAAGACTCCTCAGCTTTCTCCTTAGGCATGAAACTTAAATCTTCATCAAATTCTTGGAACATGAAGTTTCTGAACGACATCTCTGCAAAATCAAAGCAAAAAGAATAAATACCAGTGCTACATTGGTCCTATTTAAATAAAAGTGGATAAACATACTTTTTACTTGGTATATGATCATAGGCTTCTTGGGAGACCCCTCCCAACTCTGAGCAATCCCAGCCATCTATAAGATGGCTTCAGGGAATACTTAAGATTTGAGAAATATGTTTGAATTGCCAGTTTGTTATTCCTAAGATGAGGAGGAACATATTTCACAGTCAAAGCATATTTATTACAGACATGCACCTTTGAAGCACCATTCTCCCCATTGGTCATTGGCATTTTCCCTTTTACCTGACTCTTAAGATTCTCAATTTCCTTTTGCAACGAGGTTATTTTTTCGTTATTTTTGTTCCGAGTGACTTTAATTGACTCAAATAACTCATTGAAATGACGTTTAACCTTTTCATTTTCTTCTAGAAAACTCTCATTTTCCTTTTGTAAGGCATTAACCAAGTTTTGAAGATGAAAATTTTGAGAATTCCGAGAATCTAAAGGAGGAGGCATTTGGGAACCCGTCATATTGTTCTTTTCACCCTTTAATTGAGAGATTTGGGCTTTCAACTTTCTGATCGTGTTACAGTGAGCTTGAATCTGTTCGTCACGTTTGTTTAGTTCAAAAACTGCATCAAACTCTGGAACATCCGAGGATATCTTGATGTTTGAGGTTTTAACATTTTCTTTAAGATGTTGATATTTTAGTTGCAAGTCAAAATGTTCAACTTCTAGCTTAGAAAAATGTTTTACCAAATTATCGTGATCATCATGTTCAATTTAATCACTTAGTTTAGAGTTTTTGATTTCAAGCTCAATGACACGATCATGGGAGACTTTTAACGCAACAGATAATTCATGAAATTGAGAAGCAGTAATAGAGCAATTAGTAGCAGTATAAAACACATCTTGAGAGATACATTCAGAAATCAGATTCTCATTTAAGTTATGCAAGTTCTTCCTCTCAATTTCATTATATTTTAATGCCCGCTCATAGTCACTAACCTCAACTATCATTGCATCAAATTCCTTTTCCACTTCTTTAATGTCTAAATTCATTCCCTTTTTAAGACTTTCAAAATGATCTTTTAGTTGTTTAAAGAAAGGCATGACTTCAGTTAAATAACATTCTTTTGTTTGCTCAAAACCCCTTTCCCCTTCAGTTATACCAGTGGATGTGATCCTTTTCTTACAAGTTTTCTCAAAATCAACAAATAGTTGAAAAATAACATATTGACTGATTAAGGTCTTGCTTTTAGTGTCAATAGTCCTAGGAACTAAATGCATTGGTGTATTGGAAGGATACACAGTCGCTGAAGGCATTTTCCTAAAGGGAGGGTTTGTTACCACAAGATTCTCTGCTTTTTGCTTATCTAATCCTTTTTCCAGAACACTTGTTCGGGTGTTAACAACGTCTGAGGCTTAAACATGTTCAAGGAAATCCAGTTCTCCTTCTTGTAATCATGGGGTGTGATATTTATTTTCTTCTCTTTTCAATTAGGATCATCTAATTTCTTGTTCATCTTTTCCCTAGTGACTTCATCTGATTTCTTATCTTCCTCAGTGCACTCAACGCAACTAGGTTTCTGTCTAGGTTTAAGGATTTCATTGCCATCATAAAGAACCTTATGAGCATTTCTAGCTTTTTTAATGACCTCTGGATTTGGTTCCTTAACAAGGGGAATGCTATGCTTATCGCTTAAGACTCTATGTTTAGTGATTAAGTGAGCAGTCTGAATGGTATTTCCTTGTACGTACAACTTATTTTCAAGCTTGTTTTTCAAGGTTTTTAGATTAGAAAAATCATTCAAAAGTTTTGATTCCTTAGCACTGAATTCTTGCTTAAGCATTTTAACATTTTCTTGAAGTTCTTGTTTTTTCTTAGCAGTTTTAGAAAGCTTTTCTTGTAAGGAGTTTAACTCTTGTTTTAATACTTCTTCTCTAAACCTACTTTTTCTAATAGTTGTACGCATTTGGTCATCCATCTCCTGCTCACGGGTGGTCAACTCAAACTTAGCACGTTGTTCATAAATAGCAACACGTTCTTTATAAGCATTTAGCTCAGAGATAACAGAATCATCAGGGGCACATGCAGTGTATTCATCAAAATCATAGTCATTGTTGACTGCAGAAGATGCATCACTTGGTACAACTTCACTTTCACTTTGTTTCACATATTGATCATATGGGACAACATTGATATTCCCCATATTTTCAATATTTGATTCAATAGTTTCAGTTGTTTGTACTTTGTCATGCATCTTTTGCACGTCAGCATCATCGTATAGTTTTAATACCTCTGAGATGTGTTTGTCTTTGGATGGGCCAGCTTTTGGTGAAGATGAGACCTTAGGAGAAACCATTGGAGAAATGCTAGCCATAAAAATTGTGTGTGCAGTAGGTCCATCATCCACATCAGAGTCGTATGCATCACAATCAGTGACTTGAAAGGCATTCTGATGATTGTGACCTATCTCCTGAATTGGCTGCTCATCCACATCTGCATCATAGGTCTTGGCATTGCCTTCAGCGAGAAATAACAACTCTTCTTCATCCAAAGCTGCACCATTATCCTGAGCTTGCACAAGCAACATCTTATCTCTGAAGTATTCTGCATTCTGTGGACGTTTTGGAGATGTGCAATTCCTAGCAATGTGTCCTTCACCACCACAGTTGTAGCATTTGATTGGCTTTGCTTGACCCTGGTTTCCATTCCTTCCCCAATTCTGATTTGCAGCATAACCTCTACCAGCTCCACCTCTTGCTTGTTCGTACTGCCTTTCTTGAACTGGCTGTACCATAACCTTCCCATCTCTGACAGTTGCTTGATTGTGTGGATTGGATGCAATTCTGAGATTGTTGTTGGTGTGTGGAAGAGAGTTCATGTTTTGACTAATCAGAAGAGCCAGTTGATTAATGAAGTTTCCCACGTGTGCATCAGCATCAGCTTGTTTGAACATAGGATCAGGAATGAGTTTGTGATTACCATTACCCATAGGTATGACTTGTGAGGCTTTGGTTATGATTCCGATGTTTGAGTAGAAAGCAGTTGAATCTTTTGATGAGCTTGTCTCTCCCTGGTTGGTTTTGAACTGATTAAGAATCCTTTTTTCAAACATAGCATGTCTCTCATTCTGAAGGAGGAAGGCATAGAGTTGCTCATAGTTTGTATTCTTCAACCCTTTGGTTAGCTTTACAGAAGTGACAAACTTGTGCCATTCGGGATTCATGTTGTTCACAAACTTTGAGTTCAGCTGAATGTTTGGCATGGTCATTCTGATGTTCCTCATGTCATTAACAAGTTTGTGGAATCTCACATAATACTCATAGACACTCTCATCTGGTTTCATCTTGAAGTGCTCAAATTCATCATAGAGTTGTGATTCTCTGTCTTCCATAGTTAATTCAGAACCTGAGAGAAGCATCTTGACATTATCCCACACTGCCTTTGCTTCAGTGTTGTGATTGATCAGCTTGTAGATATCTTTTGGAAGACCTTGAAGTACGATGTTAGAAGCCCTGATATCAGCATCGAATCTCTTTTTTTCTTTATCATCGAGCTCATCATACGTCTTTGGTCTGTCTATTCCATAGATCATTATTCCATCTTCAGACGTATCAATTAAGTCTCTAGTAGTCTCAACCCGATACGGTCCTTCATCAATCGATTTGAGAATGTTGACTCCATTTTCCTTTCCAAGACAGTACAATCTGATTCTTTGAGCCCAAGAGTCGTAGTCAGTTCTGTCAAGCATAGGTGGACGAGTATCTGACCCTGCTGCTTGAACGTCCTCAGCTATGAAAGAAACAATAGTAGGAACGATGTTTGCCATGATTACAAGTTCTACGGGATTTTACAATTCTTTGATTAAACCGGGAAATTGATTCTTTCACGGGATTTTACTAAACCAAAAGAACAACCGTAAGAATGTATCACGAAGAAGTGACAAGTCTAAAATTAGACAAGTAGTAAAACACACAACTCTCTTAGTTATCAACTCGCTAAACACCCAACTCGCTCAAGGAGACAACTCGCTTAAGGGATCAACTCGCTAAATAGCCAAGTCGCTTTAGCATCAACTCGCAACACTGTCAACACGCTTAATGAATCAAGTCGCTAAATAGCCAACTCGCTTTAGTATCAACTCGCAACACAATCAACTCGCTTGAACACCAAGTCGCTTAAATTAACTCGCTAGCTTTACAACTCGCTTAATAGCTAAGTCACTTTAGATCTCAAGTCACTTAAAGAAACAACTCGCTTAGAACCCAAGTCGCATAAAAATCAACTCGCTAAACAACTAAGTCGCATGTACCAACTCGCATCCAATAACAAAGCAACTCGCTTTGAAGAAAAAGCTATCCGAGACACAACTCGCTTCGTACAAACTTCAAAAATAACCACTTTATCAATCAAAAACAACCAAAACACAAAGATTTAAGCCTTCCAATTCAAAACATAAACACATATGATGATCCTAAACACAAAAGTACAAGCAAAATTCAAACTTTAACACTAGAATATGTCCAAATGAATCAAACTCTCCTAAACCTTTAATACCCCAAAAACCTTATGAAATCCACCAAAACAAGAAGCATGAACGATGAGTGATCAAACCATGGCTCTTGATACCAATTGATAGATATAGGATTTCACAAACACATTAAACCATAACCATGTGGGGCGTTAACAATGTTTAGAGAGAGAAAGTTCTAGTGAGAGAAAGGAAGAGAGTTGGGAACTATGTGAAACAAAGAAAAATAGTATTGAAGCTCCAACCCTCTACCTTGGGAGGTAGAGGGTATTTATAGTTTCTTACAAACAAACGCCACCTACGGGCTGTGGATCAGGCATACAGTGGGTAAAGACCCGTCCGTCCTCCACGGTGTTACATAACTAAATACTACTTAACATAAAATAACTACGACTACGAGCTTTCTAACGATTACATATACTTGAGGTGACCGACTCTTTAATACATGGAATTTCTAAATCCTAACACTTCCGCTCTCTAACTCACACTTCATTTTTTTTCTACTTGATCCCTCACATCTAGTCTTAGAAATCTTTCGATTATGGCTAAGTTGATCATAAATCATCCTCACCACAAAATTGATCAAAGTTGATCAAATCCTAGTTTTCCCATCTCAAAACCTTTAGGATATTTTCCAAATCACAATCCTAAGTCACAACCTGATCTCTAGGATCATTTAGCTTCAATTGACACTCTCATCTTTAGTGTCATCCTTGCTCTTTCATTGGTACTCATGAAAGTTCCAAATCCTTCCATAAAAGACAATCATTAGCTACATCACTCACCACCTTCAAGTACTTAAGCATCATTTCATTTAAGACACTTAGGAAGACTGAAACACTCAAGATGTTATAGGTCTTAGATTTTAGAAACATCATTTCCACTCTTTCATAGCTGCTGATAGCCGGATCCCTAGGATTAGCCTAGACGGATCCCTCTAAGGAGGGAATCGTGGGATCCGGATGACTTTATAGGTCAAATCTTGCTAAAACAATCATTTCAACTCATCTTCCTAACTCAAACACTCCATCTCATCTTAAATGAGTTCCTAGATCAGTCCAACCTCTGAAGTTGACTCTTGTGCATGTCAATCATCACATTCCAATGAATCCTAGTGGCTTAAAGCTTAAATGCACTTGCCAAATCTCTTAGTTTATAAACCACCTTGTTAGGACCTCCATAGTCATCACTCTCATCCTAACTTTCAGCTCTTGCAACCTCTTGAAATCATCTCATCATGAGGAAAACCCCAACTAGTAACTTATCCACCAAAGAACCACCCATGAAAAAGGCTCGTGTTATACACGAAATCTCCTTAACCGAATCATCTCCCGTCAAGCCTACAAATGATAGAATTCTTCATCATCCAATCAAACCAATCCTCAAAAGGATAGTACCCACAAAACTACCAATGCCAAACACCACCATACCTCCTAGGCCAAACAATATTATCTCCACTAAACCATCACCATTGGTTCCTAGAGCTATTTCATTTACATCCCCTCTATCATCACCGCACCTCTACAACTTAGAGGACTTGCCCCCTAGGCCGTCTCATCCGCTTCCGTCGACAACATTCTCCTCATTAGGAGGAATAATGGTTCAAAATCAAGGTGTTGAGTCAACACTTGCTCCGGCTTCCTTTTCGCCGTTTCCATCATATAATCCCATTTGGATTATGAGAAATCATCAAAGTCAACTACCCGACCATATGGATGTTGACACTTCTCTACCACCACCATCATTCTTGGTTGAGTCATTCTCAAATGCACCACCACCAATCCCTCCATCGTTTGAAGCTCCACAAGCCGCTTCACTTGATCCTTCGAATCAAGCCATTTCATTTCATCCACCACCACTACCTAGCCATGACAAAGATTTCTATCATTGTCAACATGTTGAGAGTTTGATACATGAAGTATGAGAAGACCAACGTTTCATGTTCTATCATCTCCTCGAACGTTTCGACGAGATCAAACCTAAACAAAACTTGAGCTAGAAGATTTTAGTGGTGTCCTAGCATCAAGCGTTAGTTGGTCTAGAAATTCCTAGTCATGTATTTTCTTATTTTCTTAGTTTTTAGAGTCATGTATATCATAACTCTAGTTTTATTAAATGGAAATTACATGCTACTTGTTATTTTGCTGAGCATATGTATTCATATCTCATTTATGTGATAACATTACTTGTTATATCACCTTTGCTTATTTTAGTCATCAGCCAGACGGATCCCTCAGAATTGCCTAGATGGATCCCTACTAGGAGGGAACCGTGGGATCCGTGAAGACAGAAAGTTTTTCTTTCTACTAACTTAAATCACATTTGCAGGAAATTGTGAATTATACTTGTTTTCTAACCCTTATTTTGCAGTTATTCAATTAACACATGAAGAATTTGACACCCTAAAGCTAGGGGGAGCTTGGTGTCAAAATAATACGTTGCAAAATTACTTGCAACCTTAGATTTATATTTCATGACTTCCCGTTGCAAAAATTGCAATCATCTAGGGGGAGCACACCCGTCACATAGACGTAATCTTTTGCAAAAGTTAGTTGCAAATGAACTAGATTAGAATTAGTTTCTTGACGCCCTTACTAAAGGATGGACTCGTCAAGGGGGAGTAACAACGAGATCCTTTCCCGTTAACTTGCTCTCTATTTCTTTTTACTTATATTTCTTTCACACGTTTTTTCTTAAAAAACGATGTGTTGCTTTTCTTCAAAAACTTTTTGTTTCGACAAAAAGGGGGAGAAGAAAGTAAAAACTACAAATTCAAACGTTTACGAATTTTAGCTTTTCCTTAAAATAATTTTATGTTTTGTCATCAACAAAAAGGGGGAGATTGTTAATACAAATAAGCCGTTAAAACGTTTATTTATATTTTACGATCTTCTAATGTTTTGTCGATAACAAACGTAAAATCATTTTAACGAAACAAATAGAATACGTAAATTGTTTGAATTAATAGTTTCCTAACACACTTACATTTTCACATAAAACACTAAAACAAGTATAAGTGATTTTATGATTTAAATACATATGTACAACAACTAGTGTTTACATATTGGGTAAGCATATACTTAAACTAAGTATACTAAAATGGGTAAAAACAAGTATATACTAAATGGGTAAAAACTAGCAAATGGTATTGACCCATAACCCATGGTTTTATATATACCACTTAACCAAGTTCATTGTATCTAGAAAGAAAACCATGGATCAACCCATAACCCATGACCCATGACCCATAACCAAAAATACCCATGGGCAAAGAGGAGCGTTCCACGGATCCCTGGCTTTGTGCTAGCCGGATCCCAAGTGGAATGGATCCGTGGGATCCGGGGAAACAGTAGGATTTTTCCTCTATAAATAGTGAGCCATTTCTTCATTATATCTCACCCCTTTCCAATACACTTTCTCCCCTGAGTTAAATCTCACTAACCTTAGATCCAAGAGATCTATGTTTGTAGTTTTGTTTTCGTATGATCTTCTAGGTTCCTCTTAAAGGCAAGATCACCACCTTTGAAGTCGAGCAAGCTCAAGTCCATGAGTTGCCATGCTTCCTCATCATCAAGGCTATTGAAGTCCTCTTGTTGATGATCTCTTTCTTTCTTCAAAGAAGTGTAGTGTTGAAGACATTAGTGAAAGATGTCTCAAAGGTCAAGACGAAGATATTAGTGAAGGGTATCTATCGTCTATAGGATAATCACTTGTGGTAGGTGCTTAGAAGTCAAGATAAGAAGTGATGATGTACCCTCCGAGTAGCTCGAAGGACACTCCTCCGAGACGTGTCGAAGCCCTTCTATATGAAGGTCCAAGTTACGATTCCAAAATATCCATAGGCGTCAAACCATTCGTTGGCACGAAGGTTACCTAAGGGGAACTCGCCATCCAAAGCCCTAAGCCCTTCGGGGTATGGCTGACGAAGGACAATGGATAAGGGAACCTCCTGACTTGGTCAAACCCACGATCTCCCTCTCTCTCTTGGCTTCCCCGTCAAGTCTGAGAACGTGGGTCACTAAACCCTAGCGGTTAACCACAATCATGGAACGCCCCCATGATCTCCGACATTCATGCAGAAGTGCTCTCAACCCTATTTCATTCACTATAAATAGGTTGGACGGGCAATGGATTATGGTATGCTCATTTCACACTCATCTCTTTACTTTCACACACTTATACAACCATAACTCATACTTACTCTCACGCCGGAGGTGGTTCGCAGGGTCCTACCCCTGCGCAATCACTTAACGTAGTGTGATAGGGATCTGAAGATGAAAGAACACAACAATAGAGAAAGAAAAGAACTGGAGATAAGAATCTCAATTATTCATTCAAAAAAAGTCTCTGTCTACTCAGCAAAAACACAAAACAATAAAAAGTCTTCCAACCACCAAATAAGGAAAATACATCAAATCCCAATCAATCAAAGATTGGTTATTATGCAATTACTAAATTTAGAAAAGGAAAGAAATCTCCAGCTTGAAATAAACCAATGCATGCATAGCTCACGGATAATCAACCGGGTCGTCAGGTGGATACCGGTTCTTGATCCGCATCCGCATCATCCTCCCCCGCTTGAAAAGGACTCGACCACGAGTCCATAGCAACATCGCCATCAGCTGGAACGTAAGGCTGTAAGTCAGCAACATTAAAGGTTGCTGATACATTATAGTCTCCCGGTAGATCAAGTTTATACGCATTATCATTGATACGTTGTAGAACTTTAAATGGCCCATCCGCACGAGGCTGAAGTTTGCCAAAACGAGACCTCGGAAAACGCTCCTTCCGCAAATGTATCCACACAAGATCACCTTCTTTAAACACAACTCGTTTACGATGCTTGTTCGCGCGTTGTTGATATTGCAGATTATGTTGTATAATTTGATCACGCACCTGCATATGGAGTTCTTGTATTTGTTTTGCGCGCGTTTCACCCTCAGCGCTATAATGCTCGGTTCCGGGGCACGGGGTGAGGTCAAGAGGTGTAAAAGGATTTCGACCATAAACAATAAAGAACGGACTCTTACCCGTAGACCCGTGATTCGATCGGTTGTAGGCAAATTCTGCTTGGGGTAGCACCAAATCCCACTGTTTAGGGTTGTCACCAACAAGACTGCGAAGGAGATTACCCAAAGTACGGTTAGTAACTTCGGTTTGACCATCCGTCTGGGGATGGTATGAGCTACTAAATTGTAGCCTAGAACCCAAACGCTTCCATAAGGTACGCCAAAAGTGACCCACAAACTTCACGTCTCTGTCCGAGGTAATGCTTTTGGGAATACCATGTAGACGCACAATCTCGCTGAAATAAAGACGGGCGACTTGGCTCGCGTCGTACGTTTTTGCACATGGCACAAAGTGAGCCATTTTGGAAAACCGATCGACAACCACCATAATTGAGTCTTTCTTTCGCTGTGTAAGTGGAAGGCCCAAGACAAAATCAAGACTAACATCTTCCCAAGGTCCATCCGGTACCGGAAGTGGAGTGTACAGACCCGCATTGGTATGATGCATTTTGGCAATGTGACAAACTCGACATCGTTCCAAAATCCGGGAAACATCCTTCACCAAATGAGGCCAATAGAAACGATCTCTTATGAGACCCACTGTTTTATCCCTTCCAAAATGTCCCCCTAAATCCCCTTGATGATATTCTAAGATGATGGCGTCACGGAGTGAGCAACGCGGTACACATAACCGATTGTTTTTAAACAAAAAACCATCCTGTTTGGTAAACTCGTGATAGGGACGCTTTGGGCAGCCTTTCCAAGCAGTTGTGAAATCTGGGTCATCATGATATAAGTGTCGGAATAAATCAAAACCTTGTACTTGTAGTTGTATCGATGTCAAGAGCGAGTGACGACGGCTCAAAGCATCTGCGACAGTGTTGGAGGAACCCGCTTTGTGTCGGATAACAAAAGAATAATCTTGAAGGTATTCAACCCATTTAGCATGCCTTGGGTCGAGTTTGGCTTGACCCTGGATATGTCGTAATGCTTGATGATCAGAAAAAAGAATAAACTCACCGGGTAACAAGTAATGCCGCCAATATTCGAGACTTCTAATAATAGCATAGAATTCCTTATCGTATGTACTATATCGCCGTCTCGTTTCATTAAGTTTCTCACTAAAGAAAGCAATGGGGCGATTATTTTGGCTCAGAACTCCACCGATGCCCAGTCCCGATGCATCACACTCAACTTGAAAAACGTCATTAAAATTTGGGAGGGCCAATACCGGGGCACTAGTGACATGGTGTTTAAGGTCTTCAAAGGCCTTATTTGCAGCTTCCGTCCACACAAAATGCCCACCTTTCAAGCATTCGGTGATGGGTGCAACAAGAGTGCTAAAGTTGCGGATGAAACGTCGGTAAAAAGATGCTAAGCCATGAAAACTACGAACATCATGTAAGGACTTTGGAGTAGGCCATGAAGTAATAGCGCTTACTTTAGTCTCATCCATTCGGATCCCGTCACCCGAAATCAAATACCCAAGGAACACAACTTCAGACGTGAGAAAATGGCACTTCATACGGTTGGCGAATAATTGTTGATCACGAAGGACAGTGAAAACATCACGAAGGTGCTCTAAATGTTGCTGGGTGTTTTGACTAAAGATCAAAATATCATCAAAGTAGACGACCACGAATCTGCCAATAAAAGCTTTAAAAACATGGTTCATAAGTCGCATAAAGGTGCTGGGAGCGTTGGAGAGACCGAACGGCATAACCATCCATTCGTATAAGCCATCCCGCGTCTTAAACGCGGTTTTCCACTCACCACCGGGTCGTAAACGAATCTGGTGGTACCCACTTCGGAGATCGACTTTTGAGAAAATCTTAGCTCCATGTAACTGATCCAACAGGTCCTCAAACCGTGGAATAGGGAACCGATACTTAATGGTGATTTTATTAACAGCTCGGCTATCGATGCACATACGATAAGCACCTCCATGTTTGGGAACAAGCAACGCCGGCACGGCGCATGGACTCATGCTTTCTCGAATTAGCCCTTTTTCAAGGAGTTCAGTTACTTGTCGGTGGAGCTCCTGATATTCTTTGGGGTTCATCCGGTAAGCAGGTTTATTCGGAAGACTTGCACCAGGTAAAAAGTCAATACAATGCTGAATGTCACGCATAAGAGGAAGACCTGCTGGAATATCATTAGGAAAAACATCGATGAATTCTGATATTAATGGTACAATTTGCGGGTGTAACTGGTCAATCTGGTTGTGCGCCTCTGTCACCACTAGAGCAAGTAAGAAAGGTGGTGCAATGTGTTTAGAATACTCCAAAAATTCTGATTTTGTAAGAATGAGAGCTTCTGTAGAAGAATCTTTAATGTCAAGGGGAGCAAGGACAATGTTGAGACCATCTTTCTTGAAGCTATAAGTGTTGCGAAAACCATCATGTTTGACTCGACGGTCATATTGCCATGGACGGCCCAACAACAAGTGACATGCATCCATAGAAATAACCTCGCACCACACCTCATCTTTATATTTATTGCCAATCGAAAATTGTACCAAGCAACGTTTAGTCACACGGACAAGGTTTCCTTTTTTTAGCCACGTTAACTGGTAAGGTTCGGGGTGGTCTTCAACCGGTAACCCAAGCTTGTCCACCATAGTCGTTGCTACCATGTTTTCACAACTACCCCCGTCAATAATAACCGTACACACCTTGCCTTTTGCTGTACATTTAGTGCGGAAAATGTTGTTACGTAACCAAAGGGTGTCATCAGTCGTTTTGTCAACGGTGGTAGAGAGGACTCGTTGCACTACTAACGCTTCTCCTCAGTCCGGGTACAAAACTTGTTGGTCATGATGTGCAACATCGTCTTCCCCATCAGTATCATAAACACACGTATCATCAACAAAAGTAACAAGTTGCTTGTTTGGACATTCTCGAGCATAATGACCCAAGCCTTGACACTTATAACAACGTCGTGTCCCCGATTGGTTCGCATCTCCCATGGAGGTACCTACTGATGGCTTCATAGGAGCAGCCCCCGTTTGTGTCCCGGATGCGATAGAAGATCGCACGGGTGGTTGGTTCCGAGGAGGAATGACACGGGTCTTACCCTTAAGTTGTTTTTCAACTTTAAGTGCAAGACGAAAGACGTCATCGAGGGTCCAAAACTGTTGTAACTGGACGATATCGGCCACGTCGGGACGCAACGCCCCCAAGAATCGGGCAATTACTTGTTCTTCGTCTTCATCGGCCCCGCAACGCATGCGTAACCGATCAAAATCTGCGATGAACTGTTCGACAGAAGAGTTGTTTTGAAGTAGACTATGATATTCAAAAAATGCATCTTGCCTGTAATTGATGGGTAAAAATTTTGCACATAGAAGTTTCTTCATTTTTTCCCATGTTTCAACCCGCGATTTACCCTGTTGAAGTCGCTTCTTCTTTACGTGATCCCACCACAAAGATGCGTATTTGCGCAATTTAATGGCGACAACTTTAACTTTGAGAGGATCCGGAATATCCCGGAGTTCAAACACACGTTCCACATTACTCAACCAGTCGATGAAGTCGTCTGGTTGTGCTTTTCCCTCAAACTCCAGAATCTCAACGCGTACCCCCAAAGAACGGAGGATGTCGTTGCGATTTTGCTGTCGGAGTTGCGGCAGCGGACGACGGGCAAAAGGATTCTGCTCTCCGTCAAAACCATCGTCCCAGACGACAGATTCTGACTCGGTTTCCTCATTGCGCTCATCCTGTTGAAGTTCCAATGCTCTAATCCGTTGTTGTAGTCGCTCGATTTCTTCAATATCTCGTGGGTCGCGGTTCACAACTGGAGCATCCGGCGCTCTACCCTGACGTGTGGCGTTACGTGTAGGTCGACCTCTACCCACCATGATCGTCAGTCCTGAAACTGATACCACTTGATAGGGATCTGAAGATGAAAGAACACAACAATAGAGAAAGAAAAGAACTGGAGATAAGAATCTCAATTATTCATTCAAAAAAAGTCTCTGTCTACTCAGCAAAAACACAAAACAATAAAAAGTCTTCCAACCACCAAATAAGGAAAATACATCAAATCTCAATCAATCAAAGATTGGTTATTATGCAATTACTAAATTTAGAAAAGGAAAGAAATCTCCAGCTTGAAATAAACCAATGCATGCATAGCTCACGGATAATCAACCGGGTCGTCAGGTGGATACCGGTTCTTGATCCGCATCCGCATCATAGTGTCTTAGTATTTCTTATTCTCAGGTTACAGGCGAGTCTTGGCTGGAACACAAACCCCTCATTACTTTGATCCTCATCGAAGCATGGTAGTGCAATCTTTTGCACAATCAGTGGCGCCATCCGTGGGACCACAACTATTAGTCCCGTAATCACCCAGTCCTAATACCTTAACCAACTACGCTACTTTTCCGGCATGGAACCAGGAAGAGAAGATTCACCTCCACCAGGTTTCTCTACTCTGGTCCCACTCACCACAACTAACACCGATAACCTCACCCCCATAACAACCTCAACCTTCACCACACGATCTCGTTTGGAAACTACTCCCGTGCATCACGCCTCAACATCCGCTAACCCTATTCCGGACATCAGTCCCGCCTTCGTAGAGGCAAACTTTGAGGCCTTAGATTCTTTGCTAAGGGCTCACAAGAGACAAGTTCGTAACACAGAGATGTGGAGGGAGTTGGAGTACTCCAGCGAAGAGTATGACGAGGAGATTGAAGTAGAGGACAGGCCTCAACCTATGGGCAGGGGGCGCTCGGCCCTACGAAATGGTTCCCCTTCCGCTAGAAGGTCAAATGGAAGGACCGTGGGTTTTGAAGAAGGACTCGGAGGAAATCCGGGTAAAAGGGACAGAATGCATGGTGAAAGAAGGAGCGAGAACTCCAACGGAGGAAGCAACCCAGTAGGAAATGGAGGGGTAAACCTGCCTCCTCTTCTAGCAGCACATTTGGGAAGAGAAGGGGCGGGGGCTCCAGTACCACCCTCTTATGTTTCGAGTATCGGAGATCCATCTCCCTACTCCAACATGAACCAATTACCCCCTCTAGGAATGAATCCCTACTTACCTACTCAAACCTACAACACTTACCCTCCAAATGGTTCAATCCCAAACCAGAATTACCAGCAGATGCCCTACGGACAGATTCCTACACAATTGATGGGAATATATCCTTCGTACCAAACTTCCACTGCATACCCTACCTATTCACAGCCATTTCCTAACCCGTATAACCCTACACCTGTTTATCCACCTCCGTACAACCCTTACGGTGCCGAAGCCTCTGGAGCTTGCACACCCTTCGTGAAATGGATCGAGGACTACCCTTTACCTGACGGCATGAAGATGCCTACTCATATAGGCACCTACGACGGAAAAGGTGATCCCGATAACTTTCTCCATTTATTTGAAGGCGCTATCAAAATGCAAAAGTGGGTCATGCCGGTAGCATGCCATATGTTCACTTACACGCTCAGAGACTCCGCAAGAATATGGTGGAACGGACAGAAGCTAGGAAGCATTGTGAGTCTAGATGATCTTAAGGCTAAGTTCCGGTTACACTTTAGCCAGGAGAAGAAGCACACCAAAACTCACTTAACCGTGCACACCATCAAACAAAGGGACAACGAAAGCACGAGGGCCTTCGTTACCAGATACACTGATGAAACTTTGCAGATTATGGGTCTACATGAAGATCAGAGGATCTCCGGCTTTGTACATGGCCTCCGAACTCGAAGCTTGGTGGAATTCATGTCCACCGATCTTCCCAACACCTACAAGGCCTTGATTGAGAAGGCTTACACCTGGATTGAGTCTAAGGATGTAGCAGCAAATGGGGCTCCGATAGAGCCAAAGGAAGCATCTAACAAATTCTCTAGAGGGTCCTCCTGGGAAGGATCCAAAAACAAGAAGAAGAACAGAGACTGCTTCACCCCCTACAACAAAGGCTCGAACCATGGATTTCTTGCAAACTTGGTTAAATCTCCCCGAGAAATCCTGGCGACAGAGAAGGCCGCAAAATCCTTCGATCCTCCGCCTCGGATGATAACACGAGGCAAAGCCAGAGACATGTCCAAGTACTGCCATTTCCATGAAGATCATGGACATGACACGAACAACTGCAGGGAATTAAAGAAGCAGATCGAAGAGGCAGTACGATCCGGACAGTTAGCACACCTGGTCAAAGGCATAAAGAAGGGAAAGGACAAATTCTCTGATACTCAACTAGGAGAATGGAAGGGTAACAAGAAGGAAACTACGCCCGCAGAAGCTCTGATACTGATGGTACACGAATGCGATACCACTTTGAAAAGGAAGGAAGCAGAAGAAGAGCTAGGAAGTGTAAGGGAAATAACCTTTCCCCACATATTAGGGCAGACACCTTCGACCGATCCCGTGATCATCAAGGTACACATATCCAACAGGGAGGTGAACCGAGCGTATATGGATTGCGGAAGCTCCTGCGAAATCATCTACGAGCATTGTTTCCTAAAGCTCAATTCATCTATACGCTCACAGAGGGTCGACTCGAAAGCACCGCTAGTAGGGTTCTCTGGTGAACACTCATGGCCTCTGGGAGAAGTACCGTTGGAAGTCACCATAGGCAAAGGCCCCTTATCCCGCACGGAGACACTCATTTTCGTCATAGTAAGGTCAGATTCTCCTTATAATTTATTAATAGGGAGGACAGCTATGCAAAAAATGGGAATTGTTGTTTCTACTATACATGCTGCCATTAAGTTCCAAACCCCCTTCGGAGTAGGAACTGTTCATTCTAGTTATGGAGTGGATAAGGGTGTATATGGTGTCAAAAAGATCAGAGAGGAATCGGAGGAGCCTCCGATGGCAATTCTTAGTTGTACAGATGCAGAGGAGCGAGTTGTCGTAAACCCTAGCTATCCTGAACAGACAGTGGTAGTAGGGAAGCAACTCCCGGCGAATTTTAAGGCGAAGCTCACAGAACTGTTACGTACTAACCTTGATGTCTTTGCTTGGAAATATTCTGACATGACAGGTGTTCCAAGAACATTGCTGATAGATGGACAGTCCTTCGGAATGGAGCATAAACTCAATGAGTACAAGCACATTGAGCCCATAAAGCAGAAAAAGAGAAGCCTTGCCCCCGAAAGAAATGCTGCAGCTTGCAAAGAAGTTGATGAACTTACACAAGCAGGCATCCTGAGGGAGGTTAAATACCAAACTTGGGTGGCCAACCCGGTGCTGGTAAAAAAGAGCGACGGAGGGTGGCGCATGTGCGTGGATCTCACTGACATCAACAAAGCATGCCCTAAGGATTGCTACCCCCTACCCGAAATCGACTGGAAGGTAGAATCCTTGGCAGGCTTCCGGTTAAAATGCTTCTTAGATGCCTACAAGGGGTACCATCAGATCCAGATGGCCAAGGAGGACGAGGAAAAGACAGCCTTCTACACAAGTAAAGGTGTCTACTGTTACAGAAAGATGCCCTTCGGTTTGAAGAACGCAGGGGCTACTTACCAACGTCTCGTAGATAAAGCCTTCAACAAACAGATAGGCAGAAATCTCGAAGCCTACGTTGATGACATGGTTATCAAGAGCAAGACTGAGGAGGACCTACTCCTTGATGTACAGGAAACATTCGATCAGCTCCGGGCAATCAACATGAAGCTGAACCCAAAGAAATGCTCATTCGGTGTCGAGGAAGGACAATTCTTAGGACATTTGATCACTAAGCAGGGGATACGAGCTAACCCTCTAAGGTCAAAGCCATCTCCGATCTCCAAGCCCCTAAGTGTCTAAAAGATGTGCAGAGCCTGAATGGGAAGTTGGCAGCCTTAAGTCGATTTTTGTCGAAAGGAGCTGACAGGTCCCTACCCTTCTTCAAGACACTCAAAGGATGCACGGACAAGAAAACTTTCCAATGGAGCCAGGACGCTGAAGTAGCCTTTCAGAAGATGAAGGAGTTCATTGAAATACTTCCAACACTTACAGCCCCAATCAAAGGCGAAGTGTTGTTTATGTATTTGGCATCCTCAGCAGAAAGTATTAGCGCAGTCCTTATGGCAGAGAGAGAAAAGCGACAGATCCCAATTTACTTTGTCAGCAGGGTCCTACAAGGAGCGGAGGTCAACTACCCAACCTTGGAGAAGTTAGTGCTCGCCTTAATTTACGCAGCAAGGAGGCTCCGACGCTATTTCCAGGCCCACCCAATTACAGTCTTAACCGATAAGCCACTGAAGCAGATCTTGTCTAAACCTGAAAAGTCTGGAAGGGTGGCTAAATGGGCTATTGAACTCGGAGAACATGAAATCGAGTTTAAAGGACGTAGTTCTATCAAAGGGCAAATCCTCGCAGACTTCTTGGCAGAAACACCTTCCGGACCCGATGAAGAAAAGGAAAAGCCCAAAGCTAATCTTTCTCAAGTGCAGGTTGAATGGAAGCTTTACACAGATGGAGCATCCAGTTCCGATGGCTCCGGAGCAGGTCTAATGTTAGTCAGTCCTGAAGGGAAGGAGCATACATATGCTCTTCGGTTTGAGTTCGAAGCCACAAACAACGAAGCGGAATACGAAGCGCTATTAGCAGGACTCCGACTAGCCAAAGATATGGAGGTCAAAGCTCTCGCGGTCTTCTTAGATTCCCAATTGGTGGCAAACCAAGTGACAGGTTCCTACGAAGCAAGGCAACCCGTCATCAAACAGTACTTGGAAAAGACAAAAGAGATGCTCGAAAACTTCAACTCTTACACCATCCAACATGTTCGTCGGAACCAGAACAAAAAGGCAGACGCATTAAGCAAGCTAGCTTCCATGGCTTTCGCTCATCTCACTAAGGAGGTTCTCGTGGAAATACTTCCTGAAAGATCCATCGTTCTCAAAGAGGTCGCCGATGTGATTCACGAAGAAGGAGAGACATGGATGACTCCCATAAGGGAATATTTGATAAGTGGTCTTCTCCCTGAAGATCCCAAGCTTGCAAGAAAGATTCGGGTTAAGTCCCCGCAGTACCGGCTAATAGGGGAAACCCTATATAGGAGGTCGTTTTTATCACCTTGGTTACGATGCGTAGGCCCCAAGCAAACTTCGAGCATCATAGCCGAAGTCCACGAAGGATCTTGTGGTCTCCATGCAGGACCTCGCTCAGTTGTCTCGAAGATAATGAAGTTGGGCTACTATTGGCCCTCGATGCACAGGGACGCAACCGAAATCATCCTCAAGTGTGAAGCTTGTCAGATACACTCAAACGTTCCAAAAATGCCGAAGCAAGATATGACAAGTGTGACATCCGCATGGCCCTTCTCCCAGTGGGGCATCGATATTGTAGGGCCTATGCCTATAGCTCCCGGAGGAGTCAAGTTCTTGCTAGTAGCGATCGACTACTTCACCAAGTGGGTGGAAGCAAAACCCCTAGCCTCGGTGACAGGAAGACAGATCGAGAAGTTTGTATGGGAACACATTGTGTGCAGATTCGGAGTACCCCACATCATCATATCTGACAACGGGAAACAATTTGTCGAATGAGTCTTTTATGACTTCTGTCAAGGGCTCAACATAAAACAATCCTGGACATCTGTCTATCACCCACAAGGTAATGGACAAGTGGAGGTTACAAACAGAGAAATCGTCAAAGGGATCGAGAAAAGGCTAGGTCGAACTCATCATGGATGGGTGGACGAGCTCCCTCAAGTCTTATGGGCTCACCGAACACATCCTAAGTCAAGCAACGGAGAAACCCCCTTCAGCCTAACATACGGAACAGAAGCGGTCATCCCTTCGGAACTAATTGTACACACGGAGCGTGTGGCAACGTATGATGCCTCCCAAAATAACGATATGATCAGGGAAAACCTTGATCTCCTAGAAGAAAGGAGAGAAATAGCCTCCATCCGAGAAGCAATACACAAACATAAGATCGAAGGATACTATGTTTAAAAAGTTCTATGTTTAAAAAGTACTTTAACTTTTTTCTTGTAATCAAAAGCTTCTCAAGGGAAAGCACACATTATTGGTAGTTGTCTTAGTTTTCATTTCAAGAATGATGTAATCCTCCCTACCAATTCAATGATAAATAAGACATTTCTCACAAATCTCTTGCTTCATTTCTTAAACACAAAGATTTGTTCAACCAAGTCGTTAATGAGTTTCAATGTCGAATGGCTTGAGGTGTAACATATGCCTTATTATTCAAAGCCAACTTAAACATTCACATTAACTCTCCTAGTAGATTTTGGCGCTTGTAAAAAAAAATTTAACAAAGCCATGCTATGTAAAGGATCTGAGATAGAGTGGGTCGCGACCCTCTGTCAATGGTCAAGTTGGCCATTATATTCTTGTTGTTGTAATTTACACACAATGAGGTTGTTGAACCTTAGGTTGTAAAATTTAAGCGTCGCAAAAATGGCGTAAGAGAAGTTTACATAACAAACTTAAGCTAAGTATGTAGAGGTATGTCCTCTACACTATTGCATTCAAAGTACGGGCTACTGCCCTTATACCTGCATAAGGAGCCTAGACTCCTGTCAAATTGTTTTTGGCACATGGCCATACATCACAAGCAGTTAAATTGTTTGGGAAACAAGACACACATTGTCACATAAAATAAATTGTCTTAAGGGTACATGCCACCCTTTGGAACCAAATTACTGCTAACAGAGCAGCCTTCATTCTTGTTTCTTCGGAGAAGGAGTGGGGGAGGGTTGCACTGAGACTGGTTTAGTAGACATGGTCTTCTTGGTTGGAGTGGTAGGCTTCAGTTTCCGAGGTTTCTTAGACAGTAGATCTTCAAGGGGTGCCATTGGATCTTTGGTTGCCTCAGCAAGGAAGGAGTACTCTGCAGTTGCAAATGCATTTCCTGCCTCATCATATTCAGCCTGCGAAGTGGGACGGTAGCATTCAATCTTGGAGAGGTCCACAGGCTTACCTGTTTTGGCGACCTCCTCCAGAGCCAAACACCGTCCATGAAATAGGGCTGACTTGATGACCTTCCACATCTGAGCTCCCAGCTCGTCACTATGATAGAGTTCCATGGCTATGTAAGGCACCACCTTCGAAACAACTTCTGCACGGTCTTTCTGCAGCATCTTATACCTCATTTGCAGGCCGTCGATCTCCTCCCTCAACTTTACCTCTACCTCTCCAAGCCTAACCTTCTCACTTTCCAACCCAACGCATTTAGCCTCGAGAGCAGCATTCTGACCAGTGAGAGTAATAACCTTGGCTTCTTCCAGTTTGAGATTGCCACGTTCCACGGTCAACTGAGCTATCTTTTCTCGAAGGTCTTGGACGACGGGGTTCTTCTCAACGTTCCCCTCAATCTCGTCACACTTTGCTTCCAGCTTGGCCACGGTTCTGAGCAACCCCCTGGTCTGGGCATTCAAGTGACTATCCATCACCGCCTGCCTCGCAACCCCATTATCATGCATGTCACAGAACTTCTCAATGGACATGTTCTCTAGCATACTCTTCCACTGTGGAGGGGTCACATGGTCAACAATCCGATGACAGGCTAAGGCATTTGGAAGCTCCTTCGTCTCTGGAAGACCTACGAGCAACAAAATATACACAGGTTAGCATAACAGTTATATTTTTACCTTCACAATGTCTCATAAGACAGAAATACTTACCATGAACCTCAACGGATTCATCGGGCAATTCGAAGGCAGACTTGATAAGCTTTCTGCCCTCGGTACTTTTATGCTTCACAACCCTACTCCCAGAGGTAGGCAGGAGATTCTTCCTTTTGTTGGATTTCACAGCCTTGGCCGCTGTCCCTTTCCTACTCTTTAGCCTATCAGCTATTCCTGTTGAGCCAACGACGGGGACATCCTCATCCGCAGGATCGTCCGAGTCAGCAATGTTCTCCACCAGTTGGGATGTGACCGCCACAGCAGATTGTGGGGGTGCTGATGAAATAGGCTCTGGCTTCGGGATGCTTACCTCATTGTTATTCACAGATGTTGAAGGGGAGCCAATGCCATAAGACTCCTCAGCTTTCTCCGCAGGCATGAAACTTAAATCTTCATCAAATTCTTGGAACATGAAGTTTCTGAACGACATCTCTGCAAAATCAAAGCAAAAAGAATAAATATCAGTGCTACATTGGTCCTATTTAAATAAAAGTGGATAAACATACTTTTTACTTGGTATATGTGTAAGATATAACTTTTCACATACACATCAAACCATAACACAAAGTAGCATATAGATGGAATTCTAGAGAGAGAAAGTTAGAGGTTTAGGGAACTTAGTGAGAGAAAGTGAAAGATATTATTATGAGCTCCAACTCTCTACCTTGGAAGGTAGAGAGTATTTATAGTCTTACATAACTCGCCACACTTTGGGCTGTGGATCAGGCATACAGTGGGTAAAGACCCGTCCGTCCTCCACGGTGTTACTTAACTAAATTACTACTTAACTTAAAAGAACTACGACTACGAGCTTTCTAACGATTACATATACTTGAGGTGACCGACTCTTTAATACCGGGAATTTCTAATTCCTAACAATCTCCCCCTAAGGGAGGTCACCTCAATCATGTACCAAAATTACATTGAATACAAATAGATATTACATTTAACAATTGATCTTGCATTCTTGATGTAATCCTTTGCTCCTAAGCTCGTAGTCATTGATTCTTCATAATGCATGTTTGGTTATTCCAAGTGGAGGTCTTTTACTGATCCACGTGATGATAAGTTTGAGCCATCTTTGGAGATCATCAGCTATCAGCAATCTCTGACACATCCTTTGTGGTGTTGGTATTTTGTGATGTTGTGACTTTGGGACCGACATGCTCACATTCTGGATCATGAAATCTTCTCATCAGAGTAGCGGAAGCTTTAGTTGATTCATGATATTGGCAGCAGCGTAGCAGAAGCTTGGTGTGAAAATATCAGAGTCATTGATGCACTAATCATGATTTCTTTAAGTTGAATGTGTTAAGTGAGCATGCGGCTAAGGATTGACCGCTCCATTCTGATCAGCTGCAAACGTCGGGAGTACCTGCATACAACAGTTAGCAATAAAACACACGAAAGTGTCTTTGATCACTTTCGTTGAATTGAGGTACACGGCCCACGGTTCCCCGTTGATCAGTACAAGTACTGCCTGTGATCAGGTAGGATTCCTAAGAATCTCCTTGACAGGGTTTCGCAGCTGTTCTAGCTGTTCTCAAACCGGAACATCTCAAAGAAGACAACACGGAGTGAGTGAACCAGCGAATTTTAAGTCCACTGATTGATGAAAAGAGATTTGAAAAACAATCGTGTATTGCTCAATAGAAATTGTTTTTGCAATACAACGAAGGTTTTATTGAAAATCAATTATCAGTCATAAAAATACCTTTTGGTTTGAGAAATGAGTACACGGTCGATGTGCTAAAGAAAAGAGTTTATAAGCACAAAGACCGGTTTTTCAAAGGTATCCGTCAATCCCTAACCTGAACCAGGATTGATTCAAGAAATTGAATCGCCCCATTGTTTCTGTTCAGTTGTCACATGGTTGATCTATATAATAGATCTCACATGCCACCTACCAGGAGCTTGTTTGATGTTGGCTCCAGAAGGCTTTCCATCTTCATTGTGAATATGTAAACACATTACTCAGATGTTCTGGCAATACCACAAGGATAATGCGTAGGACTCAAGATATAATCTCTCTTTCCACATTGTGTGAAACAGAGAGTCTTCATTGAAAGTGTCCTAATGAGATTTATTGATGATCTCGTGGCTCTAGACTCAATTTGTGCATATTTGGATCCTGTGCCGGAGACTAGGGAGAGGATCTCCTTCTTCAATATCAACAATCTCTAAGAGAAAGTCGATAGATAATGTCGATTCCCCGTGAGAATGAAACAAGTCCTTTTAAGAGGAACTTGAGTGGTTTGGAAAGTTGAAGTGCAGTGCGTCACTGGGTCCATGACGTCTTTGTCTTCAATACCGATGTTACCATCAGTAGCATATGAAGTGAACCCGGTTTCTGCCCTAAGGTTGAATTAATGGAGGGCTATTTGTTTTCACCCTATTTTCATTCAATTCTTTTTAATTCTTCAACCCCTTCAGTGCTTACCGAGACTTCATAGCTTTTACCTTGTTGGGTTTATTCCAGTACTAGCTCAGTCTTAGTCCGCACTCTTCCCATATCTCATTTTTCTCCTTTTCTCATCATACCTAAGGACTTCTACACTAACTAGTGGATTGTCCCTGGGTAGATCCCTCCGGTTCTGGCGGATCATGGAAACCAATACCTAACCTTATCATCCTTATATCACCGTACATAAAGTAAAGTTGGTCGGTCAATTTGGTATTGTTCATCTGCCATTGGATCCAATTGAAAACCATTTGAAAATCAATTCAGATACTTGTGATATATTATCAAAGCATTTTGTACCTGAATTGTTTTTGATAATTTTAGAACGAGAACTCCCCCTCAACATGTGCATCAAGTATTTGAAAATGTTTTGCACACGGAGGAAAGAGAAAGAATTAACTTCTTTGATTACCATTTTTCTAAAAGATATCAACATCACTTCCCTCAACAAATCAAGTAGATATAGCATTTCCGGGAAGGATGAGGTTTCCATAAATTCGCTCCCCCTCAATATGTGCCTCGAGGTTTGAAAAGAGTTTTGCACATACTAGAAGGAACCTGCACATTAGGATGAATGATCACGTTTCAAATCAAAGGTTTAAGATAGATGCTCCCCCTTAACATGTACATTGAAAATTTGAAATCGTTTGTCACATGTGGGCAGGATAGCATGTACATCCGTTTATAACCATTTACCTAATTATCAGTTTAAATCTAATTTAAATCACACATTCTCCCCCGATCACAATTATCAAATCATTTGAGATTTGTGATCTCGTATAGATTTAAATTGATTTTGAAAGCTTTTAAGGAGAATTGTGACTTGATTGTGAGAGTGTTTTAACTGATACGGATCGGATTTTGAGACTTTAAACTCCATTTATAAAACATGCATGTATATCTTTTGAAAAAACATTTAATGCCAAATAACTTTTTAATTTAATTGAAATCATTCTCCCCCTCAATCAATGACATAGGTTGTTGATTGAGTGATAGAGATTTTGACAAATAAGTCCTGATGATTTTCAAAAATAGAGATCGAGTTATTTTTCAAAGCATTTGGTTTTCAGCAGATAAATGTTTATAGAATCAGAGCATGGAATTTGAAAAACATGTTAAAACATGGCTCTGTTCTTTCTTTTAAAACCGGGTTATTGCCTGAAGATGACAATAAACCATTTCTCTTTCTCCCAAAAATATTTTTTTGATTTTTTGATTTTTTTTTTTTTTTTTTTTTTTTTTTAAATTCGAACAACATCTAAAGTCCCGTGTCATTCTTTGAATGACAACACAAAGACCGTAGATATTATCGAACCGAGAGAAACATGACAAAATGACAATATTTTTTTTTTTTGAAGATATTTTCGAATTTTTCAAATTTTTATGGATTTTGAAAGTTTTATATTTTTCTATTTGATTTTTTTTTTGGGTTTTATAATTTTGTATTTTGTTTTTCAAATAACTATTTACAAGAGATAGATGAAGATAGACCTTTACTCCTCGTCTTCCTCCTGAAGACGTTTGAGAGTTTCTGGTTGAAGGCTTTTCAAACCAAGTCGTGGAAGAATAAACTCAAAACGTTCTCTTGGAAGAGCTTTGGTGAAGATGTCTGCTAACTGATATTCAGACCTCACAAAATATAGTTCCACCACACCTTTTTCCACTTGTTCCCTGATGAAATGATGTCGAATGTCGATATGCTTTGCTCTTGAGTGTTGGACGTTGTTGCATGAGAGAGCAATAGCACTTTTATTATCACAGTACAGAGGGATTTTGTTGAATTCAAAGCCATAGTCAGATAATTGAGATCTCATCCATAAGATTTGAGCACAACAAGATGACATGGCTATGTATTCAGCCTCTGTAGAGGAAATAGAAGTACTCATTTGCTTCTTTGAAGACCAGCTTACAAGCTTATCACCCAAAAACTGAGCACCTCCAGATGTACTTCGACGTGTATCTTGACAACCTGCATGATCAGCATCTGCATAGGCCGTTAGTGACATACCGGTGTCCTTCGGGTACCATAGTCCCATATTGATGGTACCTTGGAGATACCGAAAGACCCGTTTAACTGCTTCAAGGTGCTTTTTAGTAGGCTTAGCCTGGTATCTAGCACACATGCACACAGAGAACAAAATGTCTGGTCTACTAGCAGTGAGATACATCAGGGATCCAATCATACTCCGATATTTTGTTTGGTCAATCATGATCCCTGAGAGGTCCTCATCTAATTTGGTTCGGTCAATCATGGGGGTGTCAACAGGGTCACATGAATCAAATCTAAATTTCTTTAAAATCTCTGTTGCATATTTAGATTGATTTATGAAAATGCCTCCGGGACTTTGTGAAATTTGTAATCCCAAGAAAAATGACATTTGTCCCATCATTGACATTTGAAACTTTGAACTCATTTCATTAGAAAAACGATCACATTCCATTGGGTCAGTCGAGGCAAAAATAATATCATCAACATAAATTTGAACATGAATCAAATGTTTGCCTGACTTCCTGGTGAACAATGTAGGATCAACTGCTCCTTTGATGAATCCGGTTGATAGAAGAAACTTTGACAGTGTATCATACCATGCCCTTGGAGCTTGCTTTAAACCGTAAAGAGCCTTCTTCAAACGATAAACGTGAGTAGGATGCTCTTGATTCACAAATCCTTCAGGTTGGCTGACGTAGACGACTTCTTTAAGATCTCCGTTCAGAAATGCCGTCTTTACATCCATCTGATATACCACCATGTTCTTACTAGCAGCATTAGCCAGAAAGATTCTGATTGCCTCGATTCGAGCAACTGGAGCAAACGATTCTTCAAAGTCTATACCCTCCTCTTGACGATATCCTTTAGCAACTAATCGAGCCTTGTTCTTCAACACATCACCATGCTCATCAAGTTTTACTTTGAAGATCCATTTTAGAGCTATAATCATAGCACAGTCTGGAGCAGGTACTAACTCCCATACATCAAGACGATCAAACTCATGAATTTCATCTTGCATAGCATTGAACCAGCTATCTTCATTCATAGCAGTTTTAACATCTTTTGGTTCGATCTTAGATAGTACGGAGTTGAAGAAGCACCATAAGGCATCGGTTGCAAGTTGTTTCCGGGTTGATACAGGACGAGAGGGATTTCCAATGATGTTGTCTAATGGATGATCGTGAGTCCATTTTCTGAGGTGTTCATGTGGCATTTGTTGAGGAACTGAGGTAGCTGAGTCGATGTCTCCTGAAGAAGATGGTTCTGATGATGATTCAGGAGTAGCAAATATGTTTTCAAATGGAGCATCTTCAGGAGTCGCAAAGGGATTAACTTCATCATTGATGCCAGAAACATTTCCATGATGTACATTTGAAGAATGATGATTTGTTGATGAGACTGAAGGATCAGCAGCAGGTGCTTCTTGACTTACAGATATTGAGACTGATGGATTGACTTCATTCACTGGAATATGAGCATCCTCTGTTGTAGGGATCAGCACCTCATTAGTAGTAGACTCATACAGTTCATCAAACATGGGATCAAACAATTTCTTTACATCATCTTCAGATGGAGGTACATATGGAGTTTCTTGAGAGGAGTTTGGAACAAGGGATGAACCAATAGGACTGTTTTGAAGTGCGGGTCCTGAGCTGGAGTGTCCAGGAGCCATTTGACCGGTCAGCTCATCAAACGTAACGTGAATTGTTTCCATGATATTTCGGGTTCTTTTGTTGTAGATTCGGTATCCCTTTTTGTTTGGTGCATATCCTACAAATACTCCAATGTCAGCTTTAGCCCTAAGTTTGCCCAAGTCTTGACCCTCATTAGTTGGATAGCACAAGGCACCAAACACACGAAGGAAAGATAGATTAGGTTTTCTGTTGTGGACAAGTTCATATGGAGTTTTTCCATGAGAGGTGTGAATCAGGGAACGATTTTGTGTGTAGCATGCAGTGGCGATTGCTTCAGACCAGAGAAACATTGGAACCTTTGAGTAGATCAGCATTGTTCTAGCAGCTTCAACAAGGGTACGATTTCGTCTTTCAACTACACCGTTCTGTTGTGGGGTTCGTGGAACACTTCTTTGATGGCTGATTCCAACGCTTTCATAGAATTCACTAAGTTGTTTGTTGACAAACTCAGTTCCATTGTCTGTTCTGATAATTCTGACAGTTTTGTTAAGTCGAACCTGCAGCTGTTTGATGAGTTTGATGATGATATCCGGAGTTTCATCCTTTGTCCTTAAGAACTTGACCCAGGTGAATCTAGAGTAATCATCAACCACAACTAACACATATTTCTTCCCAAAGATGTTCTGCACCCTCATTGGTCCACATAAATCCATATGAAGCATATGAAGAACTTCTGTGACAGAGTTAGTAGGTTTGGGTTTATGGGCATACTTCTTGCTTTTTCCCAATTGACATGCTGAACAAAGATGATCCTTTTCATACTTTAGTCTAGGTAAACCTACAACTAAGTCCTTTCTGGAAAGATCGTTGATGGTGCCGAAGTTCAAGTGATTGAGACGACGATGCCATAACCATGACTTTGTTTTTGAAGCCTTAGATAACAAGCAGATTGGAGAGGCCCTCATCATGTCATCGATAGAGATGGTGTAAAGGTTTGAGCCACGAGTTCCTTTTAACAGTTCCTTACCATTAAGATCTCTAACAAAGCAGGTATGTTTTCTGAAGGCTACTTCTAGATCAGAATCACAGAATTGACCAACAGAGAACAGATTATGACCTAAACCTTCCACATAATACACTCTAGAGATGACACTATCACCAACAACATAATCTCCATAACCCATAATAGCACCGAAATGATCATTACCAAATCTAACAGTCCCGATGAATTTGCTCACGAAGTTCATGAGCCGCGACCGGTCTCCAGTCATATGCTTGGAACAGCCTGAGTCCAGGTACCACAGAACGATTTGAACGATCTGCAGTTGAACACAGACAAGAATGGATAACTGGATAATTGGGATCCCCATGCAAGAATGGGTTCCATTTGGTTAGTTACAATGGTTGGACCACCCACATCAGAAATAGAAGCATTCATATCAGAAAATGAGGTAATGGAATCATTGTGAATAGATGCAATACTAGTGTCTGTATTAGCCCTATTAACAGTGTGACCACTTCTTAAGGGAATAGTTCTACCAGTAGGCATCCATTTTCTAGTGGGCATTATCTGATTAGTCTTATGACCAACAGGTATCCAATAAAAGCCTATTCTGCTGAATGTCCTTCCTATGGGTTTCCATTATTTTCTGACTCTCTTTCGCTTTTGCCTTTTAGCCTTTTTAGCATGAATTTTAGCATTAACAAAATTAACTGGGCAATTAACATCATTAGGCAGAACATTAACATCACATCCAAGATTAGAAATAGAATTCAAGCAGTCATCAGTACAAGGTTTGCAAATAGTATCAGAATTCGAATTAATTACAGTACGCCTATGGCTAATACTAGAATCAACATGATTCGTTTTATTCGATTCAAACTTAAAGTTCCTAGATTGTTCTTCTACTCTTTTCCAGTGCACATTCTTATCTTTCGAGGTTCTATCATTCCTTGTATTGTCTTGAGACTTTGACCTGCTCCCTTTAATGTCACTGATTACTCCTGTAGAGGGAATGGGAACATTAGTTTGTTTTACTACTCTTTGCATCACCTTTTTAGATGTGCTGGGATCTGAACTACATGCAGGTGCACTAAGGTTCACTTTCTTACCACTAGAGGTACTGAGACTAGTACTCCTAGAAGGCACATTTGAGTTCACTTTCCTAGCATTGACAGATCTAGAATCTGAACTACTCAATGGTACACTACTCCTCACATTCAAGCCATTGGGAATCGAGTGCATGTCATGTTTGGCCTTAGGCATTGAGCATGGAATCAAAGGGTTAACTCTCTCACCTAATGTCTTTGGGCATATTGTGATCAAACATTCTAAGATTTCTTGAGATCGTTTGGCATATACGCATGCATGTCCAATTGCATTATCATGAGGTTTTTCTAGCTTATCCTCTTCAACAATCTCACGCAGGCATTCTAAGCAATCCTTAAGGGATGAGAAATATGTTTGAATGGCAAGTTTGTTGTTCCTTAGATGAGGGGGGACATATGTCACAGATACAGCATATTTATTACTAGAGTGAACCTTAGATACAGCATTCTCCTCATTGATCATTGGCATTTTCCCTTTTACCTGACTCTTCAGATTCTCAATTTCCTTTTGCAATGAAGTTATTTGTTCGTTGTTTTTGTTACGAGTGACTTTAATTGATTCAAACAACTCATTGAAATGACGTTTAACCTTTTCATTTTCTTCTAGAAAACTTTCTTTTTCCTTTTGTAAAGCATTTACAAGGTTTTGAAGATGAAACGTTTGAGAATTCTGAGAATCTAAAGGAGGAGGCATTTGGGAGCCTGTCATATTGTTCGTTTGACCCTTTAATTGAGAGATTTGGGCTTTCAACTTTCTGATCGTGTTGCACTGAGCTTGAATCTGTTCATCACGTTTGTTAATTTGAAAAACTGCATCAAACTCTGGAGCATCTGAAGATGTCTTGATATTTGAAGTTTTGACATTTTCTTTGAGATGTTGATATTTTAGTTGTAGATTAAAATACTCAACTTCTAGTTTAGAAAAATGTTTAACCAAAGTGTCATGATCATCCAGTTCAATTTTCTCATTTAGTTTAGAATTAGTTTTTTTCAAGCTCAATGACACGATCATGGGAGACTTTCAGGGCCACAGATAGTTCATGAAATTTGGAAGCATTAATAGAGCAATTTGAAGCAGTGAAAAAGACATCTTGAGCAACACATTCAGTAATAAGATTCTCATTCAATGTATGCAGGTTCTTCCTCTCAATCTCATTATATTTTAGTGCACGCTCATAGTCACTAATTTCAACTATTATTGCATCAAATTCCTTTTCCATTCCCTTAATATCTGTTTCTATCCCCTTTTTAAGACTCTCAAAGTGATCTTTTAGAAGTTTAAAGAAAGGCATGACCTCAGTTAAATAACATTCTTTCATTTGTTCAAAACCTCTTTCTCCTTCAGTTATGCCAGTGGGTGTGATTCTTTTCTTGCAAGTTTTCTCAAAATCAACAAATAGTTGAAAAATAACGTACTGGCTAATTAAGGTCTTGCTTTTAGTGGCAATTGTTCTAGGAACAAGATGCATTGGTGTGTTAGGAGGATACACAGTTGCTCTAGGCATTTTCAAAAGGGGAGGGTTTGTTACTGCAATATTTTCAGCTTTCAGCTTATCTAAATCCATTTTCCAGAAGACTTGTTCGGGAGTCAACAATGTCTGAGTCTTAAACTTGTTCAAGGAAATCCAGTTTTCCTTCTTGTAGTCATGGGGAGTGATAATTACTTTCTTCTCTTTGCACTTAGGGTCATTTAGTTTCTTATTCATCTTCTCCCTAGTGACTTCATCTAATTTCTTGTCATCCTCAGTGCACTCAATGCAACTAGGTTTTTGTCTAGGTTTAAGAATCTCATTACCATCATAGATAACACTTTGAGCTGCTTTTGCTATCTTTCCATACTCAGGGTTGGGTTTATCTATAATGGGAACACTATGCTTATCGCTTAGAACTCTATGCTTAGTGATCATGTGAGCAGTCTGAATGGTGTTTCCTTGCATGTATAACTTGTTTTCAAGTTTGTTTTTCAAAGTTTTCAGATTAGAAAAATCTCTCAAGAGCTTTGATTCTTTTGCATTAAATTCTTGCTTAAGCATTTTCACATTTTCTTGAAGTTCTTGTTTTTGCTTAGCTGTTTTAGAAAGTTTTTCTTGCAAAGAATTTAATTCTTGTTTCAATACTTCTGCTCTAAAATTACTTTTTCTAATTACTGTACGCACTTGGTCATCCATTTCCTGCTCACGAGTGGTCAACTCAAATTTAGCGCGTTGTTCATAAATAGCAACACGTTCTTTATAGGCATTTAGTTCAGAAATTATGGAATCATCAGGAGCACATGCAGTGTATTCATCAAAGACATAGTCATTGTTGACTGCAGAAGATGCATCACTTGGTACAACTTCACTTTCACTTTGTTTCACGCATTGATCGTATGGGACAATATTGATATTACCCATATTTTCAATATTTGATTCAATAGTTTCAGTTGGTTGTACTTTGTCATGCATCTATTGCACATCAGCATCATTGTATAGCTTTAATACCTCTGAGATGAGTTTGTCCTTGGATGGGCCAGCTTGTGGTGAAGAAGGGATCTTGGGAGAAACCATTGGAGAGATGCTAGCCATAAAGATTGTGTGTGCAGTAGGTCCATCATCTACATCCGAGTCGTATGCATCACAGTCAGCGACTTGAAAGGCGTTCTGATGATTGTGACCTATCTCCTGAATAGGCTGCTCATCCACATCTGCATCATAGGTCTTGGCATTGCCCTCAGCAAGAAACAGCAATTCCTCTTCATCCAACGCAGCACCATTGTCCTGAGCTTGTGCCAGCAACATCTTATCTCTGAAGTAATCAGCATTCTGTGGATGCTTTGGAGATGTGCAGTTCCTTGCAATGTGTCCTTCACCACCACAGTTATAGCATTTGATTGGCTTAGGTTGACCTTGGTTACCATTTCTTCCTCGATTCTGGTTTCCAACATAACCTCTCCCAGCTCCACCTCTTCCCTGATCATACTGTCTTTCCTGAACTGGTTGCACCACGATCCTTCCATCTTTAACAGTGGCTTGATTATGTGGGTTAGATGCAGTTCTGAGGTTGTTGTTGGTTTGTGGGAGAGAATTCATGTTTTGACTAATGAGAAGAGCTAGTTGATTGATGATGTTACCCACGTGTGCATCAGCATCAGCTTGTTTGAACATGGGATCAGGAATGAGTTTGTGATTACCATTCCCCAAGGGTATGACTTGTGATGCTTTGGTTGTGATTCCGATGTTTGAGTAGAAGGATGTTGAGTCATTAGACGAGCTTGTCTCTCCCTGGTTGGTTTTGAACTGATTGAGAATCAATTTTTCAAACATGGCATGTCTCTCATTCTGAAGGAGGAAGGCATAGAGTTGCTCATAGTTTGTATTCTTCAATCCTTTAGTGAGCTTCACAGCTGTGACAAACTTGTGCCATTCGGGATTCATGTTGTTCACAAACTTTGAGTTGAGCTGAATGTTAGGCATAGTCATTCTGATGTTCCTCATGTCATTCACTAACTTATGAAATCTCACATAGTACTCATAGACACTCTCATCTGGTTTCATCTTGAAGTGCTCAAATTCGTCATAGAGTTGGGATTCTCTGTCTTCCACAGTTAGTTCTGAACCTGAGAGAAGCATCTTAACATTATCCCAAACTGCCTTTGCTTCAGTGTTATGATTGATCAGCTTGTAGATGTCTTTAGGAAGACCTTGAAGAACAATGTTTGAAGCCCTGATATCTGCATCAAATCTCTTTTTCTCCTTATCATCAAGCTCATCATACATCTTAGGTCTGTCCATTCCGTAAATAGGAGTACCATCTTCATTAGTATCAAGTATGTCTCTAGTCGTCTCAACTCGATATGGTCCTTCATCAATGGATTTGAGAATGTTGACACCATTTTCCTTTCCAAGGCAATACAATCTGATTCGTTGATCCCAAGAGTCGTAGTCAGTTCTGTCAAGCATGGGTGGACGAGTATCTGAGCCAGCTGCTTGTACATCCTCGGCAACAGTGGAGATGACAGTAGGGACGTTGGTAGACATGTTAACAGATTATACGGGATTTTATAACTCAATGATTAAACCGGGAAATAGATTCTTTCACGGGATTTTACTAGATCAAGAGAAAACCGTAAACAATCACTCAAGTCGCTAGATGATAAAGCTCTAAGTCGCTAGAAACAAATCCACTAAGTCGCTACCAATTAATTCGCTAGACAGCCAAGTCGCTAGAATCCCAAGTCGCTAACAGAAAAACAAGTCGCTAAGTAGTAACTCGCTACGGACCAAGTCGCTAACCAAATTTTGGCAGCAATTCGCTACACAAGTCGCTAAAGAGCAACTCGCTACTGACCAAGTCGCTACCACAAGTCGCTACCCGTAGTGGAGATTCCATTACTTGTACTTTAACTCGCTAGATCTAACTCGCTACCACCAACACTGTAAGTCGCTACAAAAATGTGAAGCAAGTCGCTACCAAGAAACTATTCCGTGAACTAAGTCGCTAGCTTGAAAAACCATATAAACAACACTTTTCAATCCAAAAACAACCCAACCAAGATGATTCAAGCTTACCAAATGAAAACCTAAACACTTTTGATGATTCTAAACATAAAAGTACCAACAAAATTCAAACTTTAACACAAGAAATCACCCAAATGATGCAAAAACCACTAAACTTTTTCAAACTCAAAAACCACCTAAAAACCACTATAAATCCAAAGATGTGCAACATATGATCTAACCATGGCTCTTGATACCAATTGTAAGATATAACTTTTCACATACACATCAAACCATAACACAAAGTAGCATATAGATAGAATTCTAGAGAGAGAAAGTTAGAGGTTTAGGGAACTTAGTGAGAGAAAGTGAAAGATATTATTATGAGCTCCAACTCTCTACCTTGGAAGGTAGAGAGTATTTATAGTCTTACATAACTCGCCACACTTTGGGCTGTGGATCAGGCATACAGTGGGTAAAGACCCGTCCGTCCTCCACGGTGTTACTTAACTAAATTACTACTTAACTTAAAAGAACTACGACTACGAGCTTTCTAACGATTACATATACTTGAGGTGACCGACTCTTTAATACCGGGAATTTCTAATTCCTAACAATATGATCATAGGCTTCTTGGGAGACCCCTCCCAACTCTGAGCAATCCCAGCCATGTATAAGATGGCTTCAGGGAATACTTGCACATCCACAGGATACTTTGCCAAACGCAGGTAACAAGGATCACTCCGAACCTCGTAGGGCAGGGGATCATTATACCGTTTAGCATTATACCTATTCTCTTTGTTCAACAGCTCTGAATATGTAGGGGGAACAATAGTGTCTTGCACGTAGAAAAAGCTACCCTTCCAACTCGATATGTTTGTGTAAACTTTTTCAAACAGATTGGGTACATCTGGCTCAGGTCTTTTTGCTAGTGTCAACCAATTGCCCCCGGGGTACAAGTTCAAGAATCCTCTTAAAACTGTCAAGGTTGGTTCATATCCGTAGGCTTTGCACATTACTATGAATGTAGTCAATTTGGCAAACCCAAAGGGATTAAACCTAGAGATGTGAACTTTGTAGTATTGCATAAACTCTAAAATCAATGGATGTAACGGAATCCTAAGATTTGGGTGACTAAATGCATGTGTATACAACCCTACGAAACCTGTAGGAGCATCAAAGATACCCTGAGAAGATTTGGGTAGCATCACTTTGTGTTCTATTGGTATGGGATAATCGGCTAAGTGATCATGAAGATCTTTTGCAGATAATGTACACTTTTGCTGCTTTATAATAAACTTGGAATCCATTTTTAATATATAAAAAAAAAACAGCAAACTTTCAGTACGAAGGAAGGATTACCTTTAGTTTCGGAAGTGAAGGCGATGAAGTTTTACTGCGTGTGGAGGTGAGACGAAGAGAGTAAAATAAACTAGGGTTGCATCTACCCCCTTTTTATACTCCCTTTTCTCTCTCAAACACCGTACACGTGTCCCAGGGATAAGTCTTATCCGAGTAAAATTTTTAAATTTTGAATAAAGGTGACTTTTGGTCTCCGGGTAAGTTGGGAAAATGTGATTCATGTAGCGGGCAGTAGTAATAAGTGATTAGCATTAAATGCGCTAAGTCAGGTACATTATTATCCTTTAACTAACACACTTCGCAGCAGGATGATATTTTTTCGCAGTATGAAGTCGAAAGCAATGTCTCCTCGCTCATATACATCACTTTCGACTGGGGGGCTTGATGATTTACCCTCCGAGTAGCTCGAAGGACACTCCTCCGAGACGTGTCGAAGCCCTTCTATACGAAGGCCCAAGTTAGGATTCCAAAATATCCATAGGCGTCAAACCATTCGTTGGCACGAAGGTTACCTAAGGGGAACTCGCCATCCAAAGCCCTAAGCCCTTCGGGGTATGGCTGACGAAGGACAATGGATAAGGGAACCTCCTGACTTGGTCAAACCCACGATCTCCCTCTCTCTCTTGGCTTCCCCGTCAAGTCTGAGAACGTGGGTCACTAAGCCCTAGCGGTTAACCACAATCATGGAACGCCCCCATGATCTCCGACATTCATGCAGAAGTGCTCTCAACCCTATTTCATTCACTATAAATAGGTTGGACGGGCAATGGATTATGGTATGCTCATTTCACACTCATCTCTTTACTTTCACACACTTATACAACCATAACTCATACTTACTCTCACGCCGGAGGTGGTTCGCAGGGTCCTACCCATGCGCAATCACTTAACGTAGTGTCTTAGTATTTCTTATTCTCAGGTTACAGGCGAGTATTGGCTGGAACACACACCCCTCATTACTTTGATCCTCATCGAAGCCTGGTAGTGCAATCTTTTGCACAATCAAGAAGCATTAGTGAAAGGTGTTTAGAAGTCAAGACATGAAGCATTAGTGAAAGGTGCTTCGAAGTAAAGACACAAGACATTAGTGAAAGGTGTCTTGTAGATCTAGTCAAAGGCATTAGTGAAAGGTGCCTTAGATGTACATTCGATATGGTGTGTTTCGATGTACTAGATAGACTAGCATTAGATCCAAGGATATTGATGTCCTTGATTATGTTGTAAAGGAGTAGATCTCCTTTGGGATTAGTCGTTGGTGTAGTGTGGTAGTAGTTCCTCCATTGCAATGGAACTAGGTGCTTAGCCTAGTACCTAATAAAGGGTAGGCGACGTTGTGATAGGAGTAGTTCTCCTAAGGTGTGAAAGAACTCGGTGGTTAGCCTAGCACCGTATAAATGGTAGGCGACGTTGTGTTAGGTGTGGTTCGCCTTGGTGTGAAAGAACTCGGTATTTAGCTTTGTACCGGAAAAAGGTTAAGCGACGTTGTGAAGGCTTCTCCGCCATAAGGAGATTGGTGTAGTGTTTACGAACTCTCGAGTAGGTGACTCGAGGAGTGGAGTAGGGCAAGGAAGGTGTCCTTGTAGCCGAACCACTATAAATACTCGTGTTGTGGTTTTGTGCTTCTTACCCTTATCCTTTCATTACTTATCTTTATATGCTTGTTTATCAACATCCAACACACACACCCAAATAGATTGACATAAGTTAATCTAAATAGTTTAAAAGGAAGTTTTAATTGGTAAAACTATTCAACCCCCCCTTCTAGTTTTCCACAGTGACATTGGACCGACATGCTCACATTCTGGATCATGATTTCTTCTCATCAGAGTAGCGGAAGCTTTAGTTGATTCATGATATTTGCAGCAACGTAGCAGAAGCATGGAGTTAAAATATCAGAGTCGTTGATGCACTTATCATGATTTCTTTAGAAATGAATGTGTTATGTGAGCATGCGGCTATGGATTGACCTCTCAATTTTGATCAGCTGCAAACGTTGGGTGTACCTGCATACAACAGTTAGCAATAAAGCGCACGAAAGTGTCTTTGATCACTTTCATTGAATTGAGGTACACGACCCACGGTTCCCCGTTGATCAGTACAAGTACTGCCTGTGATCAGGTAGAATTCCTAAGAATTTCCTTGACAGGGTTTCGCAGCTGCTCTAGCTGTTCTCAAACCGGAACATCTCAAAGAAGACAACACGGAGTGAGTGAACCAGCGAATTGAGATTCACTGATTGATGAAAAGTGATTTAAAAAACAATCGTGTACTGCTTAATATAAAGTGTTTTGCAATACAACGAAGGTTTTAAAGAAAATCAATTATCAATCATAAACACCTTTTAATTTGAAATATTAATACACAATTGATGTGCTAGATAAAGGAATTTTAAGCTAAACGACCGGTTTTTCAAAGGTATCCGTCAATCCATTTCCTGGACCAAGGTTGATTAAATTATTGAATCGCCCCATTGTTTCTATCCAGTTGTCACAAGTTTGATCTATTGGATAGATCTTACATGTTACCCACCAAGAGCTTGTTTGATGTTGGCTCTAGAAGGATTTCCATCATCATCGTCAATATGTGAACATATCACACAGATGTTCTAGCAATACCACAAGGATAATGCGTAGGACTCTTAAGATATATTATCACTTTCCACATTGTGTAAAATAGTGAGTCTTCATTGACAGTGTCCTTAATGAGATTTATTGATGATCTCGTGGCTCTAGACTCAATTGTGCACATTTGGTTTCTATGTCGGAGACTAGGGAGAGGGTCTCCTTCTTCAATATCAACAATCTCTAGGAGAAAGTCGATAGATTATGTAGGTTCCCCGTGAGAATGAAACAAGTCCTTTTAAGAGGAACTTGAGTAGCATGGGAAGTTTAGTGCAGTGCGTCACTGGGTCCATGACGTCTTGTCTTCAATACCGGTGTTTCCTTGGTAACCACCAGTAGCATATGTATTGAACCCGGTTTCTGCCCTATGGTTGAATAAATGGAGGGTTGTTTCTTTTCACCCTATTCACATTCAATTCTTTTTCATTCTTCAACCCCTTCAGTGCTTACCGAGACTTCATTACTAGAACCTTGTTGGGTTTATTCCAGTTCTAGCTCAATCTCAGTCGGCACTCTTCCCATTTCTCATTTTTCTCCTTTTTTTTCGCATCATACCTAAGGACTCTATACTATCTAGTGGATTGTCCCTAGGTAGATCCCTTCGGCTCTGGCGGGATCGTGGGAACGAATACCTAACCTACCCATCCTTATATCTCCATGCATAAAGTAAAACTGGTCGGTCTTTTGGTATTGTTCTTCCGACTCGAAACCAATTGAAAACCATTTGAAAAATCAATCAAGGTACTTGTGATATAAAATCAAAGTATTTTGTACCTTAATTGTTTTAGATATTTTAGAAATGCTCCCCCTCAACATGTGCTTCAAGTATTAGAAATTATTTTAGCACATGGAGGTAATAGGATATTTGAAATCTTAGATTGAGCATGAAAGATCCAATCTTTTGATTAACATTTTCTAAAATGATCATCATCACTTCCTGATTAAATCTAGTGTTTAAACACTTTGGAAGAATCAATTTTGGGAAGGATGAGGTTTTCTTATGATTGCTCCCCCTCAATATGTGCATCGGGATTAGAAGGTGTTTTGCACATATTAGAGAGAACATGCACTTAGAGACAAATCAATCACGTTTCAATCCTTTTTGGTTTGAGATAGATGCTCTCCCTTAACATGTGCATGAAAAATTTGAAATCGTTTGGCACATGTAGGGAGGAGAGCTTCTTAATATATTTCTAAACCACTTATCGAATTATCAGATTATATCCAATTTAAATCATAAATTCTCCCCCGATCACAATTTCAAATCTTTTGAGAATTGTGATCTCTATTGATTTAAATTAATTTTGAAAAACTTTTGAGGAGAATTGTGACTTTCTTTTGGAAAACATTTTAACTGATAAGGATCAGATTTTGAGACTTTAATCTCCAATTTTCAAACATGCTTAAGTATCTTATGAAAACATAACATTAGCCAAGGTCTTGAACCAATTGTATAAAACATTGTAAAACATTGTTCTTTTGGATTGTCCAAAAGTAGACCTTGCTCGTTTACGTGTCAATTGTTTGAAAAATAACCTTTTTGATTTGATTGAAATCATTCTCCCCCTCAATCAATGACATTAATTGTTGATTGACAGATATAGATTTTGACAATTGATAAGACCAGATGATTTTCAAAAATAGAGTCCGAGGTATTTTCAAATCAATTTTGTTTTCATTAGATGACAAATATTTTTCTAAAGAATTTTTAGAAGGAAAAATATTTGAAAGGAAAACATTTGTCTTTTTGGCGACAAACATTTTTTATTGAATCAGAGCATGAGATTTCAAAAATTAGATTAGGCATGGCTCTGTTCTTTCTTTTGAAATACAGGTTATTGCCTGAAATGACAATAAACCACCATTTTTCTCCATCTCCTTTTGTTTCATTTTTTTTTAAACAATTTATGTACATTCGAACTTCATCTAAAGACCCGTGTCACTCTTTGAATGACAACACAAAGACCGTAGATGAAATCAAATAAGAAGATTAAGACAAAAATGACAATATTTTTTGAAAATTTTCAGATTTTTTTTTTTTTTTTTTTTTTTGTATTTTAAAAATTAATTGGTTTTAATTTTTTTTTTAATTTTTAAATTTTAAATTTTTATATTTTCTTTTAGTTGGTTTTATAATTTTGTTTCATTTTTCTTTTTTTCTTTTTTATAATTTTTTTTTATTTTCTTTTAGTTGGTTTTATAATTTTGTATTTTGTTTTTGTTAAAATATATACAAAGAACAGATAGAGACAATCACCGTTACTCCTCGTCTTCCTCCTGAAGACGTTTGAGTGTTTCTGGTTGAAGGCTTTTCAAGCCAAGTCGTGGAAGAATAAACTCAAAACGTTCTCTAGGAAGAGCTTTGGTGAAGATGTCTGCCAACTGATATTCAGTTCTCACGAAGTATAACTCAACCACACCTCTTTCAACTTGTTCCCTGATGAAGTGATGTCGAATGTCAATGTGCTTTGCTCTAGAGTGTTGAACATTGTTGCAAGAGAGAGCAATTTCACTTTCGTTATCACAGTACAGAGGGATTTTGTTGAATTCAAAGCCATAGTCAAATAATTGTGATCTCATCCATAAGATTTGAGCACAACAAGATGACATGGCTATGTATTCAGCCTCTGTAGAAGATATTGAAGTGCTCATTTGTTTCTTTAAAGACCAGCTGACAAGCTTATCACCCAAAAATTGAGCACCTCCTGATGTGCTTCGACGTGTATCTTGACACCCTGCATGGTCAGCATCTGCAAAGGCCGTTAGTGACATACCGGTGTCCTTCGGATACCAAAGACCCGTGTTAATGGTTCCTTGGAGGTACCGAAAGACCCGTTTAACCGCTTCAAGGTGCTTTTTGGTAGGCTTAGCCTGGTATCTAGCACACATGCATACAGCGAATAGAATATCAGGACTACTGGCTGTGAGGTACATCATGGATCCAATCATACTACGATATTTCGTTTGATCAACCATTATCCCTGAGTGGTCCTCATCCAGTTTGGTATGCTCCACCATGGGAGTGTCAACAGGGTCACAAGAATCAAATCCAAATTTCTGTAAAATTTCATTAGCATATTTAGATTGATTGATAAAAATGCCTCCGGGACTTTGTGAAATTTGTAATCCCAAGAAAAATGACATTTGTCCCATCATTGACATTTGAAATTTGGAGCCCATCTCCTTAGAAAAACGGTCACATTCATTGGGGTCAGTCGAGGCAAAAATTGTATCATCAACATAGATTTGAACGTGAATTAAGTATTTGCCTGACTTTCTGGTGAACAATGTCAGATCAACTGCTCCCTTGCTGAATCTAGTAGATAAGAGGAACTTAGACAGAGTATCATACCACGCCCTTGGAGCTTGTTTTAGACCATAGAGAGCCTTCTTTAAGTGATAGACATGAGTGGGATGCTCTGGATCCACAAAGCCTTCTGGCTGGCTGACGTAAACCACTTCCTTCAGATCTCCATTAAGAAAGGCAGTCTTAACATCCATCTGATAGACCACCATATTCTTACTAGCAGCATTAGCCAGGAAGATTCTGATTGCCTCGATACATGCAACTGGAGCAAAAGATTCTTCAAATTCAATACCCTCCTCTTGACGGTATCCTTTGGCAACTAGTCTTGCCTTGTTCTTCAGTACATTACCATGTTCGTCAAGTTTCACTTTGAAGATCCACTTGAGAGCTATAATCATTGCACAGTCAGGAGCTGGTACTAATTCCCATACATCTAACCGATCGAACTCATGAATTTCATCTTGCATTGCATTGAACCAGTTATCCTCAGTCATTGCTGATTTAACATCTTTTGGTTCGACCTTAGATAATACGGAGTTGAAGTAGCAGAGTTTGGATCTCCTGATGAAGATGGTTCTGAAGTTGGTTCAGGAGCAAATATGTTCTCAAATGGAGCATCTTCGGGAGTAGCAAATGGGTTATCTCCATCATAGGTGCCAGACACATTTTCATGATGTACACTTGATGATTGAGGATTTGATGATGAGGATGAGAGATCTGCAGTAGGCGCTTCTTTACTCAGTGACATAGAAACTGATGAGTTAACTACGTTGACTGGGTTAGGAACAGCCTATGTGGTTGGATTTGACTGATCATTAGCAGTAGGCTCATAGTGTTCATCAAACATTGAATCAAATAATTTCTTCAAATCATCTTCCGAAGGGGGTACATATGAAATTGCTGGTGAGGGATTTTGTACAAGAGAAGAACTAATGGGGCAACATAATGAAGGTTGTGATGCGGGTCCAGACCTTCATTGTCCTGGAGGCATTTGACCGGTCAGCTCATCGAACGTAACGTGAATTGTTTCCATGATATTTCGGGTTCTTTTGTTGTAGATTCGGTACCCTTTTCTGTTTGGTGCATATCCTACAAACACTCCAATGTCCACTTTAGCTTTCAGTGTACCTAAATCTTGACCCTCATTAGTTGGATAGCACAAAGCACCAAACACACGAAGGAAGGATAGTTCAGGTTTTCGATTGTGGCCAAGTTCATATGGAGTTTTTCCATGAGTTGTGTGAATTAGGGATCGATTTTGGGTGTAGCATGCAGTGGCAATGTCTTCAGCCCAGAGAAATGTTGGAACTTTTGAATAAATCAGCATTGTTCTTGCGACTTCCACAAGAGTTCGATTTCGTCTTTCAACTACACCGTTCTGTTGAGGAGTTCGTGGAACACTTCTTCGATGACTGATTCCAACACTTTCATAAAACTCACTAAGTTCTTTGTTAACAAACTCAGTTCCATTGTCAGTTCGGATGATTCTAACAGTCTTGTTAAGTCGAACCTGCAGCTGTTTGATAAGTTTAATGATGACATCTGGAGTTTCATCCTGTGTCCTCAAGAACTTAACCCAAGTGAATCGAGAGTAGTCATCAACCACGACTAACACATATTTCTTCCCGTTAATTGTTTGCACTCTCATAGGTCCGCACAAATCCATATGAATAGTATGAAGAACTTCCATAACTGAGTTTGTGGGTTTGGGTTTGTGGGCATATTTCCTGCTTTTTCCCAATTGGCATGCTGAACATAGATGATCTTTTTCATATTTGAATCTGGATAAGCCTCTTACAAGGTCCTTTCTGGAAAGATCATTAATGGTGCCGAATTCAAGTGATTGAGACGACGATGCCATAACCATGACTTTGTTTTCGAAGCCTTTGACAACAAGCAGATTGGAGAAGACTTCATCATGTCTTCGATAGAGATGGTGTATAGGTTTGAACCACGTGTTCCTCTTCACAGTTCCACACCATCAAGTTCTCTAACGAAACAAGTATGTTTTCTAAAAGCCACCTCTAGATCGGAATCACAGAATTGACCAACAGAGAACAGGTTATGACCAAGACCTTCAACATAATATACCCTGGAGATTACATTATCACCAACAACGTAATCGCCATAACCCATAACTGCACCAAAATGGTCGTTCCCGAATCTAACAGTCCCGATGAATTTACTCACGAAGTTCATGAGCCGCGAGCGATTTCCATTCATATGCTTGGAACAGCCTGAGTCCAAGTACCACAGAACGATTTGAACGATCTGCAGTTGAACACAGACAAAAATGGATAACTGGATAATTGGGATCCCCATGCAAAAATGGGTTCCATTTGGTTAGTAACAGTGATTGGAACACCCACATCTAAAGCAGAATCAATGGAATCATTAGGGATAGATGCAGTACTAGTGAGCGCATTAGACCTATTCAAAGTATGTTCACTTCTTAAAGGAATAGTTCTACCGGTAGGCATCCATTTTCTAATGGGCATTGACTTAGAAAATTTAGGGGACAACTCATTAAGATTAAATTTGTGGCCAGTAGTTATCCATTGATAACCTATATTACTAAATTTTCTTCCTGTGGGTTTCCAATGTTTTCTAACCTTCTTCCGCCTTTGCTTTCTAGCCTTCTTAGCTTGATTTTTGGCATTAACAATTTTAACTGGGTATTTAACAGCATTAATCAAATCATTCATACCACATACATGATTAGTAACAGAAACCAAGCAATCATCATTACATGTTTTGGCAAAAGTAACAGAATTTGCATTAATTACAGCACGCTTAGAGCTAACACTAGAATCAACATGATTCGTTTTATTCAACATAGTTTCATTCTTCCTAAGGTGATCTTCTACTTTCTTCCATTGAACATTCCTAGCTTGCAAGGTCCTATCATTCTTTGTGTTGCCTTGAGGCTTTGACCTGCTCGCTTTGGTGTCACTTTTTACTCCTGTAGAGGGAATGGGAACATTAGTTGGTATTGCTACTTTTTGCTTTTCAGGTTTAGAAGTGCTGGGATCTGAGCTACTTGAAGGCACATTAAAGTTCACATTCTTGATACTGGGCATAGAACAAGGCATCACAGCTTTATCTTTCTCACATAAGGATTTAGGGCATGTTGCTCTTAAACATTCTAACAGCACCTGAGATCGTTTGGCATATAAGTATGCATACCTAATTTCACTATCAAGTGGCTTATTTAAGTTATCCTCTTCTACAATCTCTCGGAGACATTCTAGACTATCCTTAAGGTGACAAAAATAGTTATGAAACACAAGTTCGTTATTTATAAGATGAGGAGGAATTTATTTAACAGTCACAGTATATTTAGAATCTGCAGATGACTTTGATGCAACATTCTCATTAAAGATAAGTGGCATTTTTCCTTTTACCTGACTCTTCAGATTCTCAATTTCCTTTTGTAACGAAGTTATTTTTTCATTGTTTTTATCACGAGTGACTTTCATTGAATCGTATAACTCTTTGAAGTGTCGTTTGACATTTTCATTTTCTTCTAGAAAACTCTCATTTTCTTGTTGTAATACATTAATGATGTTTTGAAGATGAAAATTTTGAGAGAATTGAGAATCTAAAGGAGGCGGAATTTTAGAGCCAGTCACATTGTTCTTTTCACCCTTTAATTGTGAAATTTGGGTTTTTAACTTTCTGATCGTGTTACAGTGAGCTCGAATCAGTTCATCACGTTTGTTGATTTCAAACACTGCATCAAACTCTGGAACATCCGAGGATATCTTGATGTTTGAGGTTTTAACATTTTCTTTGAGATGTTGATATTTTAGTTGCAAAGCCAAATGTTCAACTTCCAATTTAGAAAAGTGTTTTACCAAATTATCGTGATCATCCCAGTCAATTTTTTCATTTAGTTTTGAGTTTTTGTTTTCAAGCTCAATGACACGATCATGGGAAACTTTTAAAGCAACAGATAATTCATGAAATTGAGAAGCAATAATAGAATACTTAGTAACAGTGTAGAACACATCTTGAACAACACATTGAGAGATCAGATTATCATTAATGATGTGCAGATTCTTTATCTCAATTTCATTATTCTTAAGCTCACGTTCATAATTATTGACTTCAACAATCATTGCATCAAATTCATTTTCCATTTCTTTAATCTCTGTGTCTATTCCCTTTTTAAGACTCTCAAATTGACTTTTTAATTGTTTAAAGAAAGACATGACCTCAGTTAAATAGCATTCTTTAGTTTGCTCAAAACCCCTTTCCCCTTCAGTAATCCCTGTAGGTGTGATTCTCTTCTTGCAAGTCTTCTCAAAATCAACAAATAGTTGATAAACAACATACAAGCTGATTAGGGTCTTGCTCTTAGTGGGAAGAGTTCTAGGAACTAAATGCATTGGTGTATTCGGAGGATACACAGTAGCTGGAAGTACTTTCCTAAGGGGATTGTTTGTTTCAACAAGATTATCTGCTTTTAGCTTACCCAAATCCTTTTTCCAGAACACTTGTTCAGGCGTTAATAGGGTTTGAGGCTTAAACTTGTTCAGGGAAATCTAATTTTCTTTAGTGTAATCATGGGGTTTGACCGTTATGTTCTGCTTTTTACACTCAGGATCTTCTAGCTTCTTATTCATTTTCTCCCTAGAGGCATCTTCTAATTGAATATCTTCCACAGTGCACTCAGCACAACTAGGTTTCTGTCTAGGTTTAAGAATCTCATTGCCATCATAGATTACATTTTGAGCTGCTCTAGCAACTTTTCCATACTCAGGATTTGGTTTGTCAACAAGAGGAATATTATGCTTATCGCTTAAGACTCTGTGCTTAGTGATCATGTGAGCAGTCTGAATGGTATTCCCTTGTATGTACAACTTATTTTCAAGTTTGTTTTTCAAAGTTTTTAGGTTGGAAAACTCAGTTAAAATTTTTGATTCCTTAGCATTAAATTCCTGTTTAAGCACTTTAACATTTTCTTGAAGTTCTTGCCTTTCCTTAACAGTTTTGTTTAGTTTGTCTTTCAAGGAATCTAGCTCTTGTTTTAATATTTCTTCCCTAAAATTACTTTTTCTAATAATTGTACGCATTTGGTCATCCATTTCCTGCTCACGGGTAGTTAACTCAAACTTAGCACGTTGTTCATAAATGGCAACTTGTTCTTTATAGGCATTAAGTTCAGAGATAACAGAATCATCAGGGACACATGCAGTGTATTCATCAAAGACATAGTCATCATTGACTGCAGAAGATGCATCACTTGGTACAATTTCACTTTCACTTTGTATCACATATTGATCATATGGGACAATATTACTATTATCTACATTATCAATATCTGATTCATAAGTTTCATGAGATTGTACTTCGTTATGTATCTTTTGCTCATCAACTTCATCGTATAGTTTTAATACCTCTGAAATGATTGAATCTTTGGATGGACCAGCGTGTTGTGTTGATGAGACCTTTGGAGAAACCATTGGTGAAATGCTAGCCATGAAGATTGTTTGGGCAGTAGGTTCATCATCGACATCAGAGTCAAATGCATCACAGTCAGCAACTTGAAAGGCATTTTGATGATTGTGACCTATTTCCTGAATTGGCTGCTCATCCACATCAGCATCATAGGTTTTGGCATTTCCCTCAGCAAGAAACAGCAACTCTTCTTCATCCAAAGCCGCTCCACTGTCCTGAGCTTGTACCATCAGCATCTTGTCCCTAAAATACTCTGCATTTTGAGGGCGTTTTGGAGATGTGCAGTTCCTCGCAATATGTCCTTCACCACCACAGTTGTAGCACTTGATTGACTTTCCTTGTCCTTGATTTGCATTCCTTCCACGATTCTGATTACCCATATATCTACCACCACCGCCAGCATTCCCATATTCAGGTCCAACATTACCTTGTCCAGCTCCAACATTCCCTTGCTCATTATGTGGAAGTTATGCATTTTGTCTTCCTTGCACATTTTGCACCACTACCTTTCCTTCTCTTATGGTAGCATGATTGTGGAGATTAGAAGCTATTATGAGTTGATTGTTGGAAGGTGGGGTAAACTTCAGGTTTTGTTTGACCATTAGAGCCACTTGATGAGCAACTTGTTCCAAGAATCTGTCTGAGGGTTGATACCCTGGATCAGGAATAAGTTTGTGGTTACCGTTACTCATTGGTATGACTTGAGAAGCTTTGGTGGTAATTCCTACATTAGTGTAGAATGCTGTTGAATCATTTGACGAACTTGCATTACCAGAGTTTGAATTGAATTTTTCCAAGAGCATTCGTTCAAACATAGCATGTCTCTCATTCTGAAGCAAGTATGCATACAATTGCTCATAGTTGGTGTTCCTCAAACCTTTTGTTAACTTGACAAAAGTGACAAATTTGTGTCATTCGGGATTCATGTTGTTCACAAACTTTGAATTTAGCTAAATATTTGGTATAGTAATTTTAATATTCCTCATGTCATTCACAAGCTTGTGGAACCTCACGTAATATTCAGTGACACTTTCCCATGGTTTCATCTTAAAGTGCTCAAAGTCATCATACAGTTGAGATTCTCTGTCTTCTTTAGTTAATTCAGAACCAGAGAGAAGCATCTTGACATTGTCCCAAACTGCTTTGGCTTCAGTGTTGTGATTGATTAGTTTGTAGATGTCCTTTGGTAGACCCTGAAGTACAATGTTTGAGGCCCTAATATCTGCATCGTATCTCTTTTTCTCCTTATCACTGAGTTCATCATACGTCTTTGGTCTGTCCAATCCTAAGGTCACTATACCATCCGCAGCAGTTTCAAGTGTGTCTCTTGTAGTCTCAATCTGATAAGGTCCTTCATCAATTGATTTGAGAATATTAACCCCATTTTCCTTTCCCAAATAGTACAACCTAATTCGTTGAGCCCATGAATCATAATCAGTTCTGTCAAGCATAGGTGGACGAGTATCTGATCCAGCTGCTTGAACGTCCTCATCTACAGTAGAAACGATAGTACGTACGTTGTTCGACATGATTCCAGATTCTATGGGATTTTACTATTCTTTGATTAAACCGGGAAATTGATTCTTTCACGGGATTTTACAAAATCAAAAGAACAACCGTAAAACGTAGCACGAAGAAGTGACAAGTCTCAATAGACAATTAGTAAACTTGACAAGTCGCAACCTCAACAACTCGCTTTGATATCAACACTCTTAATTGACAACTCGCTTAAAACCCAAGTCACATAAAGAGACAACTCGCTTAATAGACAAGTCGCTTTAAAAACCAAAGTCGCTTAAAGAGTCAACTCGCTTAATAGCCAAGTCGCTTTAAAACCCAAGTCGCTTAAAGAGTCAACTCACTTAATAGCCAAGTCGCTTTAAAACACAAGTCGCTTAAAGAGTCAACTCGCTTAATAGCCAAGTCGCTTCCAAGAAAACTCGCTTAAGTGTCAACTCGCAGAAACAGGCAACTCGCTTACAAAGCAGCAAGCTTAGGCGACAACTCGCTTAAGTATCAACTCGCTTCAGAGACAACTCGCTTCCAATAACAAAGCAACTTGCTTCCAAGAAACGCAATACCGTGGCTCAACTCGCTTTGTACAATTTTTAAAAAACAACCACTTTAACAATCAAAAACAGCCCAACCACGATGATTCAAGCCTTCCAATTCAAAACCTAAACACATATGATGATCCTAAACACAAAAGTACAATCAAAATTCAGACTTTAACACTAGAAATTAACCAAATGATTCAAACTCTTCTAAACACTTATAACCCCAAAAACCTTATGAAATCCACCAAACCAAAGAGCATGAAAAATGAGTGATCAAACCATGGCTCTTGATACCAATTGATACTTATAGGATTTCACAAACACATCAAACCATAATCATATGGGGCGTATACTAGGTTTAGAGAGAGAAAGTTCTAGAGAGAGAAAGTTCTAGAGAGAGAAAGGGAAGAGAGTTGGGAACTTATGTGAAACAAAAGAAAATGGTATTGAAGCTCCAACCCTCTACCTTGAGAGGTAGAGGGTATTTATAGTTTCTTACAAGACTCGCCTCTTACTGGCTGTGGATCAGGCATACAGTGGGTAAAGACCCATCCGTCCTCCACGGTGTTACTTAACTAATTATTTATTAACATAACATGACTACGACTACGAGCTTTCTAACGAATACAAATACTTGAGGTGACCGACACTTTAACCAATGGATTTTCTAAATCCTAACAGATATATCCATCAATTTTAGAAAATTGGTTTTAATCACTTTTGACTCAAAATTAGGCTCAAAACTAGTTTTTCATTTTTTCTTTATTTTTTAAGATTTTAGTAAATTTTTCTTGAGTTATCATCAGACTTCTAGGACTAATTGCCACCATTTTTCATATCAAATCAAATGGTACCCTTGTCAAACAACTTAGTTAGACTACCTAAAGTCAATTTTCTTACCCAAAACCATCATTAAGCACCATCACCCATTATGGTTGAGCATTTAAGATATCCACCAGTTAAAAACTTTAAAATTAAGTCAAAACCTCGAAATACATAGGTAATAAACCTCACAAAAGCAGAATCATTTCACCTAGAACCTGTTTGACAGACGGATCCCTGGTTTATAACCAGACGGATCCCTGGTGAGAGGGATCCGCGGGATCCGTGGCTGCAGAAAGCTAAAACCAGCTTCCATCTTCAATTTTAAACCACCTTTTAGTTATCTAACCACTTTTAGCCTTCATTTATTGTCTCTCTAGAGCTGATCAAAATCCTAAGTGCATGCTTAATCCTCTTAGTGGCCAAGAATTTAATTCCCTAAATTTAAATTATCCTTTATAAATCATACACTCTTAAAGTTAAGGCACCACTCTCACTTATCTCTCAAAAATCAGCAACTAGAAGCTTATATAGAATCATTATCATCACTATGACTAAGGCTCTTAGCAACAACTCCTCAACCAAAGGCTCATCCAAAAGAAAGGATCAAATGATCCATGAAATCTCATCCACCGAATCATCTCCCGTAAGAGATAACAATACCAGAATCCCACCTCTTCAAACCCATTCAACAAATGCTAAAAGAACCGCAAGGATTAGCATCAAACCTTTCGGACTAGAAAAAGGATCATCTAGTTCAAAACCAAACATGACTAGTTCTAGCAAGCCATCTAAGTCCTCATTCCTTGAGCATAGATTTAACGAGCCCCTTCCTCACCCAAATCTCTATTCATTAGAGCATTCGCCACCAAGAACCTCCCACTCACCAACTTTCTCGTTAAATAGGGAACCACCCACAACACTGAATAGTCCATCATGGGAAACAAGCAAAAATCATGGACATGATCATATGGAGGAATTTCCATTACCACCACCCTCACCTTTAGTAGAACCTCATCCCACACCTCAAAATGAAACCCCACAATCATTCGTAGAGCCTCCTCAAAACATCCATTTTCCTCCAATTCCCAATCAAGACAATAATTGCCCAAATTGTCTAATCACCCAAGGACTTGTTCAAGAAGTACGAAATGAGTTGCATTTCATGTTTAATCATCTTCTTGAAAGATTGGACCAAATCAACAAGTCTACTCATCCTTAGACTCGAGCACTTTGTTGCATCCTAGGCTTTAGCAACTTATTAGTAGAAAATGTATGGCTAGATCATTCTCTTAGTTTTAGAGATTTGTTTGATTATCTCTTTGTTTTATTGAATGATATCGTATGTGCCATATTGCTTTGAGTGCATTATTTATACATATTTCACTTTCATATTTAGCATTGTTCGGAATATCACAATTGCTGAAAATCTGTCACCAGACAGACGGATCCCTCCAAAATGCCTAGATGGATCCCTCCACAAAGGGAACCGTGGGATCCGTGGTACAGAAGAACAATTTTCTACTAACTTGAGTCTTATTTGCAGGAAATTATGCACTATACTCTTGTTTTCTAACCTTTATTTTGTAGATTTTCAAAATACACATGAAGATTTTGACACCATAAAGCTAGGGGGAGCTTTGTGTCAAACCATACATTGCAAATTCATTTGCAACTTGATCCTTATTTGGATTACTCCTCATGACACCCTATTTCAAAGTTTCAATCTTCAAGGGGGAGCATTTTCGTCACAAGGACGAACCATTTGCAAAAATAATTGCAAAATATTTGCTTACTTACTTTTATGTACTTGACACCCTCACAAAGGGATGGACTCGTCAAGGGGGAGTTAAGACGAGATCCATTCCCGTTACTTGCTCTCTTTACATTTTTTTCTTTTTTATACGTTTTTTTAAAACTTTGTGTTAGTTTCTTTTCGACGCTCTTTTTGTTTCGACAAAAAGGGGGAGAAGAGAGTAAAAACTCCAATTCGAAATTTTACGAATTTTAGTTTTTCATTAAAATAATTTTATGTTTTGTCATCAACAAAAAGGGAGAGATTGTTGATACAAATAAGCCGTAAAAACGTTTATTTATATATTACGATCTTCTAATGTTTTGTCGATAACAAACGTAAAATCATTTTAACGAAACAAATAAAATACGTAAACTGTTTGAGCCAATAGTTTTCTAACACACTTACGTTTTCACATAAAACACTAAAACAAGTATAAGTGATTTTATGATTTAGTAATACATAGGTACATGTTGGGTCTATTATAGATTTGATGATACAAAACAAGAAGAATGAAACATGAAGGACTTAAAGTAACAAGAAGGGAAACTACAAAAAGATGGAGGATTTGGAAGATTCTAGAAGATATGCTTAAAAGAATAATTAGTTTCCTAATTATATTATGATTCCTCTTGTAAACCCTAGATGTCTCTAGTATATAAAGAGACATAGGGTCATTAGTTTTAGAAGTACGTACAAGATGTAGACGTCTAAAGGTGTGTGTGTGTGTGGGAACCTAGGCGTAGGGATTTGGGAAAACGCCTAGGGTTTAGTGGTTTAGTTAGTTAGTGTTAAAGATCAAGTCTTTGATCTTTATTATTGTTTAGTTAGTTTATGATAATGAAAAACCTTGTTCATTATAACGTTAATTCTTATTGAATATTCCGCTTTCGTTATTATGTGTTCCTAGATATAATATTAGACCTCATCTAAGAGCTTTCAACGATCTTCACATGTGGTATCAGAGCCTGGGGCTCGTGATATCTAGGGATCTACAAGGTTTTCTTGAAGAAGAAGGAAGAAAAATTCGAAGCTGTCAAAAATTCGTAATACTTCTGCAGCACTGTTTTCCAGAAGGCATAACTTTTTATTGAACCGTTGGATCGAGCTAAAATTTGAACTGGAGCTTCTTGGTATATCTATCTTTAATCTCACCAAAGGGATTGTTAATCGGAGCTTTCAATCAAAAGTTATAAGTTGTCGAAGTCTGCTGCTGATTTTTCGTAAGGTTACAACAGCACTGTTTTGAAACGATCATAACTTTTTCGTTAACCGTTGGATCGTAACGAAATTTTTGGTGGATGTTCTCTATATATCAATCTAACTTTCCACCGAATGGATCTTCCATCTGAGCTTTTATGTGAAAGTACTGCTGAAAGTACTGCTGTGTATTTTCAAAGTACTGTTGTGCGTTATTGGTCCCCTACAAGCAAAGTACTGCTTGGACACGAAAGTACTGGTTGGAATTCGAAAGTACTGCTCTTGGACACGAAAGTACTGCTCATTAGGATGAAAGTACTGCTCATTGGATGCAAAGTACTGCTTGGAGTTATTAAAGTACTGCTTATGCTCAAGGTACTGCTACTTCTCAAAGTACTGTGAGGAGGTTTCAAAGTACTGTTATATTGAAAGTACTGCTTCTCATATGGTTTTCGATTTAAGGGGAAGTCAAGCATAATTATGATTATGGTTTTTGGACGACACACACACAGGTTATTGTTCACACACACAAGGAGTTTGGCTATTTGTTCTTAAAGGATTTAAAAGGCTCGTATTTGATTTATTGAAGAATTGATTACGAAGAGGATTATTTATCACTTATTTGAAGGTGAAGTGGAATTGCTTGATTTGTGTTCTTATCATCTAGCTTGTTGAATCTAGCAATGTGTGATTTTTCTTATGATGCTCTATGCACACATTGTCTATAACTTAAAGGAGTTACATTGTAGTGCTCAGTGTCTCATACTAGTTGAGGATTCTTTTCAAGGGATTGCGGTCTACTTATATTTGGTTCGTATAAGTATGGAGTTCCGTGGATAGTACAGATTTAAGACATACGTTTGGGAAATTCTACTTCTTCATCAAGTTCGTTATATTTGGTTTTCTTCACAAGTAATCATTACATAAAGCCTACAGATTTTGAAGAATCATTGATGTACATGCATTACTCAAGGGGAAGTGTTTGATTTTTACTATTTTTGATCATTATTACTACTGCTAGTTGAAGTTTTCTACTGTTTTGGATCCATTTTTCTTATGATGCGTAATGGTGGGCGATTTGAAGCATTGGATGGCTTAGATTGGAAGTATGATATTGGTTTGTGGTGGTTAAGATCATTATTTGCATACGTTCCCTATTTTGGATAATAACAAAAAGGGGAAGAGATGTTTGAGTGACATGTTCAAGTCAAGGGGAAGCATGGAAAACAAGATTGTTTCATTCATGGTGAGATTTAATTATCTCAACTTCTGCTACTTCGTCTAGGGAAGTTCGTACAAGATTCGTGTTTGTTTTGTCATCATCAAATAGGGGAAGATTGTTGGGTCTATTATAGATTTGATGATACAAAACAAGAAGAATGAAACATGAAGGACTTAAAGTGACAAGAAGGGAAACTACAAAAAGATGGAGGATTTGGAAGATTCTAGAAGATATGCTTAAAAGAATAATTAGTTTCCTAATTATATTATGATTCCTCTTGTAAACCCTAGATGTCTCTAGTATATAAAGAGACATAGGGTCATTAGTTTTAGAAGTACGTACAAGATGTAGACGTCCAAAGGTGTGTGTGTATGGGAACCTAGGCGTAGGGATTTGGGAAAACGCCTAGGGTTTAGTGGTTTAGTTAGTTAGTGTTAAAGATCAAGTCTTTGATCTTTATTATTGTTTAGTTAGTTTATGATAATGAAAAACCTTGTTCATTATAACGTTAATTCTTATTGAATATCCCGCTTTCGTTATTATGTGTTCCTAGATATAATATTAGACCTCGTCTAAGAGCTTTCAACGATCTTCACAGTACAACAACTAGTGTTTACATATTTGGGTAAATATATACTTAAACTAGTATATACTAAAATGGGTAAAACTAACAAATAGTATTGACCCATAACCCATGGTATTATCCAAACCACTTGACTAGGAACATTGAACCTATGAGATACATTGTATCTAGTAAAAGACTCATGGATCAACCCATAACCCATGACCCATAACCCATAAACCAAAATACCCATGGGTAAAGAGGAGCGTCCCACGGATCCCTAGCTTTACGCTAGACGGATCCCTTGCGGGAGGGATTCGTGGGATCCGAGGAACAGTAAACTTTCTCCTCTATAAATAGTGAGTCATTTCTTCCTTTTTGCTCACCACTTTCACACATACTTCCTCCAAGTATTGTACCTCTCTAACCACTGATCCTAAGGGATCTTTCTATGTAGTTTGTCTTTTGTTTTTGTGTGATTCTCTAGGTCCCTCTTAAAGGCGAGATCACCACTTCTTTAAGTCAAGCAAGCTCAAGTCCATGAGTTGCCATGCTTCGTCATCATCAAGACAACTGAGGTTCTCTTGTTGATAGTTCTTTCTTCCTCCGTAGATGTGTTGTGTTGAAGGCATTAGTGAAGGATGCCGAAAGAGTCAAGACGAAAGCATTAGTGAAAGGTGCTTCACGTCCGTGTCAAAAGCATTAGTGAAGAATGCTAAAGGTGTCAAGACGAAGGCATTAGTGAAAGGTTCCAAGCATTGTGTCAAAGGCATTAGTGAAGGATGCCTAGGAATCAAATCTAGTGGCATTTGGGAAGAATGCCTAGGTCGTATAATCGATGAGGTGCATCGTTATACATATAGTACTAGTTTATTTCCAAGGATGGTGATATCCTTGATGGTGTTGTAACAAGGAGTGGATCTCCTTAAGATTAGGTGTTGTGTTGTGATGGGTAGTAGTTCCTCCATAGTAATGGAACTAGGTGCTTAGCCTAGTACCTAATAAAGGGTAGGCGACGTTGTGATAGGTTTGGTTCACCTTGGTGTGAAAGAACCCGGTGGTTAGCCTAGTACCGGAAAAAGAGTAGGCGACGTTGTGAAGGCTTCTCCGCCATAAGGAGATTGGTGTCTGTAGTGTTTATGAACTCTTGAGTATGTGACTCGAGGAGTGGAGTAGGGCAAGGAAGGTGTCCTTGTAGCCGAACCACTATAAATACTCGTGTCGTGGTTATGTGCTTCTTACTCTTTATCTTTCATTACACGTTTATATATCTATCTATCAACGTCCAACATAAACAACCAAATAGATTGACATAAGTTAATCTAAATGTTTTAAAACGAAGTTTTAATCGGCAAAACTATTCAACCCCCCCTTCTAGTTTTCCACAAAGTGCTTAGTTTTCTCATGAAAAATAGTATTAGCAGCTATTTGAATAGCAGAACTCCTATCACAAAACAAATTCACATAAAGCAAACCCTCAATATCTAGATCCTTTAAAATTTTATTAATCCAAATAATTTCACAAGTAGCAGATGCAAGAGATCTGTACTCAGCCTCAGTAGAGGATCTAGATATTGTTGCTTGCTTCTTAATTTTCCAAGACACAAGATTATTGCAAAAATAAACACAATAACTTGAAACAGACTTTCTAGTTTTAAGACACTTAGCCCAATCTGCATCTGAGAAAGCATGCAGACCAAACTTTTTACCCTTATTAAACTGAATACCAGTATCTGGACCTTGTTCAAGATATCTCAATACTCTCAAACCTGCACTAAAGTGAGACTGCAATAGATCATGCGTATGCTGACTTAAACAATGAACATCATTAGAAATATCAGGTCTAGTAACAGATAAGTATATCAACTTCCCAACCAATTTCTGATATTCAGTTAAATTAGTAATATATATGATTCAAAACCACATTCTGCTGCAAAAGTGTAGCAGGCTTACATGCCAACAACTCATACTCACAAACAAATTCACATAAAGCAAATGCTCAATATCTAGATCCTTTAAAAATTTTATTAATCCAAATAATTTCACAAGTAGCAGATGCAAGACATATGTACTCAGCCTCAACAGAGGATCTAGATATTGTTACTTGCTTCTAACTTTTCTAGGACACAAGATTATTGCAAAAATAAACACAATAACCTAAAATAGACTTTCTAGTTTTAAGACACTTAGCCCAATCTGCATCTGAGTAAGCATGCAGACCAAACTTTTTACCCTTATTAAAATGAATAACGGTACCTGGACCTTGTTCAAGATATCTCAATACTCTCAAACCTGCACTAAAGTGAAACTGCAATTGAGCATGCATATGCTGACTTAAACAATGAACATCATAAGAAATATCAGGTCTAGTAACAGAAAAGTATATCAACTTCCCAACCAGTTTCTGATATTCAGTTAAATTAGTAATGAACTTATCATTCTCAACTTCAATATGATTCAAAACCACATTCTGCTACAAACGTGTAGCAGTATGCTTACATGCCAACAACCCATACTCAGTAAGAACCTCTAGAAAATACTTTCTTTGAGGTAAACAAACACGATTTTCATTTTCAAGGACTTCAATTCCCAGGAAAATACTTAAGAAGACCAAGATCTTTTATCATGAATTTAGAGTTTAAAAACTGTTTGAACTTTTCAATTTCAACTTTATTATTCCCTGTGATGACAATGTCATCCACATAAACTAATAAGGCCATGAACACACACTTATCATGTTTAACATACAAGGAAAAATTATTTTTACTTTGCACAAAACCATGTTCAATCAAAACAGTAGTTAATTTCTCATTTCATTGTCTAGGAGCCTGTTTAAGAACATACAAACACTTGACAAGTCTACAAACTCTAGTTTCATCTTTATCATAATAACCAGGAGGCAATTTCATGTAAACTTTTTCATGAAGATCACCATACAAGAAAGCATTATTAACATCTAGTTGATATAAAGGCCAACTATTAGTGACAGCTAAATTGATTGAGCATCTAACAGTGACCATTTTGACAATTGACTAAATGTTTCTTCAAAATATACACCCTTTTGTTTCCCAAACCCTTGAGCCACAAGTCTAGCTTTATATCTGTCAACCTCACCTGAAGACTTATACTTAAATCCATTTAGAACCTATGGTTTTCCGACCATATTGCAACTCAGTAAGCACATAATTATTATTTCTATGTAAAGCTTTCATTTCATAATTCATAGCCTCAGTCCAATTAGGATCAATACTAGCCACAAGATAAGACTTAGGTTCAACAAATTTATTTAGGGTAGTAGAAAAACAAATATTCACAGCAGACAGCTTAGAATAATAAATATATTTTTCAAGCCCATATTTGCAACTACTAGAACAATGTAATCATTAAACCTGACAGGTTGACTTCTCTGCCTATTAGACCTCCTAAACCTCAGTCTGTGGTTCCCCATCAGTGTTGTTGGAACCCTCACCATTTTTAATTTGTAAAACATTTCCCTCAGAGGTGACCATGTTTTCTCCCATTTGGGTTGCAACGGTAACTGATTCATCCTCAATCGTATTAACACAGTCATCAGAATCAGCCCTCCTATTGCCATCCACATTAGGAGGATACCCCTCTTCAACATTGGGACTTTGAGAACCTTTGGTGTCAAAAAAACTTAGACATTCAGTATCAGTTCCACCAGACTCATTTTTATCAGTTTTAGATCTATCAAAAGACTGCATTTTAAATGAAAATATAGTTTCATAAAACCTAACATCCCTTGAAAACAAGATTGTTTTCTTATCAAGATTTAAAGCTTATATGCTTTTTTATCAGTTGAGAAACCAATTAAGATAATTTTTTCAGACCTCGAACTGAAATTATCACTATTATTTAAAATATTTCCATAACACAGACATCCAAAGGCTCTCACATGATAGAGATCAGAGTCCTTACCATACACTAATCTATAAGAGGATGCACCAGACAAGACAAAGGAGGGCAGCCTGTTAATCAAATAGACAACAGTTAATACACATTCAGACCACATAGATAGAGGAATAACTCCCTGAAACATAAGACTCCTAGCAACATTTAATATGTGTCTATGTTTTCTTTCAATAATCCCATTTTACTAAGGAGTATAAGGACAAGAAGTTTGATAAATAATACCAAGATTATTAAACAATGTAGACACTTTATTGTTCACAAACTCTGTTCCATCATCAGACCTTACAAGTTTAACTCTTTTTTCAAACTGAGTAAAGACGAGTTTTATAAAATTTTCAATATATTTATAAACTTCTAGTTTATACTTAAGCAAAATAAACCCAAGCAACCCTACTAAAGTCATCAAAAATGGTCAGAAAATACTTATACCAATCTCTACTAGTAACTTTATAAGGTCCCCAAACATCACAATGAACCAGATCACCAACATTAACAGACTTATGATCACTCAAAGGGGAAAGGTTCCCTGGTCTTCTTGGCCTTATGACAGATGTCACAAGGTGCAGAGTGATCACCATTTTTAAAACCAACAATTTTTTTAACACATACATAATCTGATCAGCAGGGTGACCAAGTCTATAATGCCACATATCTCTAGAAACATGACAAACAAAACTCGAATTATACAGACCAGAATTGTACTCACCATGAGTATCACCATCAAACAGATACAGACCAGCAAATTGACTACCAATGCCCACAATTTTTCCCATATTCAAATCCTGAATATAACACTTATACTCATCAAAACCAGCAAAATACTTGCTATCCTTAATCATTTTGTTAACAGAAAGCAAACTGACATTATATTCAGGCACAACAAGCACATCAAATAACACAACATTATTAGTCAACTTAAGACTACTAACAACAGTAACTTTAGCCATGGTACCATTAGGGTGACCCACAGTTAACAACAGACTAGAAACATCAACCATATTAAACATATTTTTAGTAGAATCAGTCATATGTTGATTTGCCCCACTATCAATGATCCAACCTAAAGAAACATTAAACCCATAAGTACCAGTTTTAGCATAAAAAAACTTCTCAATGTTCAGATTGAAAAACACATTGTGATTAAGAAAACTAGGTTTAATGCATGTCATATTAGCAGAGGCACCAACAACACGCTTCTCATTAATCAAATTCAGAAGTTTCATCATTTGTTCATTAGTGAAAGAACCAGAAGAAGAAGAAGAGGGCATATTTTGAGACAAATCATTAACATAAAATCTTTTATTAGCACCAGATTGTCTAACCAAATTTGGGTTCCTTTTAAAACAAGGGGGTAACCATTTAATTCAAAACACCTCTCAATAGTGTGACCTATTAAACCACATTGTTTATAGAGCAAATTAAGGTTAGGACCACTGTTGTTGTTATTATAATTAGTGTTACCTCTTCTGTTATTATTATTAGAGAAAGAATTAGAACTGTTGCTATTACTAGCATTGGTCTTAACAAAGAAAGCAGTAGGCACACTTTTAGCAGATACAAACGCATAAGTGAAACCTCTATGAGATTCCTCTCTGTAAACAAAAGCAAAAGCATCCTTTACATCATATAAATGATCCCTATATAGGAGATTACTCCTAACATCATTCAAGCCCATAAGAAACTGCATAAGCCTAACAAGTTGATTGTGCTTAAGAGTATTCTCATGAGCAGCACAAGTACAAACAGGTAATAGAGTCAAAATATCAAACTCTCTCCAAAGGAAGTTGAGTTTATGATAGTACTCAGGAACAGATAAATCACCATGTTTTAACTCATTTATCTTATGAACTAGATTAAAGATAACAGATACATCCATTTTATCATATGTTTCTTGTAATTCATCCCAAACCTCAACAGCAATCTCAAAATAGACTTGGCCAATGTATAACTCTTGAGATAAAGAACCAAGAATCCATCATAACACAATAGCGTTGCATATTCCCTATTGCTAGACCAAAACAACACTAATAACAGGTTTCACACAAGTACCATCAATAAACCCCATTTTATTTTTACCTTTTAGAGCAATTTTCAGTAGTAGACCACATCTTATAATTTTTAGAACCAGTCAACTTAAAACTAACAAGAGAAAAACTAGAGTTGTCATTAGCATGTAAGAACAATGGATTACCAACATCAAGATTATTGATTAAAACTTCATCCATAATAACCAATCAAGAAGAAACAGACAAACAGAAGCAAACAAACAAAAAACAAACAGATAACAAACAACACTAACAACCAACTAGACCTCAACAAATAACCACCAGACTTTCAAGAATGCCCAATATCCTATCCACCAGCGACCTAGACTCAAAACAAGACTTAAACTACTAACAAGATATAAAAACTCACACCCAAACCAAACTGTGATACCCAGTTTCATACCTGTCAGGAGGAAGAGCAGGTATCCTTGCTTCTCATGGAAGTAGGTCAAAGATGTTACCCCCTGAGTTTGCAGAGTAGCCACTAAAGTACCCAGAGGTTTAAAGGAAGAAGACAACTTACACGGATTAATACGTAGCGGAAAGAACCAGAACCAATCACCAACAATCTTGTTTCACTTAGTTAAGACTGTTAGTAACCAAGAAACCACCCAAAAACCACGACATATCACCAAGAATCAAGATCCCCAAAATTAAAAATTAGGGTTTCAAGAAACCCTACCTGATCAATCAAGAATCACCAAGAACTTTTACCAAATCAACGATTCACACTACGGCAGTTGAAAAAACAACCCTAATTGAACCCAATTGAACTCCAATCAAGAAGCCCCTAAATCTTGATCGAAACCCTAGAAACCCTAATACTATCAAGAACCATCAGAGATCAAAACATGTCTCTGATACCATGTAAAAACTGTGGATCAACCCAGAAACACAATCAAAATACAACTATATCACCCAGCCAACCACCCTTTGGTGAAATCTTTTATTACTTAAATGTCAAGAAGATGAGTCCACAAATGTGTGCTCACCAAACAAATACAAGAGAAAAGAAGTAGTCCCCTTCAGAAGGATCCTACTTATCACACTACAATGAATCAAATACAATAAACCTCGCTACAACACTCACAAACAATATCATACTAAACAAATGTGATCATGATGATCACAACTAGTAAACAAGACTGCTATAACTGCTCTGAGAGAGAAAGTGTGTGAAGAGAGAAACCAATTAGGGTTTACGAATATGAGTTATGTGAGAGAGCTAGGGAATAAGAGCTTTTATAGTTCTTAAATCCACTTCAACCCTTCTAAAATTATAAACCTGCTAAACACATACCAAATTTTAAACTGTGAAAAATAAGTACAAGAATAGTCCATGTACTTATAAACCATGAGAATGACATAAAAAAACATAACTATCTAACAAACTAAAAAATGGGTTTAAATAATATGACCAAGAAAAATATTATGGCCAACTTTTTGAATATGGGAGAGAACTACATAACCTGCAAATCTATACCCATGCCATAAATTTTCTCAAATATATATAGAGAGAATATGGCAATAGTTTTCATTTACAATTTATCTGAATAATCGTTCTTGAATCTTGATCATATCGACATGTTTGAGCTCTGCATGGCTAAGATCACATGCATGTATTTTCATACACTAATATATATGGACAAGATAAAGGTCCAAAAAAGCCTTTAAACGTTAAGAGCTCGGAATATCAAATGGTCATATATGGGATGTAACATTTTTTTTAGAGCAACTTAATGAATTTATCAATATCAGATTTATATTAAACTTGGCCTTTGCGGTAGTAATGGAGAGCCATTGGTAGTTTAACTGACGTGTTTCTAGCATTTTTGAGAAGTGTGTGTGAGAGAGTATTTAGGCTTTGAGGAGTGGTGTGGCAAAAGGCGTGGAAGGAGTTTGGTATGAGGCAAGCTCTGGAACACAACTTCCTCTCCTTACCACAAAAACCAATGCTTCTTCGGCATCTTCTTCCCGCTGGATCTACAATGAGAGAAAATAAAGAGACGATGGGAATAGGCTTATGTAGAATAAAATCGAGATTGGAGTGTTAAAAAATGAGAACTTGTAATTGATAACATTATTATCTAAAATAATGAATAAAGTATATATAACAAATGTAGTCAGTTTACCACATTCAAAACAAATGAAGTCAAAAGCAAATTATCTCGTATAGTTAAAGAACACAATGTACATATGAACGTTAGAACTTGTTAACTGGTTTTCATGTTACAAACGCGAATTATTAAATCATTGTAGCTTAAGCGTGGAAAGTCAATATATTTAGGCTTTTGTACCAAGTTTAAAACTTAACTTTCTAGGCAAAAGTTCAAACAATGGCATGATTGTATTAAAATTCCAAAAACAAAGTATATGGTAGGAAAAAAAAATTATTGGTTGGTTGTCTTACACTCTAATAGGGATCGTACGTACTTCACTAGAGGCAATCAATATTTAATCCCCTTTAAATCTAAAGCCAATCAAACAAAAAAAATCTAGGAGAAACATTGAACAAATTTTGTGAACAATTTAAATATACATAAATGATAGGGACAATGGTTTAGAAGGGGCACACACATGTGACAGGTCTCAATATGCCATAACAATTTTAAATATTTGACTAGGGTTCCTCACTTCTTTGCCAACACATAGGCCACCTCTAATGTTCTTTTTAGGGCAAATTGCATAAAAGTGTACTCAACTTATAGCCAATTTCAATTTAATGTACTTTACTTTTTTTTCTTCAATTTAATGTACTCAACTTATTTTTGGTTGCAATGTAAGACATATAACGGATTTCTCAGTTATCTTATGTTGAAAAAATTACATGTTTCGTCCCTATAGTTATCTTATGCCAGAAAAATGTTTTCGTCCGTTTTTATACGTTTTCATACGTTTTGTCAATTTTTATAAGTTAACTTTTTTAAAGAAATTAAAATTTTAAAAAAAATTACAATTTAAAAAAAATTAAAAAATAATTTTTAAAAAAAACAACAACATTTTTAAATTTATTTAAAAAAAATAATTTTTTTAAAAAAACTTTAAGTTTTTAAAAAAATTAAAATTTTTAAAAAAAGTTTTTATCCAGATTTAAAAAAAAAAAAAAAAATTTTAAAAATTTTAATCTTTTAAAAAAAATTAATTTAAAAAAAAATTATTTTTATTTAAATTTTAAAACTTTTTATATATTTTTTAAAAATTTTAATTTTTTAAAAATTTTATTTTTTCAATTTAACTTTTTTATTTTTTTAAAACTTTAATTTTTTTAAAAAAAATTCTTTTAAAAAAAAATTAAAAATTTTATTGTTTTTATAAAAGTTTATTTTTTTCAAAAAAAAATAATTTTTTTTAAAACATTAATTTAAAAAAAATGTATTTTTTTTAAATTTTAACGTATAAAAATTGACAAAACGTATGAAAACGTATAAAAGTGGACGAAAACATTTTTCTGACGTAATTAAAATGAAATAGGGACTACGAATGTTATTGGGATAAACCATAGGGACGAAACATGTAATTTTTTCAACATAAGATAACTGAGAAATCCGTTATATGTCTTACATTGCAACCAAAAATAAGTTGAGTACATTAAATTGAAGAAAAAAAAGTAGAGTACATTAAATTGAAATTGACTATAAGTTGAGTACACTTTTATGCAATTTGCCCTTCTTTTTATCCCCAAGTTCATTGCATCTTTTATCTATATATACAACACTATAAGTCTTATTCATCCTCTTTCAAATATATATGATTCTCTTTGTTTTGTCTAGTAATGTTCAATGCTAAAAAGAAGATGTAAAGTATTGATGGATGAATGGACAAACTTGTCTACATCATGCAATATTATTGATATAAACGAGTATGATTTTTCTAAGTTTCTTTCAAAACATATAAATCAGTAATTTTATGTTTATGATTATGTACCTATAAATGTTCGAGATAACTTGAGCCCTACGATAGTAAACATTTTAAAAAATGAATAGAAATGTTAATCATCACCCATGTATAGATATGTATTCACAACGTATTAACTTTCCTAAGGTTTTTAAGTAACTTTAATTTCTCACATTTGATTATGAATTGTTTATTTAATTTGTTTTCTTTCGAATTGAATAACAAAAAGATGTTTGAAGTCATAAAATAAAGATATATACAAGATCGATATTCATGGAATTCACAAAGTTGGTGGGTCATATAGCATTTAGGATTATGACACGACCTAATAATAAGTTGGGTCTAGATCCTTAAAGAGATTTAAGTTGTTCGTCTTTTCGAATAGGTGGGATGTATTCAAAGTTTCTCTTGTTTATTGCTTGTTTCGGGGAACTTGGTATGGTCGATTTTTATATTGTATGGTCAATTCATATATTGTATTGAAACTGATATAGAAAATCTACGAAATTCGTGTGTTGGATCTTGCATTTTGGTTTTCTTATATGTTTTGTCACATATAGAGTCACAAGCATGGAAATCTAAATCATACATCAGTAGAACTCGGGACCTCATTGGTAGAATCTCAAATGCTTGCTTAGTAGGCACCCTTTTAGACAAGCTAGTCTTGCCCACGAGAAGTATATCAATACAAATACTCGCAAACGTTATTTCGGTAAACGATAATTTACGTTTTGTTAATAACAAAATATAAAGCGTATTAGGTAAAAAAATTACATAAACATGTTTTAGACATAATTATCCTTTTCACAAATCACTTAAGGTATGAATATGAATCTTTAAAGCTAATTTAATGATCAAAGATGTTTTTTATTATACATAATGCATCAAAACATTTGCATCATTTTATAGACTTAGATCAAATGAGAAGTAACATTAAAATGAGAATGATGAGAAAGAACTATAACCTCACATTTCAGATGCACCTACAGACATAGATGCATCTCCCGTTAAATTTCTGCTCCTCATTTAAAATGTTTGGCTAAAATTTCTTCTCTAATCACTTTCCTTTTATAAACTTAGATCAAATGAGAAGTAACATTAAAATGATCTTGCATAATTTAATAAACATTCATATCAAATTTATTTAACTCCATTCTAAATAAAATGTTTTAAAAAATTCATTTTACAACTAGCCAAATTCTTCTATTTAGGAAAGTCATTCAAACTCCATCCTTAATTGAAATAAGGATTTATCACTCTTGTGATAATCTAAAACAAATGAGGAGAGCGTAATATGCGTTTTTGCATAAAAACACACATTAACTTTTTTTAGCCTTAGAGAGTTTAACAATTTAGGAAAACATCAAAAATGCTTTGCTTCAACTTTACCCTAAGCAATCTAGAATGGAAACAATACAAATAAAAGCTGAAAGACATTTCAAAGTAGATATTTTTTAGTGAACTGCAGACTCATAGATCTTGCAATGATCCGTGAAAGCCTGATAGAAACTCTTCTTTGCCTATTTAAACAAACCATTTTACTACCTTTCAACTCAACCTTGCAAACACATCTCAAGTACCACTAAAAACTTTCATTCATAATAATCTTTAATCGTTATTTTGTTTTAATTCATTCAAAGTGATCAACTTTTAGCAAGTAAGAACACAAGAAAAGCTCAAGTCTTTTGTGTTATTGTAGTTTGTATTTGCAACCTTGTTGTTTATTATATTCCACTGTTATACTCCAAAGTCATATTCATCATTATACATCAGACTAGAGTGAGTGAGGTTCGTATTTTAGGCTTCAAGACACCACAAAAGAAATGTTGGTTCTACCTAGTTAAGACTCGATATTTAGCTTAGTATCGGGAAAATTATAAGCGGCGTTATATGGTTTTCTCCGCCAATAAGGGAGCTTTTTGAATTAGTGAAGTAACTCTAGAGTAGGATACTCGGAGAGTTGAGTAAGACTTTCGTGATCGAACCACTATAAATCTTTGTGTTTAGTTTGATCTCTCCTTTACTTATTTTCTTGCATATATTCATACATCTTGTTTTTGTTCATAATAAGTTTCAAAACTAAATTTAAAAAGGCAAAATTATTCAACACTCTTTCAATTTTTTACAATTGGCATCAGAGTTAGGCTACCAAAGATTTTTAAAATATATTTATATTTTAAAACTTGGATCGATCTATGACTTTAGAAAATTATAAATAAAGCCGATCCATGCAAAGACCATCACCTTTTAAAAGTGGTGATTTTCTCTATTAGAAAAATAGATTTGAAACTTATGTGAAATTAGGGGTGTTCACGGATTGGGTAATATCCACAGTAACCGAAAACCGAAACCGAGCCGAACCAATAACTAAACCGAATTTGTGACCGAACCGAATTGGTCAAAACCGAACCGAACCGAACTAAATATTTGGTTATCGGGTTGGATATGGTTTTGGCAATGAAAACCGAAAACCGAACCGAAAACCGAATTCATATAAAATATATATTTTTTCTATGTATATATATGAAAAAAATCACTAAAACTCTTTTAGTATAAATATAACATGATTTAAGCTTGAAAAAAATATTTTGTGCTAAAAATATATATAATTAAATAAAAAATTAATTAAAATTATGTAATTCGGGTTATTCGGTTCGGTTTTCGGTTATAGGGGTTCGGTTTTCGGTTATTCGGTTCGGTTTTCGGTTCGGTTGAATCAAATTTAATTTCGGTTCGGTTCGGTTTTCGGTTATACCCAGAAAAAAAAATTAACCGAACTAATCGAACCGAATAAACCGAATAACCCGATAACCGAACCGATGAACACCGTGAAATTACAAGACATCTACTTTTGATACATGATCCTTTAGGGTGACTATGAGCCCATTGTTAGAAACACTATTACACAAAGAAATGAACCAATTCCTTATGATCGTCAACATGAAGAAAATGATTGCAAAAAATAACGAGGGTAACACTTTACCTAAAGGAGGAGGGAAAAAAAAGTGTAAAACAGGCAAAGAAATTTGAGTCTCTCTCTTAGTCATTCATCAAAAAAATTCTCAGGTCAAAAGTTAATAAAACTGATATTCTTGTCCAATAATCTTATTTGTTTGTTATGTAATTATTTAAAAGGAACATACTTAAAAAAAATGCTTCAATTTTAAAGCAACCATTTTATTGACGATGCCACTCAGTAAAATGTATGTTGGTAGATATTGTAAATTGAGAGAGAAGGATAAATGTTGTGAAACATAATGTTCTTGTTATTAGAGAATGAAGTGTACATGACATCTATTTATACTAAAGCAAACTATCTACTTGTACTTGTAACTGAAATAACCAACTACTTCTAGAAACTATTACATTGAATCATTACTCCTTTACATAAACTGAATTTGAATGGTTGTGACATGGACTTGGTTTGGATTGAATGTACTTGATGAGTCTTTGATGATGTAGTAGCATCTGTAGTCTGAACCTCTTTACCCCCCCCACAAGTAGGCAATGTGTAGGGATCACACATGCCATACTTGGAGAGACAATTGTAGTGAAGAACCTTGCATAAGCCTTTGGTCAATACATCAGCAGCTTGAAGTCTTGAGGGAATGAAAGTGGGAAGAATTGAACCTTCTTTAATTTTGTCCCGTACAAAATGGCAATCCAACTCAATGTGTTTTGTCCTTGCATGATGTATTGGGTTAGAAGCAAGTGCAATAGTGGAAGCATTGTCACATTGAATTTGAATTGGACTAGAAAAGGTGATGTGGAGATCTTTGAATAAACACTTAAGCCAAGTAATTTCACATGTGCAGTCTGCAAGTGCCCTGTACTCTGCTTCAGTGGATGATCTTGAGACAACAGATTGTTTCTTTGAAATCCAAGAGATGAGACAATTGCCTAGAAAGACTGCATATCCTGAAATAGACCTTCTGGTTGTGGGACAAGCAGCCCAATCACTGTCACAATAAGCTTGTAGGATAGCTGTGTTGTTAGATGGAAAGAATAAGCCTTGTCCTGGTGATAGTTTGATGTACCTAAGTACCCTGATTAAGGCTTTCAAATGAGGAGTTCTTGGTGCATGAGAAAACTGACTGAGGTGTTGAGCTGCAAAAGAGAGATCTGGTCTGGTGATGGTGAGGTAGATGAGTTTCCCAACTAAGGTTCTATAGTGAGATGGATCTGGTAAAAGCTCCCCATCTGTATTGTTGAGAATTATTTGTGGGTCTAATGGAGTGATTGTAGGCTTAGTGTTGAGTACATCTCCAGCTTGAAGAAGTTCAAGTGCATACTTTCTTTGTGTCATAGCCATGCCAGTGGAATTTCTTAGAAACTCAATACCAAGGTAATAATGTAGAGGGCCTAGATCTTTGATGCTGAAGGTTTGATGAAGTTGTTGTTTGATGTTGTTGATGAGAGTCTGATTGTTGCCAGCTAGAAGAACATCATCAACATAAACCAATAAAACAGTGAAACTAGTAGTAGAGGAGAGAGTGAAAAGGGAGGTGTCTGCATAACTTTGAATAAAGCCCAAGGTGAGAAGGAAATCTGTCAGTTTTGTGAACCATTGCCTATTGGCTTGTTTGAGACCATATAAGGATTTCTTCAATCTGCAAACTGAATTAGGAGGAACAGGCTTATCATATCCTTGAGGAATAGTCATATAGACCTCTTCATGAAGATCACCATGGAGGAAAGCATTGTTGACATCCAATTGTTCAATGAACCAGTTCTGATGAACAGCTGTGGCTATTAATGCTCTAACAGTGACCATTTTTGCTACAGGAGCAAAAGTCTCTTTGTAGTCAATACCTTCCTTTTGGGTATAGCCTTTTGCAACAAGTCTTGCTTTAAACTTTTCAACTCTCCCATCAGCATGATATTTGATTCTGAAGACCCATTTAGATCCTATGGCTAACTTATCTGGAGGGAGAAGAGTGATCTCCCAGGTTTCATTGGATTCTAAAGCTTGAATTTCCTTATTTATTGCCTCTACCCACCTAGGATCCTTAGCAGCCTGTTTATAGGTGTGTGGCTCAGTGGTGTGATTAATGGTGTTGATGAGATGTCTGTGTTTGGGGTGATGAATGTTGTTGTAATTAATATAATGGGAAAAATGATGTTTGGAGATGATATTAGCTGAGGTTTTGGGTAATTTGTGATGATAATCATTAAGTTTGGAGGGGACTTTCTTGATTCTTGTGGAAGTTCTGGTAGGTAATGGTGAAGGTGAGGTTGATGATGATGGTGATGGATCAGTTACTACCTCAGGGATGGAAGTTGATTCTGTGTGAGGTGGATGAGTTGTTGTGGAGGTGGGGATTGGATCAGATGAAGTGAGTGTTTCTGGGTTGGATGGATTGGTTGTGATGATTGGTTCTGAGTTGAGTGTAGGAGCAAAGGTGATTGAATCAGTGAATAGTGTGGGTGGATTGGGTTGGGAGGATATGATAGATGGTGGTGGATCATGAAATGGAAATGAGTTTTCATCAAAGGTAACATGCCTACTAGTAATGGTTTTGTGAGACTTTGGATCATATAGAATGTACCCTTTTTGGTGATTTGGATAGCCAACAAAAATAGATGGAATTGCTCTGTGATCAAATTTGTCAGTGGTGTGTTGATGAACAAAGGCTCTACAGCCTATGACTTTGAGATGGGTTAAGTCAGGTGGTTTGTTGTGAAGCATTTCAAAAGGTGATTTGTTATGAATAGCTCTGGATGGAAGTCTGTTGATTAAGTAAGTGGCTGTAAGAATACAATAGCCCCAAAGATGAATGGGAAAATTGGCTTGAATTTTGAGAGCCCTTGCAATTTCAAGAAGTTGTTTATGTTTTCTCTCAACTCTAGCATTTTGTTGAGGTGTGTAAGGACAGGTTGTTTGATGAAGTATGCCATTTTGTGAGAAAAATTCTGAGAGAGATGAATTTAGAAATTCTGTCCCATTATCTGTTCTTATGGTTTTGATGTTTGTATGAAAGTGGTTTTGAACATAGGTGTGAAATACTTTGATGTTAAAAACAGCATGTTGTTTGGATGGCATGAGATATGTCCATATGGCCCTTGAATAATCATCCACTATGGTTAGGAAGTATTTGCACTTATTTATGGTTGTGTGTTTATAAGGTCCCCAGACATCAATGTGTATAAGCTCAAACAAAGATTTAGCATGTGAAAAACTTTCATTAAATGGTAAAGCATGTTGTTTAGCAAGAGGACAAACAGTACAATTGAAAGTAGAATTACAATGAAATGAAGGACTGAGAGTTTTGATGTGTTTGAGAACAGTTGGTGAAGAGTGTCCAAGTCTGGAGTGCCATAGATGGTGATTGCTGGTGATGGTGAAAGCAGTGTGTTTGGATGGAGGGGATGGTGCTTTATCCAACAGGTAGAGACCATTACAAAGGCTGCCAAGAGCAATCCTCTGATCCTGGTCCTGAAAGATGCACATGGTAGCAGTTAGAATGAGTGAGTAAGTTGTGCCTTTGAGAAGTTGACTAACTGATATCAAGTTGTAGGAAAATGTTGGGATGTAGAGAACATTGTGAAGTGTAATATGAGCATTAATAGTAACTGATCCATATTGGGTGACTTTGGTGTTTTGACCATTTGGTAAGGTCACATAAATAGGAGTTGTGAACCAGTGAATGTCAAACATGAGTTCTAGTGAGATGGCTATGTGATCAGATGCACCACTATCTATTATCCAGGCTACTATAAGATCAGAGATAAGAGAAGCAGTAAAATGTGGAATTTTAGCAAGATGAGAGTAAATTTTACCATTGCTAAGTTCTTTGGAGTTCTGAAGCATAAGCATCATTTGATTCAGTTGGTTTTGTAGCTGATCCATTCTTGCAGTAACATGTAGATCAGGAGCAGAAGTGGTCACTTGTGGTTGTGGCTTGGAAGCATCCAAATCATTTGGTTGACCAGCTACCATATTAACAGCCCTGAAGTTTCTTGTATCACTTGACTGCTTGAAAGGTTGTTTGATAGGAAACTTTGCATACAAAGGATGACCAATAGGATAGCCAACTAGTTTGTAACATTCAGCTTTTGTGTGTCCCTCTTTATTACAATTCCCACAATAAACTCCCTTTTTGAAATTTGACCTTTTCTCAATGGGTGAAGATGTGTCTCCTTTTGAGTATTTTGATGTGTTGGAGTAATTCCTCTGATTGTTTGAATATGCAGCAAAGATGGAAGAGGTGTTTGGTTTGGGTAGAATTCCTTCCCTTTGTTTCTCCTCATGTCTAACCATGCCATATGCTTTCACAACAGTTGGTAAAGGTTGCATGAGTAAGATTTGACCTCTGATATTTGCATAACTCTCATCTAGTCCCATTAAAAATTGAATTAGCCTTTTCCTCTGATCCCTTCCAACACTTTCCCTACCATTATCACAAGTACATGGACAGACACATAAATGTGGTGATTCCAATGCATCAAGTTCATCCCAAAAACCTTTTAATTTCTGATAGTAAACCTCAACAGCACAGTTAAGTTGCCTTAATTGAACCAAATCTTGAGTCAACTGATAGATTCTATGACCATCTATTTGAGAGTACTGTTCTTGCAATTCAAACCACAACTTTGAAACAGAACTGATGAAATTCAAATTATTACTGATTTGTTCAGCAACAGTATTCAAGATCCATGAAATAAGCATATCATTATTCCTCTCCCAAATTGCTCTAGTAACTGAATTGAGGTTGGGTTCAGGATACTCACCAGTGATCAATTTCATCTTATTCTTAGCATTTAAGGCAATTACCATTGATCTTTTCCAAGAGTTATAGTTATCAGAACCAGTGAGTTTCTTTGAAATCAGAATCAATCCAGGATGATCAGTTTGGTGTAAGAACAGAGGATGATCAGAATTAATTGTTCCATCAGGTTGAACATTTAGTGTTGAGGTTGCTTGAGAAGATGAATTTCCAGTTGTCATTTCTTGATTGTGTGATTATTTTGAAGATGATGAAGGTTTGATAATGGTGACTGTAACAACTTTGATGTAGATAAAAGAAACAGAGTGTGATGATATGATCTGTAAGATTTATGAATGTTGTGGTGAATTTGTATTGTGTTTGATGAGATTTGATGATGTTACTGTTGAAGGTGACAAGAAATGGTGAAATATGATGATAGAATGATGGTAGAGGATGAAGAAAAATTGGCGGGAAAAGTAGTTACGGTGAAAAAACAGTTAGAGTCACCGGAAAAGTTAGTTACAGTGATCGAAGTTGGTTGAGCACCACGATTAGTGGTGGCTCTGATACCATATTGTAAATTGAGAGAGAAGGATAAATGTTGTGAAACATAATGTTCTTGTTATTAGAGAATGAAGTGTACATGACATCTATTTATACTAAAGCAAACTATCTACTTGTACTTGTAACTGAAATAACCAACTACTTCTAGAAACTATTACATTGAATCATTACTCCTTTACATAAACTGAATTTGAATGGTTGTGACATGGACTTGGTTTGGATTGAATGTACTTGATGAGTCTTTGATGATGTAGTAGCATCTGTAGTCTGAACCTCTTTAGTAGAGCATACTCTTATATAGTCTTATTTACGTCGTGGAGTAATTGAGACTTCAAGAAGCAGCCAATCTAAGGGTGCGTTTGATATGCTTGATAGAATCACTATAGGTATAGGTTTGAGAATAAAGTGGAAAGGAAATGGGTATGTAGATATCACTTTTCATGGGTATCCACATACCCACCAAATCATACTCCTATGAGGAAACTCACATATCATGGATATTCTCATTCCATTGTGGTGGGCCTCATAACGAACCATACAACATTAATTAATTTCAAAATCATAGATTTATTCCCATAGTGGGATACCAAACGCACCCTAAGTTGAGTTCAATTGCAATGGAAAGAACAAGTAGTACTTTAGTTTATTGTGTGTTCAACTATAACTACTTATTGGTCTTGTATATCTTGTAGATGCTCCGTCAGGCCCGGTTTGATTCAGGATTAGTTAACTACTTAACTGGGTTTGAAGCTTAATTTGTGACAAGTTTGAACCAAGACCAGAGACAGGCCCAGTAAGTATTATTAAATTATTTTGCTATTTGTGTATTACAGAATGAATTTCTTTTTCTATTTTTCTTTTTTTTTTTTTTTTTTTTTTTTTTTTGAAAGGTGAATTTCATATAAAGTGCTTCGTGTCGCGGTTCGACAGCGGGAGGTCTAGACTACGTTGTCTAAACCGGGTCCGCGCTAGAGAGCTCCCTCGAAGCGGAAATGCCTGTTTCAAATACCCGATGGGGGGAAAAGCCCCTACTAATCCGCCCGAAGGCACGACAATTAACAGGGGTAAACCCTTGCCTCTTCCAAGATTCGAACCTGGGGTTACCAGGCCCAAACCCCTTCATTAGAGGACTACCTTGAAGGAAAATCCCTCATTCAAACCCCTTGCAGGATTTGAACTCAAGACCTCCCTCCCCCAAGAGCCCCTAAGGACTCCAAGGTGGCCAACTGAGCTAAGCCAGTTGGTTTTCTATTTTTCTTAATAAGATACTTTCAAACATCTTAAGTCAAACATGTTACAAAATAATGAAATATGCTTAAAAAGAAAGAAACTAGTCAAATATTTGACGATCCACCGTTTTTATTCAAAATGCTAATTGCTAGAGGAGTTGAAATTATCAGCATTCACTCATTTACCACTGCTTTAGTCGGCAAACGATAGAAATAAATGATCCTAGTTATTTGCTTGTATAGCTTTGAAGTTTTAATATATTCACCATTTTCACCGGAGAAAAAAAATGGTCCTAGCGGTAAAGGCAAGGGAAAAACATGGTTAATGAATGATAAGGAGATTGGCCATGACAATGAACTTTAGGAGCATAGTTCAATGTCAACCACACTGAGATGTTTCTTGGTGACTAACTTTTAGAAGCACATATGTCTTGTACTGCAAACAAAAGCCAAATCTACTTAATATGTTATCTCTCAGTGGGTGAATCAGAAGTTCTTTGGTGATTTGAAACCAATGGCGTTGCAAAATATTTCATTGTTATTGGTATCACTCATTCACTCTGAGTCGTGACCTCTCTTAAACAAAGCATGTAATCGACATGGAACGTTGTGTAACATGTTAAAACCAACCAAGTCGATCAGCAGATTAATCGTTTATACAATAATAATTTTATAATTTCTGAATATATTGGTATTTGTTGGTATATTACTATATTTAATTAGATTAGGAAAACAATTTTACTACAATAATAATTTCATTTTTAATTATAATAGACCAATCCAAAAGATCATATGTGCTGAAATACATCTGGCATGGCTTTCGACACGCTACAGATTTATTGTGATCCAAATCAATAGGTCAAAATTACAAGTTGTAATATTCAGCAGCAAATTCCAGGAAAAAAACACTGCAATCAACAGTGAAATAATAAGTACCAAGGGGAGTAAAGTAGGTGGTCCTTTATTTTTGCACCAAACATATTAATTTGGGTTGTTATTTGGTTGGTTTTTAGAAGCCAATACACCAATGTTATCTCTTGTGTTTCCCAACACAATAAGAACCCATTATCGTGCACACAAATTATTGGAAAGTGGCGATATCTTGAGTTTCCAAACTAAATTGTCTAGGCATAGAAAGACACTCAAATTTAGAAAAATAACACATTGTCTAAAGTGCAATTCTCACAATCGAATGGAGTTCTATATTTTTCATTTTTTACAAAAAATGGATATCTAAATGACGGTTAAATGAACGATTTAACCACTAGTCCGTTGATTACAATGACAACATACAATTTCATAAAATTAATGAGCAAAAAACTGCTTTTTCACTTGTTTGTAGAAACTAGCAATGGCGTGGCTGATATGATATGATAAGATTTAATCTAGGAAAGAATGATATCAGCCATCCAGAAATTATGAGAAAGATATAGCACAAGCAAATAAACATTACCTAGACTTAACACAAATAGCTTGTCAAAATGCATGGCACGTAAAACAGCCACTTAAGGAACCTAACTGCGGAGTCCTGATCAGTGAGACAGCCTTCTGTGAAGATGATCTTGAAAGCTGACGTGGGGAATGGTTAGATAAAACCGACCCTCTCATATCTTGAGCCTTCTTCTGAGCTGATCGTAGTTTGTTCATAATCTTATCCATTGAGGATGATCTCTTCTTTTCCAATTTCATCTGAAAACATAACACAATAACACATGTCAAGAGTCGAATGGTTTATGCATGATAAGTAAAATTTCCATGTCAAGAAAAGTAAAAATGAACCTCAAGTTTCCTTATAGAAGCTTCTGCTTTTGCTTTCTGCAGGTTCTCCCAAGCAGTGATTTTAGCTTCCTCTCGTTTAACCCTGGAATAAGAAACAAAATTTAAATAAGTAAGATTGCATAAGATAACTGTGGTTATGAGACGAAAAAATAAATTTGAAAAGTAGATATACTTTGAGAGGTTTTTGGTCATTTCTGAAACTTCCCAATCTGCAGACCGAACCTCAAGGGCTTTTCTTTTCCAATCATCCACCATTTCTGACCCGGACTTCCTACCTGGAATTCGGGTTCTAGTTTTCTTAGACCATTTTGACAGACTAACTTGGTCATCAACCTGTACATCCCTGACATCTGCTTTAGAGGTCCGGATTTGCTGCACCTCGACAACGGGTAGTATAGAATTTGACTGGGAGACAGAGTTCCTCATCCTAGGAGATGAGTAGGGACTACCCTCGGGGCTCATTTGGGTTGCCATGTCTCTCCTTGAAACATCACGAGAGATGTTGGTTGACGCATCCAAGACACAACCAATTTTACCATCTGTATAAAGATTTAACACTTCATAATCAGAAAGCCAAAACTTAGTCATATTACTAGATTCTTATCTCTTATTGTTAAACATGAATATGTTATAATCTTATCACAAAGAATCAGGCATACTTGAAATAGCGACAAAAGAAACTAAAAATGAATATGGCCAATTGCCTCTTAAGTCAATATCTACATGTGTATAGTTTTTTAGTAGTGTACCATGTAGCTATCTGTAAAATCTGGTGGTCTCTTTCTGGCAAGTGATCTAACTTCAATGAGAGAAGTCTGTTTACCCATGACAGATTAAGGGCATTGTTTTATCCTTTCGTTTCTTTTTTTTTGTTAGTAATTTATATAATTCATAAAGATGCTCGTTTTTTGTCATAGTTGTATCCGTGGGAATTCCTACCCTATTTTGCGGTCCAGTGATATAATGTTCTCTCTAATACTCTGTCCCTTGCAATTCTCATAACAATATTTCATGCTGATAATTAACTTGAATGTAGATATGGCAAAAACAATATTCTAAATGTAATCATGCTTTAACAAAAGACTGAAATCCTGATTTCCCTAACTAAACCTTATGTCAAAGCAATGACGAAATCATAAACAGAGTAATGACTCACCGGTACTATTATTCGTACCGTTTTCAGAATCAGAGTCTCATACGAAAATACATACCACAACAGGAAACAAGTATTGTGTCACATACAAAGCATATTAGAACATGGTCCTATAACAATGCATACACTATATGCCTAAATTTGGGGAAAGTAGAATACATAAAGTTGTATGTCTAAATTACAGGTCTCTCTAGAATATAAATTAAAACACATAAAGAGAGGCTACTACCGCACCTTGAGTTATACGCAACAATGACTGACCCAGTGATTCAGAGCAACCATGTACACTCACTGACCTTGCCATACAAGGCTCATTCAACGAAGGAAAATTCCGACTGCTACCATTACCATCATCATACCTTATTGACAAACCATCATCACCACCATTTACTCTACTTAAAAACGGCGATCCATTAACTAAACTCCCAACATGCCCACCATCAAACATATGCACAGCAGGGGAATACATAGAATTATACACAGAATTAGTAGGCCCAAGAGGCCCACTCTTCGACTTCTGCCGCCTTTGCGGCTGTTGTACCGTAGGCCGCAACCCACTATCTCCGCCAACCGGACTACATATCCACCTCTCCGCATCTTCCCATTTAGAAGGCAATGTCCTTCCACTAGACATCAATCCAGAACTCACATGCCTCCTATTACCATTTGTATTCAACGCCACACGTTCCGAACTCCACCCTTTCTGAATCCCATTACTCGCAGGACGATAACTAGGCGTTACTGGACTTGGAAACATACTAGTCCTCTTACCCGAAACAGAACCTTTCATAGCTAATCTCGGAGAATAACTAGTCACATTTATAGTCTGATTATTCAGATCAAACGACGTGGGTCTTTTTCGTTCCGACTTCCTTAACAATATTTCAGATCTTGATTTCCTATATTGGCAATCTAAACAATAACAACATCAACATTAACATTAATTTAGTTACATAACAACCTATAACTATCAGTAGTTGTTATTGACAGCATAAAAGTCATGATAAAAATACTAACCACATTTTCGCAACATATTAAAATATTAATAATATACCTTTTAGAGCTTGTGAGAATGAGCTTCTGGCTGAATCTAAACCTTGAATTTTATCACAATCTAATTCTGCATTAGTGTATTGAATAATAGCTACACATACAATAAAAAAAACAAAATCAGCTCTAAGATTTACTTAAACTGGAGTATTATTTTATAAAAAAGTGTATATACCTTTAGCTTTTTCCACTTTTTTCCTAAAGAGTGGCGAGGAATTATTATTGTTTGGATCTAGATCTGGACCCCTCGCAGATACTGACAAATGCTGCAAGTAATCATAATCATATTTTCAAAAAACAATTAGTACATTATACTAGTACTAACTATCATCATAACTGAATGAAATATGATTATAATTACTTACTAGAGACATATCGGATGAGTCGCGATCAAGTACATCCGAAGCGGAAGAGTATCGGTCAACGCTAGCTGAAGCAGAAGACGAAAAATGGCTAAAATTGGAGAAAATTACCGAGTCGGGACTAGCATCACGAGCACTAGTACCAGTAGAACCAGTGTAGCTTGATCTGGTGGTGATTTTGTGAGGTTGGTAGCTTATAAGGTCATGCATTGTTGAATGTTGTTGAAATGAAAATGTGTGTGATTTAGAGTGAATAAAAGATGGTGATTACGGAGAAAATGGCGGGCATCTTGGAGTGGAAAAAAGATTAGAGAGACAGGTGGTATCACGAGGAATATGATGGTGTTTTTAGCATTTTTTTCACTTTGACTGTTCCAAATATATTGACTATGATATGACAAAAGATAGTGGAGACTACTGGAGAGATAATCTTGTGTTTTTATTTGTATTTGTTTTACTGTATGTGATCTCGGATTTTTGTGATCAAGACAGTAGTAGAAGAGTACTAGTTTTTGCTTTTTTTTTCCTTTGTAATAAACAAAGTTTTGGCTAAAATATCTACATTAGTGTCTTTATTATAGATGTTTGTGTATAATACGTAAAGCGGGTATAAGTCGGGTAATGACCCGGCGGAGGTCGGATGTTCGGGTTTCTCGTGTAAAACGGTAAGGACTACGTGAGAAGGAAGATATTCCTGTAGTCGGGCTAATACTAGCATCGATCGGGTACTTTCGTCTTACCTCGAAGGAGAGGGTGTAGAGAAGGGTTTAAGACAATAGTTTATGTAGATCCGCTATTGGTTGGAGAAGAGCTTAGAAAGCTGTAAAGTGAAGTGTGTTATCTATATAACTTATTTACCTTAACTCCATATATCATGTGGTATATATAGGGTGGAACTAGGGCAAGAGGTGATGAGATGGGAGTCGTTGAACATGGCCATGGTTTGAGCTATTTTGTGAATAATGGGCTTGTATAAGCATGTGGACTTAATCTATGTAATGTGATATACATACGTAATCAAGCCCCCCGATCTAGTACACTATGATGCTTGGATCGTAATGTGCTAGACTTGTATGTAATGTAGACTTTCGTTCCACTTGACGATACAACCGCTTATGTATGAGTCATGTAGTGAAAAGAGAGTGCACGGGTACCTTCGTCTCATCTCGTAGGCGAGGATAAAGAAAAGGGTTTAATATGCTTTATTTTGCTGATGGCTTTCGTGTATTCTAGCAATCACGGGCTAGGACTGGGTCGATATGTATACATGTGGTAAGTCCCCCAGTCTAGCGCAGTATAATGCCTGATTATGGTATGCTAGACTAACGTTTGTTGTGCATGTCATAGCCGATTGCTGACGTATGAGCCTCAAGGCGTTGAGCCTCAAGGAGTCTGGGCTTAAGGGTTCCGAGTCTAAAGGGTCAGAGCCTAAGAGATCAGGGCCTAAGGGGTGAGAGTCTAAGGGCGTCAGAGCCTAAGGGCGTCAAAGCCTGAATGACGTCTGAGCCTGAATGACGTTTGAGCCTGAGTGGTGTCACAGCCAGAATGGCGTCTAAGCCCGTTGGCGTTGAGCATGTCGGCGTCGGATCCCGTTGGCGTCGGATCCCGTTAGGGTCGGAGCCTGTTGGCATTTGAGCCTAATGTAAGGCCGCTCGGAGGGCCGAGATTGAGCGGTTTGAGGATAATGTTAGGAAATTGGGGCTGATATTGAGCCGTTTGAGGCTGTATCAGGTCGCGTTTAAGCGTATCAGGCCGTTTTAGGCGTATCGGGCCGTGTTTAAGCCGTACCAGGTCGTATCTGGTCGTGTTTAAGCCGTACCAGGCCGTTTGAGGTCGTATCAGGCCGCGTTTAACCTGTACCTGGCCGTTTGAGGCCATATATTGCCATGTTTAAGCCGTACATGGCCGTTTGAGGTCGTATTTGGTTACGTTTAAGTCGTGCCATGCCGTTTTGGGATGTAGCAGGACACGTTCAGGCCGTACCAGACCGTGTTAGGCCATACAAGGTTGTGTTAAGCCGTACCAGGCTACGTTCAGGTCGTGTCAGATCACGTCCAGGCTACGTCAGGTTGGGTCAGGTCGTTTCGGGCCACGTTCAGGCCGTGTCCAGGGTGGGTCAGGTCGTTCCAGGCCACGTTCAGGTTGTGTTCAGGCCGGGTCAGGTCGTTCCAGGCTACATTCATGTCGTGTTAGGTCATGAAGCAAGGTCATAAAACTGGGTCATGAAGCAAGGCTAGAAGGTAAGGGTGGGGAGCAAGGCTAGAAAGCTAGGTGATGCTCCCAGGCTTATAAAGCAAGGTCGTGAAACAAGGGTAGAAAGAAAGGGTGGACTTTCCACAACCTTTTTCTTTACTCTATGACATGATTTATTGCAAATAGATCTATTATTTCAATCAACTGATGATTAAATAATAAAACTTTTTTGAATGATAGCTTTTTTATGACAGACAAGTTCATAAAACTACAGAGATGAGATTTTAGAACTTGAAAAAGTGAAGTATCACCGTTACTACGTTAGTAGATCGAGACGATGAAGAGCGAAACGAGCTTGTTTGTGCCATGTCCCACGAATAGCGCCATGTTTGCATATAGTACGTAAAGCGGGTACAAGTCCGGTAAGGACTCGGTAGAGGCCGGATGCTCGGGTTTCCAGTGTAGAACGTTAAGGACCCCGTGAGAAGGAAGATATTCCTGTAGTCTGGGTAACACTAACATCGACTGAGTACTTTCGTCTTACCTCGTAGGAGAGGGTGAAGAGAAGGGTTTGAGACAATAGTGGATGTAGATCCACTATTTGTGGTATTCGTGGGAGAAGAGCCTTAGGAGGCTGTAAACTGAAGTGTGTTCTCTGTGTAACTTACTTACCCTAATTTTCTATATCAAATGGTATATATAGGGTGGAACTAGGGTAAAAGGTGATGAGATAGGGGCCTTGTGGTCTTATCCATGGATTAGGCCATTATGTGAATAATGGGCTTGTATAAGCATGAAGACTTACTAATATTTAAAAAAAAAATTAGATACATTATTTTACTTAAATTTTTAGGTTGTTTAAATTAAGAAGATAATTTTCAAGTTACGTATGTCCACTTTCTTTCATTACTTAGGATGTTTTGGTTTATGCTTTTACGTATTAAATTATGGGTTGTCTAACAAGTGCCTTTAGGGTATTATTTTATACGTTTAAATAAAGAAATTTGATGGTCATTAAACTAAAAATAACATTTAACTAAAGTAATTTTAAGTTCAGTTAATGTTTATTAAATATATGTTTTTAATTGAAAAGAAAATTTTATGTTTAATTAATACAATACATTTTAACCGGTGTCCTCAAATCACTTGTTAGACAAGTCTTTATATTATATATCTACTTTCCTATTTCATTGATGATGTCTTAAAAGAAGTAGAATTATAACATTCTCTTATACATATAAAACAGAAAGTCGGTTACTTAAAAAACTATTATGTTTGTGATTGGAAAGCGGGGTATGGTGGGTTTTGGGCCAAGACGTGGGCTGCTATACTTTTGGGCTTTTTACCCGGTTAGCTTAAGCAAACGGTTAGCATCACCGCTTCATACACGTATACGCATAAAAGAAGGGACGTGTCTTACATACCGTCCACCGCCTTGCAAGTGGTGTTCTGGATTTGCGAAATGGCTTGAAGGGATTGTTATATACGCGTGTTGGCAACTAATCAAACCCATTTGGTAGGTAGGTGGCTAAAATTCAATTTTTTTTATTGTTGCTTAATTTGTGTTTGATTTTACTAAATTCCATGATTTGGGGTTGTTGTAAATTGTGATTGGTGATGTGGGTTTTTGGTTTTGTAGTTTATATGATGGAGTAAGGCGCGGTACCAAGTGTTTGTTTTTGTGACTTACTAAAAAAGATGATTGGTTTTGGTTTTGGTTGGGTTACATGTAACAGAACCCGTATCTTGGCGTGGCGACCTCACGGTTGCAGCCATGGGGTTTTGACTACACTCTAGGCGATGATGAGACATGTCAACCGACTTTCTGTTTTATATGTATAAGAGAATTCTTAAAATAGGTTTATTCAATTGCGAAGCAGTTTTTTTTAGTGTGGAGAAAAAAGTTACATCACAAACTATTGGTTATAAGGAATATTAAGACGCTCAACAATTCATATTACAGTTGAAGCTTATGTTTTCCTTACCCTGTTATTTATTTATTGTTTAGGTTTGCGTATTGTGATCCTTGGGTATATGCATTACTTTCGTTATTACTGATTAGGTTGTGACATTTCAGATTACATGTAACAGAACTCGTATCTTGGCGTGGCGACCTCACGGTTGCAGCCATGGGGTTTTGATTATACTGTAGGCGATGATCAGAGCTGTCAGCGTTTGCTATTTGTGTAAGTGATGTTTACCGAAACCCATATCTTGGTGTGGTAACCTCACGGTTGCAGCCATGGGGTTTTGAGTACCACCTCAACAATTGCTGACCTGAGACTTTTTAGTTGTATGGCTGCGATCTGATCTTAGTCCTGCATTTGTACATATAAAACAGATGGTTGGTTACTCAAAAAAATATTATCTTCGTTAGTGGAAAACGGGGTATGGTGGGTTTTGAGCCAAGCCGTGGGCTGTTGCTTATGACCCGTATTCGGACATTTTTGAGCCTTGTGAGGCCGTTATATATGTGACCGTTCGTTAACTATAGACGAAGTTTTGCTCATTGTTTCTCTGGTTGCGTTACGGTTGCAGCCATGGGGTTTTGATTACACTGTAGGCGATCATGAGAGTTGTCAACGTTTGGTGTTTGTGTAAGTGTTGTTTACCAAAACCCATATCTTGGCGTGGTAACCTCACAGTTGCAGCCATGGGGTTTTGAGTACCACTTCAATAATTGCTGACCTGAGCCTTATACATATAAAACAGAACGTCGGTTACTTTAAAAACTATTATTTTCGTTAGTGGCAAGCGGGTTATTGTGGGCTTTGGGCCAGGGCGTGGGCTGTTGCTTATGGCCCGTGTTCCTACAGTTTTGGCCCTTTGTAGGACGTTATATGTATGACTATTCGTTTACTTTAGAAGAAGGTTTTCTCATTGTTTCTCTCTTTGCGTTATTTGAGTAGGTTAGACGGATTTCTTCATGCATGTTATCTTCTTTTGGTTGTGATTAGTTGCTGCATGTTCATTCTAGGTTGTTTGTTATCGGTTTTTAATTGCGAAGGTATCTAATGAGCCAAGCCGTGGGTTGTTGCTTATGACCCGTATTTCTGACATTTTTTAGCCTTATGAGGCTGTTATATGTGTGACCGTTCATTAACTTTGGACAAAGGTTTTCTCATTGTTTCTATGGCTGTGTTATTTAAGTAGGTAGGTCGGATTTCTTCTTGCATGTTGTCTTCTTTTGACCATGGTTAGTTGTTGCATGTTGATTCTAGGTTGTTTGTTATTTTTTTTATTGCGAAGGTATCTACTGTTGTGTAGAACTATTTGTTGTCGACGTTTGATTACACTGCATGCGATGATGAAATGTGACAACGATTGCTGTTTATGTAAGTGTTGTTTACCAAAACCCATATCTTGGTATGGCGACCTTACGGTTGCAGTCGTGGGGTTTTGAGTACCACTTCAATAATTGCTGGCCTGAGCCTTTTTAGCTGTATGACTGCGATCTGATCTCAGTCCTGTACTTATTTGTTCTCCACTTTTCCTGTTCGGTATTCGGCAAATGGATGTTGCGGTCAATATCCAGCCAAAAAAAACGAATCCTGCTACTGATGTACTTGGATTGCTTTTTCTTGGTTGAATACTGATCAACCTCCAACCAGTCTATAGGCGATGATGATAATATTCTGACCAACGCGTATGCATTTCCTTGGCCCGCATCGTGGCAGGGCAGCCACATTGAACGTGTGACTGCAGCCATTTTGATTGCCTGGTATCGCTATTGTATACATATTATCTGAGCCTCATTCGTTGCCATTATTTATGTTTTCCTATTGGTTTTGACGTGGTAGTGAAACTGTAGGTTAAATGACAAATACACGTATGTCTTTGTAGTATTTTTTGCGCGTATTTATCACGTGTGTGTTACTGTTGCTATTTCCTAAATCAGGACGCGGATACTGCATATAAAAGGTTCGCCAGCAAATCATGTTACCTACCAACTACCATCTATGTGTTTCTGTATCAATATGTTATAATTCTATTAGTGAAATGATACTATTTCGAATTCCACTATAGAATCATGGGTAGCTGCATTTTTTTGACTAACGGTTGTTTGGAATTATCCATATGTATTCAGCCGGCATGAGTTGAATCTTATCCAAGTAAATAATGGTGTCATCGATTGGAATCTTTCCACTGGGTAGAGTATTACAGTCTTCATTTGCTAATAGTGATACGGGATGTTTAAGATATTACCCTGTTCTGATCTTCCCTTCGAATTCCTTTCGTTGTCACAATGGTCTAGCAATACGTCTGGTGCAGACCGTTGCACAAAGACTCTTGAAACAGCAAAAGGAATTTGAGAGGGCGATCAGACGGGTCTCATTATCCTGAACATCACGTGTCAATATCATCGACTGACGATTGCGGTATAGTTCCGAGTGGAAATATTCAATTTGATGACACAACAATATTCGGGTGCGGAGCAAAAGGAAACCTCACAGAGCAGAACTTGTACGGGTACAGGCTTCGCGAACAACGAAAGATTCTTTCACCAAGTTGAAAGCGGGACGAATTGTTTCACACCAAATAGTGTTAGCTGACAACTATTGTTTCTGCACCGCTATGTCGTCAGGTTCTAATTCTAATACTACCCATACTTTTGCAGTCGGTAGCAGTAGAATCTTATCCAACTGAATTCTCGTGTCACTAATTGGGATCTTTCCACCCGGTAGAATATTGCACGCTTCATTTGCTAATATTGATATGAGATGTTTAAGATATTGCCCTGTTCTAATTCACCCCTCGAAACCCTTTCGTTGTCACAACAGTGTAGCAATACGTCTGGTTCAGACCTTTGCACAAAAGCCGTTGCAATAGCAAAAGGAATTCAATGGGCCGAGTAGATGGGGTCTCGCTATCTTGAACATCGCGTCTCAACATTAGTGACTGATGCTTGAAATGTACTCCCGAGTGGAAAGAGCCCACTCAGTGAAGCAACAATATTCAGGTGTAATGTTGTGTGCACAGAAGTTTTAATTGATTCACAGAAGTTATATGAGTTGCATCTTACGCAAGTAAATAGTCGTGTCAACGATTGGAATCTTTCCACTCAGTAGACTAGTGCAATCTTCATTTGATAATATTGATACGGGATGTCTAAGATATTGCCCGGTTCTCATCTTCCCCTTGGATTCCTTTCGTTGTGACAATGGTCTAGCAATACGTCTGGTGCAGACCTTTGCACAAAGACTCTTGACACAGCAAAAGGGATCTGAGCGGGCGATTAGACAGGTGCCACTATTCTGAACATCGCGCGTCAACATCATCGACTGGCGATTGAAGTATACTTCCAAGTGGAAAGATTCAACTCGATGACACAACGATATTCAAGTATGGAACAAAAGGCTCCTTCACAGAGTACAACTTGTATGGGTACATGCTACGCGAACAGCGAAAGATTCTTTCACCAAGTCGATGGTGATAAGCTCCTTGAAGATGCACGTACTCGCGTATTACTGCCTTATCGGAGTTCCTTTTAATAGGTTGCATACGGCTTGTGATAAACTTCCTCCAGTTTATGTAGTATGTTGCACTTTCAATCAGTTCGGAAACTTGATCTCTCTGCAACTAAAGAGGTAAAAGAAATCATATGCCTCAATTGTGGGTTCATTTCAGTCACATTATGCGATTCTACTTTTGTGACTTCGTAATTTTTTCACGTTGCTTTTATTTATGTGGAATTACAGGTGAGCGTAAATGAGATATTAGTAACATCTTCTGCTGATGTTGAATCGAGCGGTTTCATGTGGGCTTCTGCAGACAATTACTAATACAAACGGAGGCCCGTAATGCGTACGATAGAACCTCAAAGACCATCCCTTGTGGCTGTTAATGATCCTGAAAGCAATAACGCTACCAACGACGGTGAGAAACATGTCTTTTATTCAGCTAGGGATTTATCAGATTATTTGTCTCATAGCCATGCTGATTTTTTAAATCTTAATGATTTTATGAATCGTGTGATTGCCCTTTACTTTAAAACTATAAAAATTTGCATCTGTAGTATTTGCATATGTTAGAATTTAGTGAAAAACTTTTGATTTTGATAGTCAAATGCTGAACTTTATCCACTGTTTTTCGTTCTTACTACTTTCTCGAACTTTATACCGTTTTGCGGTGTTTGGAAGTGGCTGACTACTTCTTGTGTTGTAAGTCACAGATAATCAGAAGCGCCAAAGCACGTGAAGTAAGAGAGTAAGTTGCAGCACAAAGATAGTTCAGCAAAGGTGACGATTGTGGACACAAAGGTTGACGATGGAAAATAGAGAGCTGAGGAGTTCATGCCCTGAGGTGGCAAACTTTTTGCAGTTCGGAATCGATCGTCGCTTCTAATTTCTTAATAGCCCAAGAATACGTAAAGTTCCGATCAAGCAAGTTAGCAGGTAAAAAAATACATAAATTCTTGATGCATACCACAGTTGTACTATAGGATTGAGCTGATTGTTATTCGTTTCAAACCAAACGGCACATACAAACCTATTTTTATCTTTAGACATACATGTTTACTAAATGATGCTAGCACACGCGCATAAAAGAATAGTTTCCGTAGTAAAATGGTTGCATTATGCCCATGTGAGGTTAACCCAAACAAGGACATTTTTTGGTGTTGGTTAGTTTCTGTCTTAAACAGATTCTCAAATGCTAAGGTTTGTGACTTTTTCACTTCATGCAGGTATCGTAGCTATAAAACAACGAGCACACTGAAGTCGTGGTGGACGCCTACGGTGTGATGACAATGTCCACTTTTGTTGCAGCTGATTAAAAAAAGGGGGCGAACCCATACCTGCAACTTCATATTCTCTAAACTATAGATAAGGGGAAATTGTAACATGTACGCGCATTATCGATGCAAATAAAAAAATTGTGTATGTCATTCTGGTTATTGATTTTATGTTATTATGCTTTGTCACATGATATTTCATCGAGAAAACGTATTTTCTCGGGACAATTTGTAGTGTTCTCCGCTAACTGTGTAATGGTTTTCGCTTATGTTACTTGAAGCTTGAGAATTTATTAACGATATCGGAAACGAGTTCCAACTATCAAGTATCGCGACTTGCAACAGTATATCTAAGCTATCATACATTGTTCGTAACCATTTTTTTAAAAAAAATCGCCGCAACGCGGCGGGACCGTTCACCTCGTTAGTAATAAATATCATGTTAGAAATTAAATAGTCGGGGATTCATAACCACCAACTTAACAGTGGACTCATTTGAATATACCAAGGGTAATAGAAAAAACACTTAACACAGTTTCAAACTTTTATAGATTGATTTACATGCACTTTTTTACAATGGACCATCTATAGTACATTAAAAAGGCCTTTTCCTAATAGTAAAAAGGTACCAAGGACCACATTTGGCCTAAATAACACTTATGTTGTTTTATATGCTTTAATAAACCATTTATCTCTTACAATAGCTTTCGGTTAATCTTTGCAAGAGCCTTTTTTGTAGTCAGTTGTAGGATAGGAACTTTAATCCTTGAGAATATTGTCATTTTTGAAGTCAGTTGTAGTATAACAACCTAACTTCTATCCTTGGAAAATAGTTAAAACTACTTTGTAAGAGTCTTTTAATGTTGATATAAACAAGCTCTAATTTGTTGGTATCCGAAAGCAATATTGATAATTCCATATCAAGTGCTCCTTGCCCCTTTTGTAACTACTTTGTGGTCCATAATAATTTTATAAGAGATGCGATATTAATCATCATTTTGTTTGTGGTCCATAAGTTTGTTTCTTTGGTTGTTGCAAAAATAACTGTAAATCAAGCTTTCTTTAAATGTATGGAAATAGGTCGACTTAAAAATGCTACAGTACAAAGTTTTCTTTACCTAGAATATAGTTTGACAACAAACTATTACTACTTAATGACATATAGACTTACATACGTAACACATTCTAAGAAAGACAGTAGCACACACAAATCATAATCAAGAAGGTAGATGAACCAAGAAAAAAATGTATTTTGCATAATAATTTTGGAAAATTTTGACCCTTTTTTTATGCATATTTATGTGTATAAATTTACATTAATCTTGCAATCATTTGGAAACTTTCGACCTTTTTTTAGCTCTGCTGGGATGAAAACTATTCACCCAAGTAGCGTAGGATCCACGAAACGAAAGAAAATTGTTATAAAAACAAGTACGAAACAGTGAAAAACATTTACACATACACAACTACACAAGTATCGTAAAAGAAGGCAGTCACCAATTTACTGACAGGCATTTAATTGCCTTCGGACCTTTGACATCATCGACACGCCACTTAGCCCATTTATATCTATCTCCCCTTAAATTTCTATAACTTGCCAAATTTTCATGCTATATCTTGTATATATTTCATTTTTTGTTGTTGTTGCTACACCGTGTTATTTTCCGGCTACTTTATTTCGGTGAACCTTCGATCACATGATCCTAACTAGGTTCTTCAGATTGTGTATCAATTTGTAGGTGGGAGTATCAGTCTCGTAGACATAGACAAAATGTTTATAATTAGTTTTGGTAATTTCCCCTTAATCGGTTCATTAGCAGGGGAGGCCCGGAGGGTGTGCAAACCCGATTCCCGCACAGGGCACGTTTTTTAACGGGGCAATTTTTTAGAAATTTTTTAATATATATTATTATTATTATATATAATTTTTTACATAGTGCATCTGGTTGAAACAATTGTACTTCACAATACAAAATACATAACAGAACCCACCAAATTGTTTACTTCTATTTATATCTTTCTTGCAAGGTGAGGTAGGATTTCTTGATTTTCTTGACTGGGTGGGGACGCATACCAACACAACCACACCTCACATTTTCAATTTGTGAGAAATTATTTTCTTGACATGTGGTGTGGACAAAGCCCAAGAAGCAAAGACACACATTTTTTATTTTTCGTTTCTTTTCTTGGTGTCGCACACAGCCAAGGAGACACATTTTTCATTTTGATTTTTTAGACAACTTCATAAAAAACACATACACACCGACCCCAAAAGGGGGAAAAACCCTATTTTTTCTTCATCCACTAAATCATTAAATTCATTACCATCATTCCACCATCATCAAATCCCTTGTATCATCATCATCTTCATCACCATCTATACAAAACCCACAAACCATTTTATCTCATATGTTGAAAAACCTTCACTTTTGGGTTGATTTGGGGCTTTGGAGCTTAGTGAGTAAAAAGTTACAACCGAAGGATATGCATCTCGATATTGCTATTAAAGAAATAAACAGATTGATTCAATACTTCAAGGATTATAGAGAAACATGGTATTCAAAAGCGATTGAAGAAGCAAAGGAAATTGCTAGTGAATTGGGTATTGATCCGATATTTCCACAAAAGCGTTTGATTCAAAGAAAAAAACAGTTTGGTGAGAGTTCAAGTAGCCAAGAAACTTCATTTACACCTGAAGAGAACTTTAGAGTCAATTATTTCTTATATATTGTTGATCAAGCTCGTTCTTCACTTGAGACAAGATTTGAGCAATTCAAAGAGTACGAGAAATTATTTGGCTTTTTGTTTCCACATAACTTTAGGGGAATTGAAGATAAAGAACTTAAATTGTCATGTCACCTTCTTGAAAATGCACTCAGGTTTGAAGAAAGATCGGATATTGATGCTGATGAACTTTAAATGGAGTTGAAGTTATTTGACACATTACAAACCGATGAACTTAACAGCCCTATAGATGTTTTGAAGCGTTTGAAAGAGTTTGGTTATTTTCCAAATGCAACCATTGCATATAGAATATTGTTGACTATTCCAGTCACAGTTGCATCTGCAGAAAGGAGTTTTTCTAAGTTGAAGTTATTGAAATCTTATTTACGATCAACAATGTCCCAAGAAAGACTTAGTGGATTGGCCATGATAGCTATCGAGAACGGAATCTTAGAGGATATAAACTGTGAAGAGCTAATCAACCAATTTGCTATGAAGAATGCTAGGAGAGCTTCACGGATCATTGGTTAACTACGATGGTATGTATTTTTAATACTATGATTTGTTATGGATATAATTAATTGTTATAACATTAGTTATCATTTATAAAAAAAAAAAATTGCTATGAGTTAGGGGCATTTTTTTCTTGGCTCGCACTGGGTACTCAAATCCTCAGGGCCGCCACTGTTCATTAGCATTCATCCCCAATATATAATGTACAATATGGAAAGTTACATAAACCCTTAGCGGGCTGAGCTAATAACATTACACATAAATGTGAGGAATTTTCATTTGCTTACTTTTATTTTGGTGCTTACCAATGGACAAATCCCCATCATCCATCTAGATTAATCTAATGGTAGGGATTAACCTAAGATTTAATAGATAAACCTAAGTCCATGTTTTTTTTTCTTGTCTTTTTGTCTTTTTTTTTATTCATTTTTTTTTGTCTTTTTCTTTTAATTCACGTTTTTTTTTTAATTCAAGTTTTTATTTATTTATTTTTTTAATTTTTTATTTTTTTTTATTTTTTTTTAAATTCACGTTATTCACGTTTTTTTCAATTCGCTTTTTTTTTCCGCTTTCATACGTTTTCGTCTGTTTTCATACGTTTTCGTCTGTTCTCATACGTTTTCGTCTGTTTTCATACGTTTTCGTCCGTTTTCAAACGTTTTCGCCCGTTTCAATACGTTTTCGCCCGTTTTCATACGTGTTTTTACGCTTTCATAAGTTTTCGTCCATTTTCATACATATTCGTCCATTTTCTTATGTTTTCGTCCGTTTCATACGTTTTCGCCCGTTTTCTTACGTTTTTGTTCATTATTCATACGTTTTCGTCCATTTTCGTCCGTTTCCATACGTTTTCGTCTGTTTTCATACTCGTTTTTACGCTTTCATCCGTTTTCATACATATTCGTCCATTTTCTTACGTTTTCGTTCGTTTTTAAATGTTTCAGACGTTTTCATACGTTTATGAATATCACAAGTGATATTCTAAGATATTATGTGATATTCTGTGATATTCAGATAATCACATGTGATATTCTGTGATATTCAGAATATAACTTGTGATATTCTAAATATCACAAGTGATTTTTCGACTAATGTTTTGTAACATCAAAATCACAAATGATATTCAGAATATCACAAAGTGATATCCAGAAAATCACAAGTGATATTCATAATATCAAAAAGTGATATTCAGAATATCACAAAGTGATATTCAGAAAATCACAAGTGATATTCAGAATATCACAAATATATAATTTGAATAGCAACTACATAGTTTGGGGGTAATTGTTTAATCTTATTTTATTTGCTTATGACCTTATGTGATTTCGGTTTATGTTTCACAAGCTTAATTTGCTTATTTTGAAACTTATAAAAATATGTAAGTTTATATTTACCACGTATAAAGAGAAAATGGTCAAATTTTGGTTTAGAGTTCATACATATTCATCCGTTTTCATACGTTTTCGTCGGGTTTTAAATGTTTTTGGTCGTTTTCATATGTCTCTGAATATCACAAGTGACATTCTGTGATATCACAAGTGATATTCTGAGTATCACAAATGATATTCTGAATATCACAAGTGATATTCTGTGATATCCAGATGATCAACAAGTGATATTCTGAATATTACAAGTGATTTTCAACTAATGTTTTGTAACATGAAAATCACAAGTGATATTCAGAATACCACAAAGTGATATCCAGAAAATCACAAGTGATATTCATAATATCACAAAGTGATATTCAGAAAATCACAAGTAATATTCAGAATATCAAAAAGTGATATTCTGAATATCACTTGTGATAGTCAGAAACGTAAGAAAATGGACGAAAACGTATGAAAACGGACGAAAACGTATGAAAGCGTAAAAACACGTTTGAAAATGGATGAACGTATGAAAAAATGACGAAAACGAAAGAAAACTGATGAAAACGGACGAAAACGTATGAAAACGGATGAAAACGTATGAAAACGGACGAAAACATATGAAAATGTATGAAAACGGACAAAAACGTATGAAAACGGACGAAAACGTATGAAAATAGACGAAAATGAAGAAAAAAACGTGAATTAATAAAAAAAACGCGAATTAAAAAAAACGAATTAAAAAAAAACGCTAATTAGAAAAAATAAAAATAAAAATAAACGTGAATTAAATAAAAAACGTTCATTTAAAAAAAAAGAAAAAAAAATATGTAAATAAAAAAAGAAAGACAAAAAGACAAGAAAAAAAACATGGACTTAGGTTTACCTTTTAAATATTAAGTTAATCCCCACCATTAGATCAAACTAGATGGATGGTGGAAATTTATCCCTTAGTAAGTATGAATTTGTGGGTAAGCAAAATAAAGTGCCTCAATAATAATAATAGACTAATACTAATGCAAGTTAATATTCGGCTAATATTTATTACATGTTTGGATCAAAATGCCATAAAAAGTTCACTAATTTATTAAAATGCCACTCCATATGTCACCCTCAAATGACACATGTCACCCTTAGAGTTCTTCTTACACTTCTTACATTAAGCTAATATCTTAGGCTAACCCCTCTCGATAGAGATAACACTAATTGAGATTGGTGATATATATTAGTAATGGGGTGAGTTATCCACACCCTTTCATAGGAAGGGTTTGCAATAATTGGACGCATCGTCGGGTTGTACGATGTGCATCGCGAATTGTACGGTTTGACTAAACTCTTATGATGTGACAATATAGGGAGGGTTCCTGTTAGTTTCCCATATTAGTAACACAAGCATCAATATAAGAAATAGAGAAGAGATAGATCGGTTGAACACACTAACACACACATGAATACAATATAAGAAAGGTTATGCGTAGGAGTGATATTAGAAATGAACAACCAACCTTCAATAGAAGGTTTACAAGAGGTATTTATAGGGCAAGGAGCTAGGGCAACACATCTAGACTCCTTCCCTTCTTATGGGCATGGGCCAAGGCTTATGGGCCTTCTACATAAGCCTTAGCTTAATAACAAACATAAAGGCCATATTAAGCTAACTATTACATATGAATCACTAACACTTGAATTAAGGTTTAGGAGTGATTCCAACAATCTCCCCCTAAGTGTTGGTGATGAATGAAAGAGTAATAAACGTTGTAGGTGCATATGTAATAGTAGCTTTGACGTCTTCTGACATTCTTCTTTCTTGTGAGAAGAAGTGTCTTGATTCGAACAATCTCCCCAGAGTAGAGAAATTGTTTCCTATGAACAGTTCTGTTTTGACGTCATCATTTTCTTTGTTCTTTGATCTTTGTTCTTTGTGATGATAGTGATAGTATGTTGTTGTTGTCTGCATCAGGTCTGCTTCGTTGCTCCAGTGTCTCCACGTCTTTCTCCAACATGCTCACACGCTCTTTAACGTTGGATTACAGTACTGATGAAGTTCTCTTAGTCTTTAAACTTTGTAGATTCTTTGATTTGACGAAGAATCATTCTGACTTTTGTGTTGCCTTTTGAGAGAACTTGCATTAGTGATGATGTTGGTATGAGCATGTGAAGAATCTGCACGATCAGTCCGCTCCTGAGCTTCCATAAGAAGAAAACATACACACGGTTAGTAACAAGCGGATTCCGACACTTACAAGTTTGAATTTCGAGGGTGTTAACAGCATAGTGTGAAAACACATCTCTAATTCTCACAAAGGCCATTCCTGAACTGGACTCCCACAAGTGAGATAACACGATGTACCGAAGTACACCTACAGTTCAGATGAGTCGCTGAGGTACACCGAAGCATCACCTCACGACTGTAGACCGTTTAAGACACACTAAGCGTAATCCACGGGGAGTTACCGAAGTGACCTGCTGTCAGGGCGGTTAGATGTTGACCCTGGCAGGAGTTTCCATTTAATCACTGAGGATCACAATTGTGAACCTCTCATAAATGTTCTCGACAGATTGCTAAGATCTGTGAAGGACACGATAAAGTATCACTTGCGTTCTTATTGTTGAACGACAAGCGATAAAATGTCAAGTGTACCTAAGAGATCTTTTGATGAATCTCGTGGCTCTAGACTCAATAGTGCACTTTGGTTTTCCTGAGCGGAGACTAGCGAGAGGGTCTCCTTCTTCAATACAAGCAATCTCTAAGAGAAAGCCGATAGTTTACGTAGGGTTCCCTGTGAGAATGAAACAAGCTTCTGTTGAGAAAAACTTGAGTGGCTAAGAAGGTTTAGTGCATGCGTCACTGGGTCCATGACGACTTTTATCTTCAATACCGGTGTCATCAAGTGACAACCAGTAGCATATGAATTGAACCCGATGTCTGCCCTAAGTTGAATAATCTGGAGGGCTATTTCTTTTCAACCTTTTCTTTGCTTTTATTTTTAATTCTTCAACTCCTTCTTTCTCCGATTCTCATTTTCTCATTTTTTATAATCATACCTAAGGACTTCTAAGTACTAACTATTTGTGATGTCCTTGGGTAGATCCCTCCGGCTCTGGCGGATCATAGGACGGTTATTCCTAACCTTAGTCATCTTATAACTCCATGACTAACCTATGTTGTCACAAAACCATTTTCTTGAAAATCTCTCAAAGTGTTTGTGAATGAAAGACATTTTGTATCACTGTGAGAGTTTTATCTTTTAGCAGAAATACTCCCCCTCCACACGTGCTTAAGTGTTTAGACGGAAATCTGCACGGTGAGAGAAGAGCGCGCACTTTTGAATTGATTGACTCAAGATAGACAATCCCCCACGAGACACGGTTACGTTGCATAGTTAAAGAGTTACATTGTCACCTTTTAGGTGACAACTAGCTCTAATAACTACCTTGAAGGTGTGGACAAACCTCGAAAGGTTGTCAAACCCGTCAAAGTTCATGTCTATCTAGAGCTTCTCGAATAGGTACAATCTACTCGGATAAGTCTAGGAAGACAAATCTTTTCGATTTATGACAGTTCAGAGCTCGTCAATTCATGAGTTAAGTCTTTTCACACGACGATTCAATAGCAAATCAACATATTTCTTATCACAATAATTTTCTCCCCCTAAAAAATGGCATATAAATGTTATTTTTGATAACGTTTTGATATTAAATATGACCATTTCGAGTTTTGTGGGAAGATTATCACGAAGAACAATTTGTGAACAAATTTTTAGCAAATACTCCCCCTCAACAAGTAATACTAACTTTTGAGGTTTTGAAAACATAAGGGGAAGTACTTGTTCTTTTGAGCAAAACTTTGAAAAATGAAAGTTTTGATAAGTTTTACTCAAAAATAAGAAGCTTTCGCTCCTTTTATAGGATTGTGGCACTGAAGCGTACCACAGGGTCCTTTCATTACAAGAACGAGGTTGTACACTGTGATGTGTGCACAAGCCATTGTCAGATAATCAAGCAAACAAAATCACAATCAAGAGAGTACCCAATGATTACAGATGATCAGCTACTTTCTAAGGATGTTGGAAAGTCAGAATCAGAAAGTTTGGTCATCCTCCCACATAGCTCTCCAACCATTGCATCTGATCCCGATGAATCAAACATTCATCAATCCTAGTGATAAATCAACGAACATCCTTGCGATCCTTTGAATTCCATCTCTTCGTCTGAATTATACCCAACTCAATGTCCTTCAATCGATCTGTCAATCAATCTCGAACCATCTCCAGGGTGGCGTCATAGAACTTAGTGAATTTCATCGAAAGCCATGAAGCAAGTATGATGATTTTCACTTTGGTAGACAAACCCAAACTTTTGTTTATGAACGATTTTGTACTGAGGTTCTTGATTGATTCCGATGAAGTGTAGAATTTAGGTAAGATTCGAGCCCGAGGTGGAGAACTTCAACACGCTCTTTGATTTGAAACGTATGAAAACAAGGAGTGCAGTAATGTACTTGATCTAAATTTCGGTTGAGGTTCTGGTTGGGGCTCAGGTATGTCGTGATCCTCACCACCAGTGTATGTAAAGTGATCAACGGTTTTCTCCATTGGTGGTGTGGTTTCTGAATCCCTTGGTTGATCAGATGGTGGTGGCTGTGTAGCTTGTTGTGTAGTAGTGATAACTTGCTTGACCATTTGACGAATCATTGGATGGAGTTGCCTTCTTAACAGATTTTGTTGGTGACTTAGTTGTTTCTTTGTTGATGGAGGTGGTGATTGAGATGATGATTTGGGTTTGGTGGAAGTGTCAAGAGGTGGTTCAGGAGACTGTTGAGGTTTGTGTATTGGATTGTCAACTATTTAGTTGACTGATTCCTTTTTAGACTTTTCCTCCTCAGCTCTAGCAGCTTCTTTTGCCTCTTTTTGAATCATTTCCTCTTCAGCCGCCAAATTATCATCATCAGGGACTCTTTCATCCTTATCATGATCGTAATCTCCTTCGTCATATATTTCCACATCTTCACCATGATTTTCTTCTTGCGGATGTTTTAGTTGTTGTTGTGGTTGCTTCATTTCAACAGTTGTGGTGACAGTGACACCTTGATCCTTACCGGGTTGATTAACCGGATCAGATGGGGTAAGAGATGTTTGCAATGGATCTTCCATAAGTGGAGGACTACTACTTGACCCTCCTGCCCCACCGGGTTGATTAACCGGAAAGGTTGAAGCATAGTATTTCATCCTTTTCTGCTTTAATGTCTTATGAAATTTTATTTCCTCTTCCATTGAATTATACTCATCATCAGGATGACTTTGTGAGCATGAATTTGAATGGATGTTGCAGAAGGATGTCCACAGCAATTTTGCAAGATGATTATGAGCATATGAAGTTGTTGAAGATGACACGGAGATTGTTCTTGCCAATTGTTTTGTCGTATCCATCTGGGAATGTGTTTCCCATCAAGAGCTCTGCTGGGGCATTGATGATTGCTTGATTTGCAGCCATTTTGTGATCTGAAAGACATTAGACAAAAAGACAGACATATGGAAACACAATGTGTTTGTTTTAGTCTGATTTATTATCTAATTCCATGTTTGATGGTATCATGTTTATGTTAGTTACAAGTCCTAAGTCACATTTTTCTAATTGATTGAAGTTGATGTGAAAAGTTACGTGAACATGTTAATTTTGAAATTTCAAAGTCCAATTTTTCACTTAACACACAACATATTAACTTTTGTAAGCTTATACGAAACATCAGGTATTTGTGACTTATGCGTAACATTTAACAAGTAACATATGCGTAATAAGCCAAAATGTAGTGAACAGTGGGTTATGAGAAACAAGGATCCTTATGCGTAAGAAAGGAGATTATGCGTAGGATTAAGCTAAAGCGTAAGACCAAGCTTATGCGTAAGAGTTTCTTATGCGTAAGACAAGTTTAAAGGCTTTAGGCTTACGCGTAGGAATAAGCAAGATGTTACGCGTAAAGTTTACTCGTAAGAGTAAAGCTTATGCGTAGCAAGCCTTGTTTACGAATATCTTTCCAAGATACGCGTAATCCACTGTAGACCTTTTATGCGTAAGAGTTACGCGTAAGATTTCTCTTAGGCGTTACCTTTACGCATAAAAGTATTCTTTAAGCGTAACGGTTTGAACACCTGAAGATTCTGACATTACGAATAATTAACCTGTTAACTATAAACATGAAAACTTGATTGCAGTTAATTCCAAACATCTTTTAGATCACAAAACAAGCATAAGAACATATCAGATACACACAGAAAGACTTAGGCATAAAATTACTTAAACCCTAAACCCTTAATCTACGTGTAAGGGATATAGCTACACAAATCAAACAAGAATGTTTCTGGAGTGTCCTAGATGTCATATGAGTGCAATGGAACAAGATTTAACACATTTCCACCATAGAATCAGAAGATTTATGGGAGATGAACCCTAAAAAACCTAAAACATAAATTCATACAGTTTAGATGTTTCTGGGCTAATTTAAAGGTTCAAAAACATGCATATAAACTTATTCTAACACTTTCTTGACTACCTAATAACATATCACAGAATAGAAAAGCCTTAGATGAACGCAAGAACCCTAGAATTCAACTTAATGAAATTTAAGATTCAGGATGGTTTTGGACGATTGAAACAAGTTTAATAGACACTAAGAAAGGTTTTAACACAACTCATTTCAATCCAAACACTTTTATGCATAAACACCCAATTCGTTCGAGTGAACAATTTTCCAAAATCAGTTTAAAGAGTTTTAACCGTTGGATTTGAAAGATTTTTGAAATCCTTGTTTAGAATCTTGATCAAAACAATTTAGAACTTACAGATTATGAACAGCTTGAACGGATTTAGAAGATTTGATTTGGGCCGTTTGATCTTGGTGGTTTAGGAGTAAATGATTTTGTTAAAATTAATTTGCCAAGTTGACACATTCAGTCCCTCAACCTTAAAGAGGTTCCAACCAAGATCCTTTAACTTCCGTTTAGGTTAGACAAAACACATGTAAGGAAAGAAACTTAACGATACTCCCCCTCGACTTTTGAAATAATGAATTTTGAAGACATTTGAGTCCGAGGAGAGTATTTGACAAGAAACGTATCCACCATTTTGGAAGAAACAACATATTTTTGAAAATATGGAAGTACAAGGTTTTATGAAACTGAAAAATATTTACTTTCTCCCCCTCAACACTTGTTCGGGAAAAATAGTGAAAGATTTGATAGAACAAAGTGTTGGCTGAAGATTTATACTTGCGATGTTTGAAAGAATTTAGATAGAAGAATATTTTTGAGATTTTCTGATTTTATATTTTGTATTTTGTTTTGGAAAAACATATTTACAAAAGATGTTTTGGTGTTTGACTGGTTTTTAAGAATGTTTTAAAAGTTCATCCAGTTCCTCTGGAGTCAAACACCGTATACTAATCCGGTGGACCAACTCATTAAACCTAGCAGGAGCTAAGGCTTTGATGAGAAGATCTGCCAGTTGGTATTCAATACCCACAAAGTATAATTCAACTGTACCCTGTTCCACGTGCTCCTTGATGAAATGATATCGAAGATCGATGTGCTTTGATTTCGAATGTTGAACAGTGTTGCACGAGATCGCAATAGCACTCCGATTGTCGCAGTACAAAGGGATTCTGTCAAATACATAACCATAGCCTTTGAGTTGTGTTCTTATCCAAATGACTTGAGCACAACACGCCGACATGGCTACATATTCTGCTTCGGTTGATGACAGCGATGTACAGTCTTGCTTCTTCGATTGCCATGACACCAGTTTATCACCAAGAAATTGTAATGCTCCTGAAGTACTTTTCCGTGAATCTAAGCATCCTGCGTGGTCAGCGTCTGAAAAAGCTATTAGTTCAAAACCAGAATCCTTCGGATACTAGATCCCCAAGTTAATGGTTCCCTTGATGTATCAGAGAATTCTTTTAGCCTCAGAGAGGTGGGTTTCAGTTGGTCTCGACTGATAATGGGAGCAAAGATATACAACAAAAACAATATCAGGCCTGCTAGCTGTTAGATACATGAGAGACCCAATAATACTACGGTATTTGGTAGGGTCCACCAATTTCCCATGTAAATCAGCGTCTAGCTTCTTGGTGTGAGCCATTGGTGTGGCATAGGTGTCATAGTTTTGCATTCCAAATTTGTTAAGAAGTTCAAGGGCATATTTGGACTGACTCAAGAAAATATTACGGGGGGATTGGTGAACTTGCATTCCGAGAAAGAATGTGAGTTCACCCATCATTGACATTTCAAAATGTTTTGTCATTAATTTTGCAAAAGCATTTGAGTATTTTAAGTGTGTTGACCCAAAAATGATGTCATCCACATAAATTTGAACAATTAAGATGTGAGCCCCGTGATATTGTATGAAAAGTGTAGGATCGACCGAACCTTTGGTGAATTTATTGGCAATGAGGAAGGATGATAACTTATCGTACCACGCCCTTGGAGCTTGTTTGAGACCGTACAGAGCTTTGTTCAGTTTGTAGACATGGTTCGGGAACTCGGGATCAACGAATCCTTCTGGTTGGCTGACATAAACCGTTTCTTTCAGTTGACCATTCAAAAAAGCAGTTTTGACGTCCATCTGAAAGACCGTTATGTTCATATGAGCTGCGAACGCGAGAAAGATCCGAACAGCCTCAAGGCGAGCAACCGGAGCGAATGATTCTTCAAAGTCAATACCCTCTTCCTGTCTATAACCCTTAGCTACCAGACGTGACTTATTTCTGATTACGTTCCCTTCATCATCCAATTTGTTCTTCCAAATCCATTTTAGACCAATGACATAGACCCCTGTTGGTCTTTTAACTAGTTCCCATACTTCAAGACGTTTGAATTGGTTGAGTTCTTCTTGCATGGATTCAATCCAGTTGTCTTTTGTCATTGCGTCTTTAATGTTTTTAGGCTCAGATTGGCAGACAGTGAGTGCATAAATGCAATGTTCACCATCTGTGTGAAGACGTTGTCTTGTTACGACGGGTTGATTCGAGTTACCAATAATATTCTCAAGAGGATGGTCTTTTGTCCAACGATGTGTAAAGGGTTGATGTTGGTATACATTGTGCAGATTTTGAGGATTCAAATGGCTTGTAGATGATTCCGCGACATCAGGTGCAGCAGTTTCATTAGCAAACGGGTTAAAGAACGCATTTGGATCAAAATCTGCAGGTGGGGGTACTTCATTAATAACATCATCAGCTGGTTCAGCGTCGTTGGAAGCAGTTTGTTCAACTGTTGTTGTAGAGTCAACTGGTGGTGCTTCTTCAACAGTAGTTGTTGTAGCAGATGTATCAGGTATAAGAGTATGATCAGGTTGAGCTGCGGAAATAGCGGATACACCTGGAGCACGTTCATCAATGTCATCACTAAAAAGCGGAGCAAAGAGCTTTTCCATTTGTTGACGAGTAAGCTGGGGGCTTGGTTCAGCTGATGATGGGGTTTGAGGGAAGTTTAAACGGTTGTGATCGGGTTCCAAGCTGTTATGCTCAAAAGCCATTGTGAAGAAGTTTCAGAATCAGCTTCCCCCCAAACTGACAACTGTCTTTAGCAGATTTGAAACTTTGATGAAGTCTACATTTCCTCTAACTTTTGAAGGTTTTAGTATGCAGCGGAATTTGTAGATGAGCTGTAAACCACACAAAGAAAATCTGACTAATTGCGGAAGATCCGTTCGAGGGTAACATACTGGAAATCAACAAGATCTTCTCACGTATGTAGACGCATCACACCAAACAAACCACGAAAGACGAAATGATACGACTTTCCCCTGAATGTTGTGGTCTTTCGGAATACTAATCACCTGTGAATATGCAATAACTCGATACCAAGACCGTGTGTGAGGCATCATAACATCATATTTGGGTAACTTCACACAAGATCACCCGTGAAATTGAGACGATAACACCAAAGTGAGACGTTTGAGCCACAGATCGTCTTATTTCTTCCTCCTAATTGAAGAAATTCAAGAAGGCATTGGGTTTTTGCAAAGAAGCATGTAGAAGAACAAGGAAGCAATGACCACCTACACACTCTCTCCCCCTCGATGTTTTCAATGATTCAGAATCATACACCACGTATGTTGATGATGAATTAAAGACAGCGAAACCATGTATAAGGAGACAGCGAAACCATGTATGTTCAATTAAACGAACAAGTGTGAAGTACCATAAATATCTCGAGAGAATCAACTGCTGATAAAAACTTCTCTGTTCATTATGTTGATCATCAGCTGTGTCATTGTTGTTAGAAGCAGTTTGATCTTCTGTTATCGAAGATTCAATGGGAGGTGCAGTTACAGCAACGATTGTTGTTGTAGATTCAGGTGTATCTGAAATTAGAGTGTTGTCAGGTTGTGCAGCGGAAACATTCGATACATCTGAAGCACGACTTTGGGCAGAATCTTTAACCAGAGGAGCAAGCAATGTTTCCAATTCTTGACGATTAAGTACAATGGTGGAGCAGCTGATGGATCATTAAGTTTTGGACGGTGAGAAACGGGTCCTACGCTGTATTGCAGTAGAAGCCATTGCTGTTGTACCTTCATAGAAAAAATAGGAGGGGGACAAGAAAGAAGAAACATGGATCCCCAAGTGTAACTGGGTTCCAGATGTTAGAGGCATAAAGATGTAGTGTCAATTATCTTCTTGACACCTGAACATGCTATTTTGATAAGATCATTTCCTACCTCAGGGATGGATGTTGTGGGTTTCACACTTGTGTTGATGCAACTACTTAGTATTTTGCCTGTAGGAATCCACCTAAGACCAACAATGTTGAAAACTCTACCCGTTGGAATCAATCTAAGGTTAGATCTAGGGGATGTTGAAACTTCTTTTGGGAAGAGTCTGCGTCCTATATTGATCCACCTAATAGGTTTCTGAAATTTTACGTTTAGATCAACGGGTTTATTTTTAACAATTTGTTGAGTAAACTTAAGTTTTGGTTTGCTACTACAAGAAGTGTTATGCAACACACTAGAAGGTATCACACTAGGTCGTGAACCTAAGATTCCATCCTTTTGGAGTAGTGCTCTTTTCCTAGCCTTTTCTAGATCATAGTTCTTGTGCAAGTCCTTTGTATCATATGAATTTTGAATTTTGATGCTCGGTTTAGACATTGTTTTAGAACTACTCCTAGACTGGCCAGAAGCAGCCACATGTTGAGGTTTAACAGAAACAGGTATATCAGAAACAGGTTTAATGTAAGCATGTTTAACAGAAACAGAAGCATTATGCTTTGGCCCGGAATGTGGGGTGACTGGTGTCAAATGATTATTCTCAACAACTTGGGAGGCAAACCGTGGTTTTGAAGATTTTGATCGTTCAGATTTAAAATCAGTTGGTTGTCTAACTACTGATTGATTTTTGATTGGTTGAAGAGACGATTTCCCCAAGATTGTTGGTTTTGTAAACTTAGTATCTACACTCTTGCCAGTTAATCTTCTCAGTTTGTTTTGTAAAGCAACATGTGCAAGCCCCTTTGCTTGAAGTTGAGCCTTTAAATGCTCATTTTCTTTTACTAATAAATCCACACGATTACTTTGTTCATTTGAATACTGACCATTGTGTTCTGAAGAAAAAGATTTGTTTTGTAATTTAAGTTCAAGAGAGATGCAATGTGCCTCTAGTTTTGAAAAATCTTTATGAAACTGAGCAATGGTCTTTTTTAGAAGAATGATTTCAGATTTAAGAGTTTGATTTGACGTTTCAGTTGAATTGATTGCAAGTAAGGGCTCAGACATAAGACAGTTGTCTGGACATTGTGCAACACATTGGTCAACCTCTCCTTCATTTCTGAGATCAGGTTGCTCAGTATGTTGTTTCACATTTGCAGGCAGAATATGATCAACAGTAGATTGTACCTCGACCATCTGTTTTGTGCCAGTGTCATAGGTGGGTATGATATCTTCCTCAACCATTTGTTCTTTGTCAAAGTTGGGCTCTGTGTCATAGATGGGTAAGATATCTTCTCCAGATCTGCTGCTGTCATCCTGCTTTTCTAATGCTACAACCTCATTGTCCGCATTACCGACAGATGCAATAATCACAACATTCTAAACATCCCTTTGAGCATTCCTTCCATGTACATCAACTCTTTCACCTTGCACGACTGCAGGATTTCGCGAATTTGATGATGCCTGACGCTTGGAATTTTTAATTATTGAGTGCACCTTCTCTTTCAGAACAATAAATCCTTCTTCCAATTCCACAAATGCTTTATCAGAATACATTGATTTAAACACACTCTCTCTCTCTCGTGCAGAAGAATCAAAGAGAAAATGTGCGAAGTCGATATAGCACACAGAAGGTCGATATAGTGAATTGCAATTTCCCTCCAAAAATAATTTTGAAAAATTTTGACTCTCAAAATTTGAAATTCACTATAAAATTCAATTATAAGGTTGTAAGAAAAATTTGAGTTATGACAATTTTGACGCCATATTTGACCCGAAAAATTCGAATTTGGGCCCAAAAATTTGAATTTTTGACCAAACTTTTCGCAGTTAAACCAAAATTTGAATCTCGCGTAAAAATTGAACGTTTAGTCTCCCCTAAAAATTAAATTTTACTCAAATTTTCCCGCCAAAAAACTTTTTTTTTTTTTTTTTGATAACTTGTGTTGATGGATCTTTGTAGTCGAATGAAACTTGTTGTTTGTTGAAGAAGTGCTTAGGTGTAGAAAACGAGCTTATGCGTAGAGGAAACCTTATGCGTAATACTCAACCTTATGCGTAAAAGATAACTTACGCGTAAGAATAGGGCTTACGCGTAAGAATTGAGAAACACTAAGATTAGGCGTAAACTGAAAGTTAGACGTAGAAAACTTATGCGTAAGATTAGCTTATGCGTAAGACAAGGCTTAGGCGTAAGAAAAAGCTTATGCGTAAAGAGTTCTACGCGTAAGTTTAAGCTTATGCGTAAAATTAGGGTTTTGCCCAAAAAATCCTTTACACTATCACAGTGTAAATGATATCCAAAGTCGAAGTGTTTTCAGGCTTATCCAAGCAAGAAAACACTGAGTAAACCACAAAACTGAAGATCAAACCACGGATTTCTTATGCGTAAGTTTAGGGTTTCGCTTACGAGTAGAAAGTACCAAAAACTGATTTTATGCTCAAAAGTGTTTAGAAACTTGATTTTTATGATGAAATAGCTTCAATATCACCAAAATAACAAGAAAGTTTAAAACTTGATGATCCAAAACTCTTTTTCACCTTACGAGTAGAAAGTAGTACACGAATGAAATCAAGCTTAAAAAGGATTCTACACACGTAAAGTTTCAAACTTTTTGCCTAAAACTTAAACTTTAACACCTAATAACCTTGAAAGTACAAGAATCTTGGATTTGAAAGTGTAAAAAATGAGTTTTTAAGCGTATGAAAGATGGAAAACGTGAAACTTATGCGTATGAAAAAAACTTCAAAAAACAAGAAACGTTTCACCCAACTATTTGGCCAATGATACCACTGTTAGTTTCCCATATTAGTAACACAAACATCAATATAAGAAATAGAGAAGAGATAGATCGGTTGAACACACTAACACACACACGAATACAATATAAGAAAGGTTATGCGTAGGAGTGATATTAGAAATGAACAACCAACCTTCAATAGAAGATTTACAAGAGGTATTTATAGGGCAAGGAGCTAGGGCAACACATCTAGACTCCTTCCCTTCTTATGGGCATGGGTCAAGGCTTATGAGCCTTCTACATAAGCCTTAGCTTAATAACAAACATAAAGGCCATATTAAGCTAACTATTACATATGAATCACTAACACTTGAATTAAGATTTATGAGTGATTCCAACAGTTCCTATATCACATCCCATTAGTAATTACACTTTTCTCATTTTAGAGGTTTTAATTATAATTATACATAGTTTTATTGTTTACATATATGTAGTAGAGATTAGTTCTAGTAATAAACTCTTTTACTTTATTTTTATACTGATGTAAATCATTGCAACGCTTGTCTTCCTCTCTTTTTGCTTATTCTCGGTCTGTCACCATTACTCTTCTACCATTTTGTAATATACAATTTATCATCATCCATTACTCTTCTACTATTTTTTTTATATAGTTTATTATTATACCCGATTACCCGAATATGTCGGTACTTAAGTGTGTGAGGTGTGGGAGCGAGAAAACATGGAAGAAAAGGTTGTCTCACAATGAAAGAGACACCACCTTTCGCGGGAAAAGAGGGGCCCAAAAAGAAACCTCCAAAGTGTTATTTAAGTCCCAAAAGAAAAGAAGAGAAAGATAGAATTGTTTAGATGAGAGAGTGTTAGTATTTAGTGGTTGTTTTGCGTGATTATTTATGTTTTAGGAGTATTTTTAAATGAAAATAATAATAATAATAGTAATAATAATGCAATTGTTAAAAGAAAGTTGAGAAAAAAATAGAAGAATTTTCTTGTTTTGATAATATAGAGCTTATGTGGAGAGCAAAAGCCCTTAACGACACCGTCACTCTAAAGAAGATCTTTATGTACACGTTTACCTTAAATTACGACCACATTCAGTTTAAGTTAATAATTTATCACCAAGGACATCATTAACTAGACTAATGCTTTTAGGCTGGTTCCAGTAATGCAAGGAGATCGATATACACGATCGATCGTGTATCGATCTCCCTACTGTGGATCCAATCGATCGACAAAAAAAAACCCAACTTAGTCCTACATGCGATCGAATAAAACTTGGACATTGGGTGGGGTTATTTCCAACCGTTGCATGCAATGTTCAGACCAAAAAAAAAAAAAAAAATAGAAAAAAAAAGGAAGAAGAAATTTATCATGGTCGCCCTTACTGGGGAACCTAATCGCATGAAGGTCGTTGGAGAGAAAAAGCTGACATGACGGTGAAAATGAAAGAGATTAAATCCCCTTACCGAAACCAGCCTTACCTCTCTATTAGCACTGAAGCAAATGCGACCCTAGCAAAAATAAAATAGAATCCCAGTTGTACTCGTACGGTGTAACATACTTTTGATGTTAAAAAACATTTAGAGTACTTTTTTGCCAGCCAACATCTGCCTAGCAGAGTTGGTAAGGCATTTGCCTTTGGGGGAAAAGACCAAGGTTCAAACCTTGGCAATGAGATTTCATGTAATAGGATTTCATGTAATAGGGTAGTATAGAAAGTCAATTTTCAAAAAAAAAGTACTTTTTTGCCAATGTTAAATTTGTTTTACCATATGTGCACATCTGTACCTATTCGTCCTATGATGGGTCAGCTGACATTGCTTAATTCATGAACGAACAATCTCTTTATTTAGGCTGCTCCACTTAAGGCATTTAATCCCCCTCATTTTCTCTGTCACGTCAGTTTTCTCTCTCCAGCGACCTTCTGGTGATTGGGTGCTCCAGTAAAAGCGACCATGATCATTTTTTATTTTTTATTTTTTTTTAAACATTTTTAAAACAAACTAAAATTTCATTAATAATTAAACTGTTACATAATAATTCTAATAAAATAAAAACATTACGAAACATATTAAAACATTACAACACTTATTAAAGACTAATAATCTAAGTTGTGGCATGCCTTGATCGAATCTTTGATTACCTGCATTTTTTATCGTTGTAGTGCGGGCAAAGATGGGTCGATTGGCGTGCAATAGAATATGATGTCTTTTTCATATTTCTTTTATCGCTCAAATTCAAGTTTTTCTTGTTCTAGTGCCAATCTTTTGTCTTCCGTTTCTGCTTTCTTTTGCTCCAGCTCCAACTCTTTTTACCTTTGATCCAGCTCTTTCTTTTTCAAATCGTAGTATCCGTCTGCCAGCTCCTTCTTCTTTCCCAATGCCATGGACTTAATACTTTTTCATTTCTCGGCAACACCTTTGGAACCCTCCGAAGATTTCTTCTTATTCTTCTTAGCGGTATCACGACCAATTGGTCGCTCAGGCACAGGCACATCCGAGTCGGTTTCAGAAGTCCTTGCTTTTTTCGACTCTCATCTTGGCTTAAAAAAGCCGGCATCTCATTATCCTTCCAAACCGAATGGTCCCTCAAAATTTCCCAATAATGCTCCAATACAAACGCATGATTACACACTATTTGGTATTCATCACACGTTCGTCTATAAACAGTGAGGTCATTATCACCACTTCCGTAATTCTTATAAGCATTGTTGTAAATGGCACAAAATTGACCAACTCTAGGACGAATCCTATTTTTCCACTTGGTAATGATACAGTTGTACGTTCTTTCTGCACCAACCTCCTTTTCAAAGTAAGCAATGGCTTTCTGCCAAAATCCCTTAGCATTTTGGTTGTTTCCCGTTATACTATTCTCGGATACATCACACCAAGCATTGCACAACGCGATCTCTTCTTCGCGTGTCCAAAGCGACGAATCATTCTTGGTTTCTTTCTCGACAACCTTCTTCTTCGCCTTTGCAGCTCGTTTCTTCGGTTTGACTGGTGACGTCTCTTCCGAAATAGTCTTGTCATCATCATTCGTAACCGAATCGTGATACGATCCATGAGCCGAACCTTGACCCGAACCGTGATACTCTTGAGTCGGATAACCCGAACCGGTTCCAACATAAAAATCAGGATTGGTGTATAATTGTTCTTCAAAATTAAAAGCATCAAGATTGATACGGTTAACCGGAGAATAATGTTGATAATTTGAATATGAAGACGTTGATGAATCCATTGTTGGACGATACACCGATTCGGGTGAGCCATACATAGATTGTTGGCTTCGACGGGAATGACTTTGTTGTTGTTGTTGGATGTTTTGATACGGTGGAACAAATGGACGATTTATAGGATGGTTTATAAAAAATGGATTGTTAGTTTGTTGTTGTGGAGGTTGTTGCGATTGATAATCGAAAGAAGTGGGTCGAAAATTGACGGTTGGTGAGACACCGGTTAACCGGAAATTCGGATCCGGTGTTAATTGCGAGATGTTTTGTGCCAATCGGGATTTTTGGCCTTTTTATTGTGGTGTTTTCTTAGACATTTTGATAGAGATGATTATGAGATTTTTGATAAAGAGGATTGTGAGATTTGTGAATTTAAGTGTGTAAATATGTTGTGTATTAATAGGGTAGTTTAGTAGATTTTTTTTTTTTAACCCCTAAACGGTCAAATTTTGAACTTTTAACGTTCGATTTTTATTTTTTTTGTTTGAATCTGTGACTTTTGCAACGGTATAATATTTAACACACTCACTTTTTGCATATTAAATGCCCAAGACAATCGATCGGTTGGACGACCGAGATGTGTAAAAGTTGGGACTCGATCGGTTTGCCACAGAAGGATGATCGACACTCACTCGATCGAGTGTGTCGATCGTCATATCTTACTGGAACCAGCCTTATCAAAGAGGGTATCTTTAACACATCTCTTATTTATAGTGATTCTTATTACTGGAACCAACCTTCTGTGGTAGACACCAGTAAAGTACCCTATGGGGTCACATCATAGGTTTGGGTCAAACCGTACAAGTCCGCAATGCACACCGTACAAGCCCGCGATGCATAGAGAGGGTTAATCTAAAATTATAGCCACCGTCAAAATAACCCCACCCTTATTTTATATTAGTCGAGAGGTCCTTATCGTACATCCAATCAATATACGTACTTTACTGGTGTTAAACATTAATCAAGGGTAGTCCTGCAATATCTCTGTGGAGACTGGCGAGTGTAAAAATATGCAATATCTTTGTGGACAATCAATAATTGAGGAGAGTTATTTTACATACTAATTTTTCTTACATATTAAGGGACTCATTTTTACCATCCATATAAAAAGGAATCAATAGCTGTGATTAAAAGCATTTTATTATTTCACCTATTTTTTATAATTTAAATATCTCTTAAATCGTTAATCGTTAAGTGAAAATATTTACACCGTCGCGAAGAGCATTTAATTATCTTTTTATAGACGGGAACTTTGATATACTTTCGAAAAAAAGACAAAAAATCCGTTTTTTTCACGTTTTTTCGTCTTTTTTTTACGTTACTTGAAATTTGCATGAAAAAATCATATATGATTAAACACTAATTTGAATATCAAATGTAATATTAGTGTTAAATCATATATGATATGTGATATCACATGTAATATGATATGTATATCATATGTGATTTTACACTAATATCACATGTGATATTACATATGATATGATATAATACTAATATCACATGTGATATTCAAATTAGTGTTTAATCATATATGATTTTTTAATGCAAATTTCAGTAACGTAAAAAAAACGAAAAAGCTTAAAAAAAACGTGAAAAATACGAAAAAACAAATTTGTCGAAAGTATATCAAAGTGCCTATTTATAGAAAGATAATTAAATTCTCGTCGCAATGATATTTTTTTCTCCGCTTAACGATTAACGATTTGAAAGTTATTAATATTTGAAAAAGATGATGAAAGTGGTTTTTTTAAATTGTAGGGATTAATCTCATCCATTAGATCAAATAAAAATAGATAGTGAAGATTGATCCCGTAAATAATCTTTTATCCTCAAATGATCTTAAATCATCAATAATTAGTTATTACATGTTTGTGACATTGATCCTTACTCAGCATAACGTATTGATCTACATTAACATTTTGTTAGAGCATTAGGTTTAGTTAGGCAAGCCAAAACAAAAAAACAATATAACATCATATCATCTTATGATTTTTTTCTTTTCACTTCTTTTATCACTCGCACACTAAAAAAAAACTCTCTTTAGTCTTTCAATACAAAACCACACTTTTAGGACTCATAATTTTATTTTATTTTCTATTTTTTCAAACCAACTAAATTTTCATGTATTAAAATAAAAATACAAAGTACATAAAAATACATTAAATGTAATATATATATATATATATATATATATATATATATATATATATATATATATATATATATATACATTAACTTGGATTAACTTTGCAATTTTTTAAAACTGTGACTAACTATACAATTTTTTGAAGTTTCAGGGCAAAAACTGAAAATCAACATTTTCAAAAGTTTAAAATGAGAGAAAAACAAAAACATTACATGTGTCATCTTCTTCGCTGACCACGCCCCACACACACTTTCACATACATTTTTGGACGTTTAATACAAAGAAATAAAAAAAAAAATAAGAAATCGTTTTGGCGCAAGCCACGAGAGTCACTCGCACGATATAGCAACGGGGGTTATGGTGGCGCTGGCTTTTAGGACGCAAAAAGTACATAACAAAGTTTGTAAAAGATATACGATTACTCGCGTATAGCGGCGACGGTGTATAATAGCGTCAATTTTTATTTATAAAGTTTTTGTGTATATATATAGGCATGGAGTAAATGAGAGTGAAAATAGTTAGTGAATTAAATTGTAATTAGATAATCTATTTCATTATTTTTTATAGGGTAAAATACACGGTTCGTACCTAATCTTGTACATACGCATCACGATGGGACAAAAGTTCCCTTTTTCATTGCCGGGAGTCCAAAACAAGGAGTTTATATGCTAAACTCGTCCCTTGACCATTAGCGCCGAGGTCAACGTCTGATTTATGTTAGTTAGTCGAGGGTATTATAGTCCATACACATTTATACCACACCTTAGTTAAACCAGAGAAAAGCTATTCCGTATACCATCTTGATCGTTTCCCTCCCTCGTCACACAACCCTCACATACACTTTAACAATGGCAGACAAGGACCTTACTTTTACAGCAGTAACTGATGAGATGGTAAAATATATGAAGGCCAAATATGGGGATATTTGGTTACAAGAAGATGAAATGTCTGATGAAATGTTTGAAGATTTATGCAGATTTGCGAAAGAAGCTGGAGTGATGAAAGGTTAGTTGGTTTTTTTGTATTTGTGTGATTGGCATTTTAAGGAATGAGCATAAATGACCCTATTTTATTTGACAGAAATCCGAGCAGTATCAGAATCTGCCAAAAAAAAGGGATTATAGCAAGCTAAAGGTATCTGACGATATGATTAAGAATGCCATGGCTACTTATGGGAATAAGTGGGATATAGGAGATGACATTGCTGATGTGATACTTGAAGACTTGTGGAAAAAATATGGGAATAAGGAGTTTGAGAAATGTTAGACTTAATGTTTGCAAGCTAAGAAAGTTGTAATGGGTGAACTCTGATTTCTTTATGTTTTGGCTATCTTTCCAGATACTAACTTGAAAGGAAATGAAGTTGATGTCATCATTATTTCAGACACATCTGATGATGAGTTTGGGATCATGTCTTCTAAGAGTACTACTTTGAAAGGTTCCACTTCCCAAGCTTTCAAGGCTTCCACTCCCAATGTTATACTTGGTCTTGGAGCGGCTGTGGGATGCTCCAACACAAATAGGAATGAGTGGTATGTGCCTCCCCCTAAGGACCTCAAGTCTCCCCCCATGAATATCAAGTCTCCCATCAAGAAGTTCACATGTTATTTTTAGTTGTTGATGTAATGAAGATGTATATTTTTTGGCTGATGATGGTTATTGAAAATGATACTTGTTAACATGTATATTTTGCTTTATATGGTATAATTAGGTGGTGGTGCATGTATATTTTGGCATTTTTGTTTTTATTTTGTATTTTGCATTTGCTTATGCAGTTTAGGTGGGTGTTTGGAAAAACCCATTTTGACTTATAAAGTCAACATAAACCAAAATATTAGAGGAACCACACCGAATTGTTTTAGTCTTTAAAATATCTTTTGTTTGACTTATAAAGTTAACAGATTCAAATTGTAACCAAAATTCAATTCTTATAACAAAAGAAGTACACACATGTCAGTTAAGTTACATTTAGACTGAAAGACAACATAGCATTTCTTGCAGGTAATTCACTTGGTTAATTGACTAGTAAGTGATCCATTTGGTCTTTCAGTTGTAGGTGGTTCACGTGGTGTTTGTCTTGGGCGTTCTCCATTTGGTCTTTCAGTTGCAGGTGCTTCACGTGGTATTTGACTTGGGCATTCTCCACTTGCTATTTCAGCTGCAGGTGGTACACTTTCTTCTTCATCACTACCCAAGAAAGCACCAACACTAGTAGATGCAGAAATATGTAGACTCATTACATATCCACCACTATCTCATGTAGTTGTGTTTTCCCTTGTAACACCATCTCTACCAGTATAAGATGTGTTTCCCCTTCTGTCAAGGCACACTGGACGAACATACCACATGAAATCTCTATAAGGTGGACGCCTTGCAAAAAAGGTCAATCCAGCCTTGTTTTCACTTTCAACCCAATACTCAATGCATCCATGGTGATAATATGTTGGTATGATAAAGAATTGATGACTTAAGATGTATTATATAAGTATATGGGAGTTGTGGTTGTTGAACAAGTAGATGGGAGTAACGACAGCATAAATGCTTAAAATCGAGTCAACATACGCAGGTTAGGGGGTGTTTGGAATAACCAATTCTGACTTATAAAGTCAACAAAAATAAATAAATTTCAAACATGATATTATCAAAATTGCAAATGGCTAAAAGCCTACAACCTTCTAACAGCAGTTCAACATTTTTTATCCAGCACATATGGATGTCTTGGATATAAATCCTCCACAACCACTCCATAGTAAGCTGCCTCAAACTCTGCTTCTTCTAGCCATTTTTTCCTCTTCCATTCCTCTTCAATTCTTTTGTACATTCTCTCCTCTTTCAAAAACTGCTGGAATGCTTCTTCATCTATCCTTGACTGCTCTTCATCTTCCTCCAAAATTGTGTGTTCTTCTTCTTGCTCATAAAGAGCTTCAACAAACTCTTGTTCCATAGTCTGCCTTATCTCGTCTTCATCCATCCACTACAAAAGTAATAGATTTGCACATCAACTAGAATGTAAACACACAAGAACAATCGTTATGCAAATAATAATTAAATGAATACCTGTTGCCTTCTGCCATCACAATGCCTTTTTCTACCTCGAACATTTGTTTCCTTTGTTGGTTTTGGTACTTGATCCTTGTGACACCTAGACTAATTATGTCCAACAGTTTGACAATTGAAGCATTTAATCTGTTTACGAGCTCTAGATTTACCCATTTTGATACAATTTCACTTAATTGAGGCTTTAGGTTTATGTATTCAAATTTGGGGTAAAATGTGAGAATAAAGTGCTTCCTATAACTTAATGCAAATGTGAGGACATGATAGGGGACTAAAACCTTAGTCCCCTATATTCTTACATTGTTTAAGCAAGGACCATAGTTCTACCAACACCCAATACAATCAAAACAGATATAACAACAATCAAAGAAGAATAAAAAAATTAACAAATTATAACACTAGAACATAACATATAGATTCATTAATTTCATATTAAACATTAAATATTCAGTACATATTTTTCAAAAAAAAAATGAAAACATAACCACTTGATTTCCCTTTCACATCACTTTGTCTTCCTAAGATCATCAAGGAAGTTGTTCCTGTCAAACACCTGAGAGTGTGTTTGACAGATCATCCTCCTTATCTCCAAGGCCTTCAAGACATTAGCCTTTTGCTTCTTGCGAAGATCCTCAAGAAACTTGTAGTTCATCACCGAAGTTCGAAAGCCTTCAAGCTCAGAGATGTATTCTTGGGTTTCCTTCATACCAAGAATCAAGTCAGTCAAAGTTTGTTGGAGGCCATTAGCAATTTGGATGTCCTTATCGTTTTCTCTCTGATAAAAGAGAGAAATCAAGTCAGACTTCGAAGCTTTGGCGAGTTCTTGAAGAAGTGGAAGTTAGCCACTAGGAGGTTGTTGAGATTTTGTGAGAATATGTTTTTTTTATTGTTGGTAGGCAAATGGCATAGGTTATTAACCCATAAATAGCAAAAACAACGGGACCTTCCAAATTCAGGAACTAATTGTGAAGTTTGTAAAAAGACAAATAGTCAAGTTTGTGTAAGTAGAAATACGCGGGAATTTTAAGTGCAAAAAACGGCTAACTGACCAAATTCAGGGACCAAGTGTGACATATGAAACTTATTACCCTGCAACTTGACCTTTGCCTTCCTTGATACGCTTATACACAATTAATGTGTTGCCAAACACCAAATAAACCCAACTAATAAGATCCGAAACCATAAACACTATCATAATAACCCGACCCAATTAAGAAAACCCAATCCAAACCAAACCTAACATACATCACACTCACGTACTGAAATACACATCAAGTCAAACCCATTCGTAAAAACACAAAGTAAAACAATGAAAGACATGAGCATATTCGTCTCAACTTTTAAGGATGTTCAGGAAGAAGAAGAAGGTGAGGTCTTGTTCAGAATCCACTATAATGGGTTTTTGATTATAGCCCACTCAGGTATGAAGGAGGTTCATTAATTAATCTGTGTGCCTTTACCAGTGATAGGGATATATGTAGTTCAAGCCTTGATAATGTATTATCAGAGATTAATGAACAAAAATGGGCGTTGTTTTTCTGTGATCCTAAAGAATCCCTAGAAAATGGTTTGCATTTGATTCATACTGATGATGATGTTCATACTTTGTTTGCACTGGCTGAAACACATGAGTCAGTTGATATCTGTGTTGCACACAAGCTTCAAAAGTTAGCACAATTTTACTTAAAAAACATAAGTTTTGAAGTTGTGGGTTGGGTAGAGCAAGATGCTAACTTTCGTATGGTTAGTTGATAACGCTACACGCGTCGTTCGGGGTCAAAGGAACTTCCTTTTCTTCGAGCAAGTTTTATAACACCCTAGGCAGTGAACCTAATCGTTGTAGTGTAGTAATTAGGGTAAGCCACGGGTATTGATATCGTTCTCTAGGGGAATAGGAATGCTAGTAGGGAGTTACTACGCTAAGGTTTAAGGTTGAGGAAGATTATTTTTTATCTTTTTATATTTTATGAAAATGGAAAGGTACGAATCTCGGGTATTGGATTTGGGGGGTTGGTATTTCTACCGATTACTCTACTATTATCTAATTATCTAAACTAAGGTTGTGGGAGTCTATGTCTAATTAATGTGTGCTCGTATGATAGTTTAAAGATGTGTTTACTTAGTTTGTATTACTCCTTAATTATCTCCTATTGATGGTTGAGTGTCACGTCTTATTCCTAGTTGCGTTGTGTGTCTAAAGTTGTAGGGTATGCGTTTCTCCCTAACTCTTCGAACTTACCAAAGGGTCTTGTCTACAAAACCACTAGAGATTATAGACTCCTACTCTAAGGCGCTCTTTGGATGGTTTAGCCTACAATTACTCAGGTAATTATACTCTAAGGTTCACAAAGATGAATCAAGCATTAAGTACACAACGAATGACCTATCGCATTACTAGATCATTAATCAACTAAGATAAGAAACAACCAATCAATATTCAATAATTAAGTTTCATACTTTCTAAGCAAACACACAAATAAATTAGCCGGACATGGAGAACATGCAAGCATACACACAAATAATCAAAGACATAATTGAATTAATGAAGTAAAGACTTATCTTGGTGTAAGATAGGGTTTAAAACCCTAAAATACTGTACAAGACACCTTAGGTTCGGTTTTAGGTTTTTACTCCAAAGACTCTCCACCTAAAGACTGAAAAATTCGGATTCTATATATAAGATTACAATTGCGACGGCGTCGCCTTATGTTTAGTGACGCCGTCGTGTCGCCGCCATTAGGGTTTCGTCTTGGCCACGTTAACCTTGCGACGACGTCACCTTATGTCCGTGACGCCGTTCTCTTCAGCTTCTGACGTCGTCTGGATTGCATCTAGGCCGTCTGAGTAGCGACGGCCTACTCTTCCACAGCTAGACGTCGTCACTTGAAAATACGAGTTTTGAGACCTGTATCGTCACAATATTTTTGGGACGGCGTCGCCATTAACACCTGACGCCGTCGCCTTCTACTTTCAGCAACTGTGAGTGTCTCGATTTTTACTTTGACCATTTTCTTCATATATTCGCGCCTTTTCGTCCAAATAAGTGCCATTCCAGCATTTTGCCTTCACGAGACCTAAAAAGTGAAAAGGAACGATATTAAGCAATAACGGATACAAAAGTGATCAAATAAGGACTTAAACGACCCCTCAAAATGGTACCTTTTAAAACCTTATCAAATATCCCTACACTTGTTATTTGCTTGTCCTCAAGCAAATGTGCTTTTAGCCAATTAATTTATAAGTTAGGGGTCATGAAGCATTAATTCAAAACGGTCCACAACACATATAAGCCCCGCAAAAGTCATAACAAGCACGGAAATTACATACTAGCACCTCACATGGGGTGTTTGGATACTCACATCTCTCTCGGGTGTATAAATGAAATATAACAATATAGGAAATGGAAGATAAACACTCATTAACCGGTCCTAGTACATAGATTACCATAGGCTTGAGAATAGATCAAACCTCCATCGCTTTGGCGTAAGCACCTAGGAAAGACTATCAAAGAGGTCTTTAAAGGGTTGTAACGTTAGGCTTACGGTAGGGAAATAAGGGTTTGGTGGGATAGGCTATTTAGTGGTGGTAAGTCAAAAATCTCTATGTTAAATGCATATGAAGAATGGCGTTGCCAAGCCAAGACTCGACACTCTAAAACTCTAGGTAACGAAAATAAACAAACATAAAATTAAAGGATAGATGTAGGATGGTAGCCCGTATTTTTTTTTTTATCACTCTTTTTTTTTTTTTTTTTTTTTTTTTTTTTTTTTTTTTACACTTTTACTCTACCATCCTCTATGATAACATCAAAATACTAGGGATTTACAGGCATATCCCTACACTTGAGTTTTTATTACTCTAACACTAATTTGACCCGAATTGAAAAGATCAAAACACTTGGGGTACATTATTACGCAAACAAAGGGAATTTGAATTTAACGTTCCCTTCCCGTCATTTCATAAACTTTAACTTTTCCCATGAATCCCAATCATCCCAAAACTGTATACAAAGGATATGACTCGACTTAGCAACTTATGCAAGCAACTAGATAATTGAACTAAGAGTTTAGGGTGATAACAAACAATTGCACTAAAAGTGAGTGCATAAGGGGTAGGCTAAGGCGATTTGGGTGTATATTTGGGGGTGGGGTGTAAACAATGCTCTTCATTGATATTCCAGAAAAACCGAAACATCACGAGAACCGCGAAAAGGATAGGCTCTGAGGGGTTAACTAGGGGTATCGTGTACTAAAAATGAGTACAACGCAAAGGGTGTGGGGGAATTACTCAACCGAAGTAGAAGAAGTAATTATATTACAGGTATCAAACAAGGGTTATCCTAATGCCTCTTATCATTTAGTTATTCCTAACTACACAAGTGTAGCCTCACTTGCGATCTCGGAATGCATCACAAAACAAGTTCTAGAATCTAATATACTACCGGTTCACACTCTAAGCATTAAAGATGAATGCTTTAATTCCTACTAATCTAAGGGCGATCCTCACATTTTGGGTGGAATTTGGGTGGTAAGGGTTTTTGTGCTAGTCATGCAACTTCCTATCCGTGAGACGCTTTTGTTAAGACTAATGGCCCACTCCTATATGTCATGAAAAATTTTAAATTTGGTGCCAAAATTACCCTAACCGACATTTTCTCATGGTTTATTACACAATCACAATTGGACAAAGCAAATAATCAAGGATAAGTATAGTTTCAAAGTTCCCGTTTTATTTTCCCTCCCTACACTTAAACTGAACATTGTCCCCAATGTTCCCCGAAAGTATCAAAGTTATGATAAAAGAAGGTAATTAAAAACGAAAGAAACTAATACTCCCCTGATTAGCTCGGTAGGATCCGTGTAAAGTGGTGGTTAAATTCTTTTCAAGAAGAATTATTGCGTGAAAAGCTCCTTCCAATCTTATGTAACTTCTTCTTAACAAACTAAACCTGCACACTTGAAGAAAACAAACGAAACCTTCGCGTAAAATCGGCGGTAATAATATATATAAGACTCGATTTAAACTAGGATATAATGCTTGTGGAATGGATGTTTACAGAATTTCTAAGAAAATTAAGACCTGGAAAATTCCAAAAATTTATAAGTAGTTCAGAAAACGAGAAAAAGTAATCTGATGTTTTTACTCCTTCCTGACGCCGTCAGGTTGCAATCCTGACGCCGTCAGGTTATTCTGACAAAAACTGGTCTGCGATTTTCTGGAAAAAAAAAATTCTGGAAAATTTACATCTTTAGAATCTGGAAAAATTTCTGCAAAAACATCCATTATGACTCGATACAAGCATTTGACTCGAACAAACAAACATAAATATCTTTTAGTTAATTGTTATTCTCATGTTTACGTTTCTTTTGAAAACGTGTGTAATCCTCCCTACACTTATCCCTTATGTAAAATACCTTTATATGCAATTAAGACGAGGTTAAAAACAAAATAAAGCATTTTTACAAATTTAAACATGAGGATAAACAATTAATAAAAGATATATGACACTAACAAGCAAACAATTAAGCATGGGTTGCCTCCCACGAAGCGCTTTTCTTTATTTAAGAGTCTTGTAGCTAGACTCGTAGTCGTGCTCCTACGTACCGATATACGTAAGTCTATCCTCAACAATGTCGTAAGGATCAAACTTATCATTCAAGTTCCTAGTAGTACGTTCGGTTAAATATGCCTTTTCAAACATCTCACCATCGGGATCATAGATTTGTATCCTAATGTGCCACCTTCCATTACCATCACTAGGCGGTCTATTCCAATTCCACATGTGTTCGGATTTCTCAACTATCCACTTATTCATGACAAGGTTAACGGGCAAGCTTCCTAAGAACTCGGTCATCTTCCTAAATACTAAGGCGTCCTCGAACGGGTTCACTTCTATGTCCCTAGCCATTTCTTGTTCTTGGAAAGTTGCTGCACTAGCAAAGGCCTTATCTAGGTAAAAAGGTCTTTGGGGGCCTATGATGTTCTTATCAATCCAAGGTCCATATCGAGAAGGCTCTCTATCCAACCTTATCTCTTGTGGGATTTCCTCATCCTTATAGTATGTATGCTTTTTAACATCGTAAACGGATCTAGCACTCCCCTCTCCTACCACTATTTTGGACATCTTACAATCGATGATGGCACTAGCGGTAGCTAAAAATCCTCTTCCAACTAGTAATGGGCATGTCGGGTCCTTATTCATGTCTAGTACATGAAAGTCGGCCAAAAGAGTCAACTCTCCTACATGTACTACCATGTCCTTTATTATTCCTACCGGACGTGCTATACTACCGTCCGCTAGACTTAAGATAGTTTCCGTTGGTTCAATTTTACCTAGGCTGAGGCTTCTATGAAGGGACAATGGAACGAGATTGATGCATGATCCTAAATCGGCTAGAGCATCGAGTGGCTTGGAAGTTCCAAGTCTACACGGAAGAGTGAATAGCCCGGGATCGTCTAACTTCTTAGGTAAGTTGTTTCGCACAAAGGCGGACCCATGTTTTCCAAGCCTAAGTTCTAACTCATATTTTTCTTTTAAAGCATTATAATAAGGTGCATGAGCTAAGACTTCAAGAATCGGTTTTTCTTGATGGAGTTCCTTGTACTCTTCCTCTAAACTAGGTTTGGATTCTTGGCTGACGGGTTTCTCAAGAGTAGGCTTTACCAAAGGTGCCGGGCCTTGGTATCTCTTGGATGACTTGGAACCCTTTTTGATAGCATTTACCGAGTGAACCGTTGGGTGAGAGGGGCATGGATGTGCACTCTCCCATGGTGAACTGGAACATGAAGTCGATGCAATCGAATTCACTTTTGGGTTCTTAATGGTATCACTTGGGAGTGCTCCAACTTCCCGCTCATTGAAGGCTTTTAAGAGGGCATCAAGCTTGGTTGTCATCTCGCTCTGTTTTTGCTTAAAATCGGCTTCAAGCTTATTCAATCGAGTTTCTTGGGATGACAAAAACCTAGATGCAATTGCCTCAAGATTAGTGGGGTTCCCGGTATTAGAAGAATTGAACCTATTAGGCGAACTAGATGAGCTTTGGGGTGTGCTTGAGTTTTGGTTCCACTTAAGATTAGGGTGATTTCTCCATGAGGGGTTGTATGAGTTTCCTAAGTTGTTTTGTTCGGGTTTGAAAGTGTACCACTTCTCTCCCGCTCCGTCGGTACGTATGGAGGCGTAGTCCGCAAAAGCTTGTTCGGAGAGCCTTGTGCAATCACGAGTGTCATGGTGACCACTGCATAACTCACAAGGTAGAGTGATTTGATTCACTTGTCGTGAGGACTTAGGATTTTTGTAGGAACTCATGAGGAATTTAACTTGATCTTCAAGTTCGATCATCCTACGGTCGGGAGGAGGCAAGGAGATTGCCTTGACGGTTTTGGGCAGCTCACGGGGGTCATCCCAACTTTCGTTGTCATAGAGGGCGAGGTCCTCTATTATTTCCCATGATTCTTCTGCGGTGAGATCACTAAGTTTTCCACCGGCCGCTTGGTCAATGGATCGCTTAGTGGGAAAGTTGACATGATCATAAAAGATTTGGACTTGGAGCCAAAGATCAATGCCGTGATGAGGGACTTTATGAAGTAAGTCCTTGAATCGGGTCCATGATTCGTAGAGAGATTCACCTTGACGTTGTTGGAACATCAAGATGTCATTCCTAAGCTTAGTGGTTCTCCCCGGTGGGAGAAATTGAGCAAGGAAGCGAGAAGTAAGATCATCCCAACTTGAGATGGAGCCGGCGGGAAGTCGCTCAAGCCAATTACTAGCTTGGTCCCGTAGAGAGAATTGGAAGAGACGCAGGCGCGTGGTCTCCCGAGTAGTAGCATCAAGGTCGATGGAATCGACGATTTTGAGGAAATCCCTCAGATGCTGATTTGGATCTTCGGAACGAAGTCCATGGAATGCACATCCGTTTTGCACCAACCGGATGGTGTCGGATCGCAGGGCCGTAGTTTGGGCTTGGTCGGGAAGCTCAATGGTGTTCCTATAGCCTAGGTGGCTTGGTCTCGAGTATTCACCAAGAGTACGGGCTCTTGGCGGGTCATTTGGGGGTGGGTTGGTGAATGGTAGTGGGTTATCACCTTCCATGATGAAAAGTGATGGGGTTACGAACAAAGGTTACGAAGAAGGGGGATAGACTAAGAGAAATCTAAAAATGAGAAAAAAGTTTACTTGATAGGAATCAAGCAAAGAAACCTAAACGAGGTGGACTACTAACTAGCTATTCTATTCCCCGGCAGCGGCGCCAAAAACTTGATAACGCTACACGCGTCGTTCGGGGTCAAAGGAACTTCCTTTTCTTCGAGCAAGTTTTATAACACCCTAGGCAGTGAACCTAATCGTTGTAGTGTAGTAATTAGGGTAAGCCACGGGTATTGATATCGTTCTCTAGGGGAATAGGAATGCTAGTAGGGAGTTACTACGCTAAGGTTTAAGGTTGAGGAAGATTATTTTTTATCTTTTTATATTTTATGAAAATGGAAAGGTACGAATCTCGGGTATTGGATTTGGGGGGTTGGTATTTCTACCGATTACTCTACTATTATCTAATTATCTAAACTAAGGTTGTGGGAGTCTATGTCTAATTAATGTGTGCTCGTATGATAGTTTAAAGATGTGTTTACTTAGTTTGTATTACTCCTTAATTATCTCCTATTGATGGTTGAGTGTCACGTCTTATTCCTAGTTGCGTTGTGTGTCTAAAGTTGTAGGGTATGCGTTTCTCCCTAACTCTTCGAACTTACCAAAGGGTCTTGTCTACAAAACCACTAGAGATTATAGACTCCTACTCTAAGGCGCTCTTTGGATGGTTTAGCCTACAATTACTCAGGTAATTATACTCTAAGGTTCACAAAGATGAATCAAGCATTAAGTACACAACGAATGACCTATCGCATTACTAGATCATTAATCAACTAAGATAAGAAACAACCAATCAATATTCAATAATTAAGTTTCATACTTTCTAAGCAAACACACAAATAAATTAGCCGGACATGGAGAACATGCAAGCATACACACAAATAATCAAAGACATAATTGAATTAATGAAGTAAAGACTTATCTTGGTGTAAGATAGGGTTTAAAACCCTAAAATACTGTACAAGACACCTTAGGTTCGGTTTTAGGTTTTTACTCCAAAGACTCTCCACCTAAAGACTTAAAAATTCGGATTATATATATAAGATTACAATTGCGACGGCGTCGCCTTATGTTTAGTGACGCCGTCGTGTCGCCGCCATTAGGGTTTCGTCTTGGCCACGTTAACCTTGCGACGACGTCACCTTATGTCCGTGACGCCGTCCTCTTCAGCTTCTGACGTCGTCTGGATTGCATCTAGGCCGTCTGAGTAGCGACGGCCTACTCTTCCACAGCTAGACGTCGTCACTTGAAAATACGAGTTTTGAGACCTGTATCGTCACAATATTTTTGGGACGGCGTCGCCATTAACACCTGACGCCGTCGCCTTCTACTTTCAGCAACTGTGAGTGTCTCGATTTTGACTTTGACCATTTTCTTCATATATTCGCGCCTTTTCGTCCAAATAAGTGCCATTCCAGCATTTTGCCTTCACGAGACCTAAAAAGTGAAAAGGAACGATATTAAGCAATAACGGATACAAAAGTGATCAAATAAGGACTTAAACGACCCCTCAAAATGGTACCTTTTAAAACCTTATCAAATATCCCTACACTTGTTATTTGCTTGTCCTCAAGCAAATGTGCTTTTAGCCAATTAATTTATAAGTTAGGGGTCATGAAGCATTAATTCAAAACGGTCCACAACACATATAAGCCCCGCAAAAGTCATAACAAGCACGGAAATTACATACTAGCACCTCACATGGGGTGTTTGGATACTCACATCTCTCTCGGGTGTATAAATGAAATATAACAATATAGGAAATGGAAGATAAACACTCATTAACCGGTCCTAGTACATAGATTACCATAGGCTTGAGAATAGATCAAACCTCCATCGCTTTGGCGTAAGCACCTAGGAAAGACTATCAAAGAGGTCTTTAAAGGGTTGTAACGTTAGGCTTACGGTAGGGAAATAAGGGTTTGGTGGGATAGGCTATTTAGTGGTGGTAAGTCAAAAATCTCTATGTTAAATGCATATGAAGAATGGCGTTGCCAAGCCAAGACTCGACACTCTAAAACTCTAGGTAACGAAAATAAACAAACATAAAATTAAAGGATAGATGTAGGATGGTAGCCCGTATTTTTTTTTTATCACTCTATTTTTTTTCTTTTTCTCTTTTTTTTTTTTTTTTTTTTTTTTTTTTTTTTTTTTTTTTTTTACACTTTTACTCTACCATCCTCTATGATAACATCAAAATACTAGGGATTTACAGGCATATCCCTACACTTGAGTTTTTATTACTCTAACACTAATTTGACCCGAATTGAAAAGATCAAAACACTTGGGGTACATTATTACGCAAACAAAGGGAATTTGAATTTAACGTTCCCTTCCCGTCATTTCATAAACTTTAACTTTTCCCATGAATCCCAATCATCCCAAAACTGTATACAAAGGATATGACTCGACTTAGCAACTTATGCAAGCAACTAGATAATTGAACTAAGAGTTTAGGGTGATAACAAACAATTGCACTAAAAGTGAGTGCATAAGGGGTAGGCTAAGGCGATTTGGGTGTATATTTGGGGGTGGGGTGTAAACAATGCTCTTCATTGATATTCCAGAAAAACCGAAACATCACGAGAACCGCGAAAAGGATAGGCTCTGAGGGGTTAACTAGGGGTATCGTGTACTAAAAATGAGTACAACGCAAAGGGTGTGGGGGAATTACTCAACCGAAGTAGAAGAAGTAATTATATTACAGGTATCAAACAAGGGTTATCCTAATGCCTCTTATCATTTAGTTATTCCTAACTACACAAGTGTAGCCTCACTTGCGATCTCGGAATGCATCACAAAACAAGTTCTAGAATCTAATATACTACCGGTTCACACTCTAAGCATTAAAGATGAATGCTTTAATTCCTACTAATCTAAGGGCGATCCTCACATTTTGGGTGGAATTTGGGTGGTAAGGGTTTTTGTGCTAGTCATGCAACTTCCTATCCGTGAGACGCTTTTGTTAAGACTAATGGCCCACTCCTATATGTCATGAAAAATTTTAAATTTGGTGCCAAAATTACCCTAACCGACATTTTCTCATGGTTTATTACACAATCACAATTGGACAAAGCAAATAATCAAGGATAAGTATAGTTTCAAAGTTCCCGTTTTATTTTCCCTCCCTACACTTAAACTGAACATTGTCCCCAATGTTCCCCGAAAGTATCAAAGTTATGATAAAAGAAGGTAATTAAAAACGAAAGAAACTAATACTCCCCTGATTAGCTCGGTAGGATCCGTGTAAAGTGGTGGTTAAATTCTTTTCAAGAAGAATTATTGCGTGAAAAGCTCCTTCCAATCTTATGTAACTTCTTCTTAACAAACTAAACCTGCACACTTGAAGAAAACAAACGAAACCTTCGCGTAAAATCGGCGGTAATAATATATATAAGACTCGATTTAAACTAGGATATAATGCTTGTGGAATGGATGTTTACAGAATTTCTAAGAAAATTAAGACCTGGAAAATTCCAAAAATTTATAAGTAGTTCAGAAAACGAGAAAAAGTAATCTGATGTTTTTACTCCTTCCTGACGCCGTCAGGTTGCAATCCTGACGCCGTCAGGTTATTCTGACAAAAACTGGTCTGCGATTTTCTGGAAAAAAAAAATTCTGGAAAATTTACATCTTTAGAATCTGGAAAAATTTCTGCAAAAACATCCATTATGACTCGATACAAGCATTTGACTCGAACAAACAAACATAAATATCTTTTAGTTAATTGTTATTCTCATGTTTACGTTTCTTTTGAAAACGTGTGTAATCCTCCCTACACTTATCCCTTATGTAAAATACCTTTATATGCAATTAAGACGAGGTTAAAAACAAAATAAAGCATTTTTACAAATTTAAACATGAGGATAAACAATTAATAAAAGATATATGACACTAACAAGCAAACAATTAAGCATGGGTTGCCTCCCACGAAGCGCTTTTCTTTATTTAAGAGTCTTGTAGCTAGACTCGTAGTCGTGCTCCTACGTACCGATATACGTAAGTCTATCCTCAACAATGTCGTAAGGATCAAACTTATCATTCAAGTTCCTAGTAGTACGTTCGGTTAAATATGCCTTTTCAAACATCTCACCATCGGGATCATAGATTTGTATCCTAATGTGCCACCTTCCATTACCATCACTAGGCGGTCTATTCCAATTCCACATGTGTTCGGATTTCTCAACTATCCACTTATTCATGACAAGGTTAACGGGCAAGCTTCCTAAGAACTCGGTCATCTTCCTAAATACTAAGGCGTCCTCGAACGGGTTCACTTCTATGTCCCTAGCCATTTCTTGTTCTTGGAAAGTTGCTGCACTAGCAAAGGCCTTATCTAGGTAAAAAGGTCTTTGGGGGCCTATGATGTTCTTATCAATCCAAGGTCCATATCGAGAAGGCTCTCTATCCAACCTTATCTCTTGTGGGATTTCCTCATCCTTATAGTATGTATGCTTTTTAACATCGTAAACGGATCTAGCACTCCCCTCTCCTACCACTATTTTGGACATCTTACAATCGATGATGGCACTAGCGGTAGCTAAAAATCCTCTTCCAACTAGTAATGGGCATGTCGGGTCCTTATTCATGTCTAGTACATGAAAGTCGGCCAAAAGAGTCAACTCTCCTACATGTACTACCATGTCCTTTATTATTCCTACCGGACGTGCTATACTACCGTCCGCTAGACTTAAGATAGTTTCCGTTGGTTCAATTTTACCTAGGCTGAGGCTTCTATGAAGGGACAATGGAACGAGATTGATGCATGATCCTAAATCGGCTAGAGCATCGAGTGGCTTGGAAGTTCCAAGTCTACACGGAAGAGTGAATAGCCCGGGATCGTCTAACTTCTTAGGTAAGTTGTTTCGCACAAAGGCGGACCCATGTTTTCCAAGCCTAAGTTCTAACTCATATTTTTCTTTTAAAGCATTATAATAAGGTGCATGAGCTAAGACTTCAAGAATCGGTTTTTCTTGATGGAGTTCCTTGTACTCTTCCTCTAAACTAGGTTTGGATTCTTGGCTGACGGGTTTCTCAAGAGTAGGCTTTACCAAAGGTGCCGGGCCTTGGTATCTCTTGGATGACTTGGAACCCTTTTTGATAGCATTTACCGAGTGAACCGTTGGGTGAGAGGGGCATGGATGTGCACTCTCCCATGGTGAACTGGAACATGAAGTCGATGCAATCGAATTCACTTTTGGGTTCTTAATGGTATCACTTGGGAGTGCTCCAACTTCCCGCTCATTGAAGGCTTTTAAGAGGGCATCAAGCTTGGTTGTCATCTCGCTCTGTTTTTGCTTAAAATCGGCTTCAAGCTTATTCAATCGAGTTTCTTGGGATGACAAAAACCTAGATGCAATTGCCTCAAGATTAGTGGGGTTCCCGGTATTAGAAGAATTGAACCTATTAGGCGAACTAGATGAGCTTTGGGGTGTGCTTGAGTTTTGGTTCCACTTAAGATTAGGGTGATTTCTCCATGAGGGGTTGTATGAGTTTCCTAAGTTGTTTTGTTCGGGTTTGAAAGTGTACCACTTCTCTCCCGCTCCGTCGGTACGTATGGAGGCGTAGTCCGCAAAAGCTTGTTCGGAGAGCCTTGTGCAATCACGAGTGTCATGGTGACCACTGCATAACTCACAAGGTAGAGTGATTTGATTCACTTGTCGTGAGGACTTAGGATTTTTGTAGGAACTCATGAGGAATTTAACTTGATCTTCAAGTTCGATCATCCTACGGTCGGGAGGAGGCAAGGAGATTGCCTTGACGGTTTTGGGCAGCTCACGGGGGTCATCCCAACTTTCGTTGTCATAGAGGGCGAGGTCCTCTATTATTTCCCATGATTCTTCTGCGGTGAGATCACTAAGTTTTCCACCGGCCGCTTGGTCAATGGATCGCTTAGTGGGAAAGTTGACATGATCATAAAAGATTTGGACTTGGAGCCAAAGATCAATGCCGTGATGAGGGACTTTATGAAGTAAGTCCTTGAATCGGGTCCATGATTCGTAGAGAGATTCACCTTGACGTTGTTGGAACATCAAGATGTCATTCCTAAGCTTAGTGGTTCTCCCCGGTGGGAGAAATTGAGCAAGGAAGCGAGAAGTAAGATCATCCCAACTTGAGATGGAGCCGGCGGGAAGTCGCTCAAGCCAATTACTAGCTTGGTCCCGTAGAGAGAATTGGAAGAGACGCAGGCGCGTGGTCTCCCGAGTAGTAGCATCAAGGTCGATGGAATCGACGATTTTGAGGAAATCCCTCAGATGCTGATTTGGATCTTCGGAACGAAGTCCATGGAATGCACATCCGTTTTGCACCAACCGGATGGTGTCGGATCGCAGGGCCGTAGTTTGGGCTTGGTCGGGAAGCTCAATGGTGTTCCTATAGCCTAGGTGGCTTGGTCTCGAGTATTCACCAAGAGTACGGGCTCTTGGCGGGTCATTTGGGGGTGGGTTGGTGAATGGTAGTGGGTTATCACCTTCCATGATGAAAAGTGATGGGGTTACGAACAAAGGTTACGAAGAAGGGGGATAGACTAAGAGAAATCTAAAAATGAGAAAAAAGTTTACTTGATAGGAATCAAGCAAAGAAACCTAAACGAGGTGGACTACTAACTAGCTATTCTATTCCCCGGCAGCGGCGCCAAAAACTTGATAACGCTACACGCGTCGTTCGGGGTCAAAGGAACTTCCTTTTCTTCGAGCAAGTTTTATAACACCCTAGGCAGTGAACCTAATCGTTGTAGTGTAGTAATTAGGGTAAGCCACGGGTATTGATATCGTTCTCTAGGGGAATAGGAATGCTAGTAGGGAGTTACTACGCTAAGGTTTAAGGTTGAGGAAGATTATTTTTTATCTTTTTATATTTTATGAAAATGGAAAGGTACGAATCTCGGGTATTGGATTTGGGGGGTTGGTATTTCTACCGATTACTCTACTATTATCTAATTATCTAAACTAAGGTTGTGGGAGTCTATGTCTAATTAATGTGTGCTCGTATGATAGTTTAAAGATGTGTTTACTTAGTTTGTATTACTCCTTAATTATCTCCTATTGATGGTTGAGTGTCACGTCTTATTCCTAGTTGCGTTGTGTGTCTAAAGTTGTAGGGTATGCGTTTCTCCCTAACTCTTCGAACTTACCAAAGGGTCTTGTCTACAAAACCACTAGAGATTATAGACTCCTACTCTAAGGCGCTCTTTGGATGGTTTAGCCTACAATTACTCAGGTAATTATACTCTAAGGTTCACAAAGATGAATCAAGCATTAAGTACACAACGAATGACCTATCGCATTACTAGATCATTAATCAACTAAGATAAGAAACAACCAATCAATATTCAATAATTAAGTTTCATACTTCCTAAGCAAACACACAAATAAATTAGCCGGACATGGAGAACATGCAAGCATACACACAAATAATCAAAGACATAATTGAATTAATGAAGTAAAGACTTATCTTGGTGTAAGATAGGGTTTAAAACCCTAAAATACTGTACAAGACACCTTAGGTTCGGTTTTAGGTTTTTACTCCAAAGACTCTCCACCTAAAGACTGAAAAATTCGGATTCTATATATAAGATTACAATTGCGACGGCGTCACCTTATGTTTAGTGACGCCGTCGTGTCGCCGCCATTAGGGTTTCGTCTTGGCCACGTTAACCTTGCGACGGCGTCACCTTATGTCCGTGACGCCGTCCTCTTCAGCTTCTGACGCCGTCTGGATTGCATCTAGGCCGTCTGAGTAGCGACGGCCTACTCTTCCACAGCTAGACGTCGTCACTTGAAAATACGAGTTTTGAGACCTGTATCGTCACAATATTTTTGGGACGGCGTCGCCATTAACACCTGACGCCGTCGCCTTCTACTTTCAGCAACTGTGAGTGTCTCGATTTTTACTTTGACCATTTTCTTCATATATTCGCGCCTTTTCGTCCAAATAAGTGCCATTCCAGCATTTTGCCTTCACGAGACCTAAAAAGTGAAAAGGAACGATATTAAGCAATAACGGATACAAAAGTGATCAAATAAGGACTTAAACGACCCCTCAAAATGGTACCTTTTAAAACCTTATCATTAGTCCAACACCTTTTAGGACTAGACGTAAAGGGCAGGGGATAGATAGGAAAAAAATGCAAGGGAGTGGAACCAAGACACCAACAGTGAAATGTGGTGTTGTAATCAAAGAGGAAGAAGGGGTCGTAGATAAAAAAAAATGGAGAAAATTAAAGGAAAAGGAAAAGGAAAGCTGCTTGAGGAAGAGGATGTTTTGCACAAAAAAATGGGAAAGAAGTTGTTCAAAAATTTAAGCGAGGTTTAGATGGGAAGGGGAATGTTAAAATGGTTGAGTTTGCAGGTTTTGATGTTGAAAACCTGGCTAGTTTTGATGGGAAGGGGAAGCCTAAAAGGGTTAGTGGTGCTGCTGTTGATGTTTCTAGCGATGTTAAGACACCCTTTAGAAGCAGATAAAGGATTACAAGCTGCGTCCTTGCACTTTTCGCCCAAAGGCCATACTAGGTGATGTTTCAATGATGAATACCATGTCATGTGTTTAATTCTTTTAAGCTGTAATAGTACAATACCTAACTTATATGTTTGTTGTTTGCATACTTGTTTTTGCAGACAAGGTAGCAGTAGCATCATCACTTTAAGGTTCATGTTTTGTGGGTTCATCAGTTTATGGATATCGATTAGAGATGTGTAGATCATTTGAAGGTTCAGCAGTTGAACGTTTTGAAGTGGAAACTACATCATCTTTTATATTTTGTGAAATGTCAGTAGAACCATGTATCAGACAATGACTCCGTAGTTTCAGTTATTTTCCAGTTGCATCAAACATTGAAAATATAGTTAACTGTTATAAGTCAACTTGCTAAATAGTTGGTTATGTATAAATTTGTTTGTTTGTCCTATGGGTTAAATTCTGTGAGATCATACATTGTTTAGCAGTTGACTTTTATAAATTTATACTTAACATGTCAGGTGTAATGGTATAATTCGCTCAAACAATCACCCCTTTATGTGTTGGTGGAATTGTCTTGGGTTAGAATTAACTAAGGTGTGGTATAAATGTGTATGGACTATAATACCCTCGACTAACTAACATAAATCAGACGTTTACCTCAGCGTTAATGGTCAAGGGACGAGTTTAGCATATAAACTCCTTGTTTTGGACTCCCGGCGATGAAAAAGATATTTTTTGTCCCATCATGATGCGTATGTACAAGATTAGGGGCGAACCGTGTATTTTACTATTTTTATAAGTAAATGTATTTTGATTTAGCAAGATTACTATTTTTTAAGTTTTCAAGTTAATGTGTTTTCACTTTATAAATAAAGGACGTCATTAAAAAAAGAGCATCTCATAATTTAGAATTGCTATTTTTTTAATATTCTAGATAAGGTTTTAAATGGAGAAAAGTTCAAGATAGTGAAAATATATCTCAGTGATTTGTCTCGTATCTCGTTTTACATCTTTTTACTTTTTTTAGCATAAAATCATCCATCTATTAGTAAAGTTGGCCACCATACGTCCCTCCGTTAATAAAGTTAGCCACCATACACCAATAAGGACTAACGATGCAAATTATTTCTCCGTTATCTTCTACGTAAGTTAAAATATTTGCATCGTTGGTCCCAAGGAGTAACGGTGCTATCTTTTTTTTAAGGGACTAACGGTGCACCGCCACCACCCACCGCGACCCGCCACCCACTGCCACCATCGCCACAACACAACTACCATAACCACCACCACAACACAACTACCATAACCACCCACTGCCCGCCACCACCGCCCACTTCCACCGCCGCTACCCACCACCCACCACAACCACCACCACCACCTTCACCCACCACAACTACCACCGCCACCCACAAACAACTCCACCTCCACCCACCACCACTATCCACCGCCACCACCTCCACCCCCCCCCCATTTGCCACCACCGCTACCACCACCACCCGTTGATGGTGGCGGTGGTGGGTGGTTGGTGGTGGCGGTGGAGGTGGCGGTGGGTGGCAGGTGGTGGTGGCGGGTGGTGAGTGGTGGTGGGTGGAGGTGGTGGTGGTTGTTTTGGTGAGTGGCGGTGGTGGGTGGTGGCGGTGGGTGGTGGTGGGTGGCGGCGGTGCTCCGTTAGTACCTTCAAAAAAAACATAGCACCTTTAGTCTTCGAGACTAACGATGCAAATATTTTAACTTATGTTAGGAGATAACGGAAAAATAATTTGCATCGTTGGTCTTTATTGGCATGGTGGCTAACTTTATTAACGGAAAGATGGTTTTGTGCCAAAAAAAAAGTAAGAGGATGTAATTCGAGACACGGGAGAAACCACAACGATGTATTTTGGACATTTCTCTTCTAAATGCTTTATAAAACTTTTAATAATCTTAAAGCATCGGGTATGTTCACCTCGGGTTAAACTTTCACCAAGTGTCACGTCAGAGCCACATGAGCTTTAACCTTTTCACCTTAACTAAAAAAAACACCCCTTATCATAACTTTAACTTTAACTCAACATTTTTTGCCCCACTTTTTTCTTCTTTTCCAATTATTTAAACAAAATACAAATTAAAAAAAGGGAAAATGATCCCTGCTGCAAAACAGCAGGGAACATCTCTGCTGCTGGGGCTAACTCAGGGACCATTTGTGCACATCAACCATGTTATCAAGGACCATTTGTGTTAATCAGGGACCATTTTTTGCACTATGCAGCATATATACTCCTTGCTGTTGCAGCAGGGATGTTATCGCCTTAAAAAAAAGTGTTTCACCCACCAAAACCTATTTAAATCGGAAAAAAAAAAAAAAAAAAAAAAAAAAAAAGTGTTTCACGCAGCGTTAAGTGGTTAACGTGCAAGTTTAACGCGGCTTTAACGTGCCTCCTCGGTGTGGTTAACGCACCCTTAACACGAGCAAGTGAAGCTTTAACTCGGGCAAAATGTTAAGGCACCGAATGCTCTTAGGGTTATTATGCATTTTGCATCCAGTTTGGAGTTTCCTTGTTCTAAATATTTTATCGTAAAGCCATATTCTAGTTTTGCACTCTACATGTAAAACATAAATCAATTCTTTTATTTGAAAAACGAAAACTTTACAAAAGAATCACAATTGTTAACCATATTCAACCAATGATGGATCAGTGAAGTAGGCAGTGATAGCCTTCAAATGGCCATTTAGAATGTTCTTTTCGACCTGAAACCAAATATGATTATAATCAGATATTGGATCATGATAATGTCATAACCGAACAACATGCTTGTGCACATATGAAATACAAGAAGGCTAGCAAAGTACCTCAAGTGTCCATGGAGGATTAGCAGATAAAGACAACTTAGCAAGTTGGTCGATGTCAACGTTTCTTGGGAGAAACATAACAATTCTTGGTGCTATTTCTTTTGCCACATTGAATAGAAATTGTCTGCAAATCAGCACACATAAATTTAAGCATAAATCCCAACTAATATTAAAGTAAATAGCCTAAAGTGCAATCATCTAGGTTACGGGAGTAAGGAACCAAACCCATCATGTGGCTTGAGCATAGTATTGATGTCAAAGTATCTTGCTTTGGTATATTCAGGTCCTCCCCACGGTGGAGACAAAAAGACCGTATCTGCCTGCAGGTAATATGCAAATGTACTAAATAAGAAAATGGAGCATAATCCTGCATCCATCAAACATAAACGCAATAAATTAAATACCTTCAACTTTTGGGCAAGAACGAAACAGTCGCCTGTGATGAATTCAATATGGTCCTTGACTCCATAAACGGCAGCATTATGTTGTGCATACTCGATCTTCTTGGGATCAATATCAATTGCAATAACGTGGGTGCTTCTGGAGGTTATATACAAATGTCACAATTCAAGAATGGGTGAAAAGCGTTAGAGCAATGGAATTATAAAATTGAAATATGCTTACTTTGGTGCAAACCGAATGGCATTCCCACCAACACCAGTGAAGCAGTCAACAACGATGCCATTGCCACAGCGAAAAGCGTGATGCTTTGCTATGCACTCAGGGGTGGCCGAAAACCAACCTTCTTCGTCCATTTTTATACCGTCGTCATACTTGGAGAAAAGTACGTATCTTTGACGCCAATACTTGCTAATAACTGGAGAATAATCTTCCATCAACACATCTGATTCAAGCACTGTAAGAAGTAAAATTGTTGATCAAAAGATAAGAAACAATTACATATACAGTAATACAATACAGAATCTCATACTTTAGCAAGATCACACAAGTCCACATAAAACCATAGCAACATACCTTTATTGTCGACAGATAATCTCCTCCGGGCGCTTGTACGTTTCACTTTATTTCTCCATTTGCCGGGGACAGCATCAAGCTCACTATCCAACTTTTCTGTGTTTCGATTACCATTAATGGGTTCATTTACTTGTATGTCTGAGTAACCTACAATTGATGAAGTAAGAACCCTAAGCTCAGACCCAGCAAGGTGCTCATTATGAATCTGCACTGGGTTGACATCAGTACTCAATCCATCAGATACCGAAACATGTTGCAGAAGACTTGAATTTTCCTCTTTGCTATCTGTTTTACCATCAACACCGTTACTATCCTCTTTTGACTTGTTTGACACATTAACAAAATTTAGGTTTTCCATGCCTGGAGGTGATTCCCAAATATACTCTTGTGTTCTATGGTCGTAATAGTAGTGCCTCTGATAGTATTCGTCCCAACTCCAATCTCCATAATCATCATTGCTTCCATTATTAACTGTATCACAGTTATCAGGGAACTGAGAATTTACAGCCACATTTAGTTCCTCAGGTCTCTCGACATCTACGTTACAGCATATCTCCTTATCTTCATACCTCTGATTAGCCACCAAAGGATCTCCCAATATCTCTAGCCATCCATTATCTGGACTCTCGCCGTTGCCGGTAACAGCATGTATATCACTGGAAGTTGGGCCAACCATGCATTTATTCTTTGGACTCTCCCCATTGACATCAACAGCATGTAAATCACTGGAAGTTCCACCAACCATGCATTTATTCTTTGGACTCTCTCCATTGTCATCAACAGTATGTGTATCACTGGAAATTCCACTGTCCACACGTTCTGGAGTAGCATTCATTTGCATTTCATCAGTTACAGATGTTGAGTAGTCTCCTTCACCATAAGATCCTTGCAACTCATTATCACCAACTGCTATGCCACTGTATAACTCGTTATAGTGAACAATAGTAGGATATGCAATCTTACACTCATTCAATTGGACTGGATCTGAAACTTCATCAGTGGTTTCTTCACGAGTATGCAAACCTTTCTTATAGGCAGCCTTTTTCTTTCCTTTGACGTTCCCTTTCCGCTTCTGGCAAACCAATATGAGTATCATTGTATACGTAAGAAAACAGTAGTTTGTGCTCATAAAAGAAAAGGAAAAGAAAAAGAAAAAAGAAAGGATTCACAGCCCTGTCTTTCCTTTTCTTCTGATGTTATAGCTTCCTATTAACAAGTTAGTAGTTAACACCATAGGATGTTAAGAAGCTAACGACTTACAGATATAAGTAATTAGTATGTGTGTGCATGTATTAAGTACCAACACTTTATGAATTCAAAATTTAGAGCCTTTTTCACCTTTCTGGTTTCAATATGATTACGAATGCCTCCCAGTTATAGAAATGTGATTGCAATGTCTCCTAGATAGTCCAAAAACAACATATCATTCTAAAAACACAGGAATTAAATGTAGTGACAAGAAACAGAACAAAAACATGCAAAAAGATATACCTTACCTCTTTGTTTGTGCAGAAGGAAAGAGGAAGCCCGAGTTCCTCCATCTGCCTAAATAATTCAGTATCAACATGTGAGGCAATACTTTCTGAAATACACAACAAATGGAATATTCGTCAAATCCCATTTTGTAAAATCGTAACAAGCATAATACCCTAACATTGTATCAAAATAACTTAATTTGTATTTGGCTTAAACGGATGTGGATGCACATACCTGTCTTACTAACACAGATACCTTCATCTTTCACATTTTTCTGCATCAAAAAATTGTATGCTAAAATATTAGCAAGATAACAATAAAGCCTCTGTAATCGTATGCACACACCATAATAGGTGATCTAGCCAACCACTTGAACTTAAAATAAATGTCAAGCAGCAAAACCCTCGTGTCGTCAACTGAATTACATGTGATTCTAATTATATATTCCAATCATATTAGCCTCCTTTGTGATCTTAAATTGGTAAAATGCTCATCCAAAGTGTCAAGTTTGAAATAAAATGGGGATACATTTTGAAAGTGATCATGTGATTGAGATAATCAGAATCTAATAATCAGCTACAGCAAATGGGCTGCAGGAGTTTGTTATATCAGATATACAGTTGCTTGAGCGTTTGGCAAAATCTGATTATTAAAGATTATACATGAACGATGAACCGTAATTAAGGGGGTGTTTGAGATAGCTTATTTTATAATGCTAGTTACTTTAAATTAAGCAGATAAACAAGTACAATCCAAACACATAAAACTAGGGGTGGAAACGAGCCGAGCCGAGCTCGAGCTCGTTAAGGCTCGAGCTCGGCTCGTTTATATATATAAAGCTCGAGCTCGGGCTCGAGCTCGTTTCGAGCCTTATACTTTGAGCTCGAGCTCGGCTCGTGAAAATTTTCACAAGCTCGAGCTCGGCTCGGGCTCGACTAATTTTATGATGTTTTGAGCTCGGCTCGTTAATTACATAAAGCTCGAGCTCGTTTACTACTTTTAAGCTCGTTTATACGTATAGACGATATATACACGTATATAATTCTAGGGCTCGTTTAGGCTCGCGAGCCTACTCGAGCTTTTTGTACAGAGCTCGGGCTCGAGCTCGATTATTAAATGAGCCCAAAATTAGGCTCGAGCTCGGGCTCGAGCTCGTTTAAGCTCGGCTTGTTCGAGCTTTTTACCGATCCGATCTCGAGCTTTTCACGAGCGGCTCGGCTCGTTTACACCCCTACATAAAACTGTTTATCTACATATAAAAAAAACAATAAACATATAAGCACTTGTATAAGCAATCCCAAATGTTATATATCATGGATAATCCTTTAAACATGTATGATGATCAGTGGATCACATTCCAAATACAATATTTCTACCCTATGCACTAAGACAGTTTTGGGATAATCCAAACAAGCAATCAGATTCTAGGCATGCAATCAGAGGTAAAGACAATCACATAGATGATCGTTATAAAATTTTCACAAATCTTGAGTTGATAATTCTCCTCAAGCTTTTTCATTTTCACTCACAATTTGATACGTCTTTAGACCACAACAATTTTTGTACATCCTGTCAAGAACATGTGTGGTGTATTTATATATGTATATAGTGAGATTTAATACTTTGCCTTTCTAAAATGTTGACTAGAAACCGTTGCATCTGTTGGTAGGTATTTTGGCCAGAAGAACGGCTAAGTTGGTTGGCCGGAAAACTATCCATAACTAACTAACCATGGATACCATCAATGGCACCTAAACCCTCGCCATTCCCCCTGGCCGAAATCACATTAGCTTACTAACCCATATTTGACCTTAACCTAAAATCCATTCAGTCCCAAGTAAAACTCAATTACACATAACGGTTAACGATACTAAAATCACGAACACCTAACTAATTCTCCAATGATCCAAAAGTAAGCATCAGTACACACAACAACTCTATTAAACAATCAAATAATCACATTAAAACCAAAAAAAAAAAAAGTGAGACTTACAGTACATTCCACGTCATAGGGCACCCCAGTATCATAATCAACCCTGTAACAACAATTATAAAATAACAATTATTATTGTTTAGAAACAAACTGAAGTATCCTATAAAATAATTTAATTAAAAAGAAGAATACCGAAAGTGGACTTGAGTGAGCTTAAATTGGGAACCAAGTGCTTTGATTGAAGGATAGTCATCGAGTTCGAGTATATCATCCATGACTTTGACTTATGGTTCATACGATTTTGTATGCGAAACTAGTTTAAACCCTCGTGTCTCTGTTTTCTAGTTTTACTTGCAGGTTAAGGTTTTAGGTTTGTTGAAATTGTAAGTTTATGTACGGAGTGGGAGGATCAAATTGAGTATGAGCCCCATTCGATTTGATTTAACGACTTCAGGGCATTTGGGACATGAGATTATGAAAGAGATTACGCTTATATTTTCAGAAAATAAGTTACTTGAATAATAATCTTTGTTTGGCAGACAGAACTTATAAGAGATTATAAAAAAAAAATCTTTCATAATCTTTGAAAATCAAATGCTACTTCATGTAACTTATAAAAATAATCTCTTTTTTACATCTTCAGTTTCAACAACAGTTACCTTTGCCAAACATACCCAAAACGTGTTTGAGCAATAGCAGGTCTTGTAGCGGGTGACCTGATTGAAAGTTATCAACTTACTCTACTTTAAGGCTACCCCCAATAACAACCTTCATCAACCCACAATTTTTCTGCCATATGAGCTTTCTCTCCTGTAACACCCTCAATTTCGTGAACGCAGCGGAATTCAAACTGGGTGTTACTTCATGGCACAACAGTTATAACAATAGAATACGAACTCTAATTGAATCGTTTTAAAAGATTTATCATTCGAATTACATAAATATCAAAGTTTACAAAATGAGGTCCCAATAGTTTCAAGGTTTACAAATTACATTAAATGGATTTTCGAATGATAATAAAATTTATAGCCTTTTTGATTATCCGTGTTCCTCCGTGCCAGCCTCGTTCATTATGGATCTGAGATAAACATGCTAAAGTGTCAACACAAAGGTTGGTGAGTTCATAAAGTTTGAGGAAATAATTATGGAAACCTTGTAAAAATCATCGTGACAAGTATATGTATATACTAAATGTAGTTTATAAAATCTTTGAGTGTATAACTATTGCACATAAATACAATAACACATAGATATAGTGTTTTCATTGCCCTAAGTTACTAGCACTGAAGTCTTAAGTTTTTTAGTTTCTCCTTTCTGTTATCTGCTTAGTTCATGATTGTACTAAGTATGTTGAATCGTCATTGTATCAAGTTGAATCGTGGGTTACGTTATTATATACCCATAGTCGTCTCATCCCATTCTTGTAGATGTCGATATCGTAGTTTATCAAAAATCTACCCGGTAGGGGGCCGCCAATCGTTCTGGTTAACCTTTAACCTCGTACCAATAAAAATTGGCATAATCGTTCTGGTTAATCTTTAACCTCGTACCAACAGAAATTGGCATAATCGTTGCATCGTTCTAGTTAATCTATAACCTCGAGCAAATAGAAATTTGCATAGTAGTCGCAATCATAGCCTAGCAGATAATTTGTTGTTGTACCTAGTATTTATTGCGTTTGTTTGTTCTAACTGAGTCAACTTAATGGTTACACTAATTACAATAGATCTAACCATAATATTCGTGTTCACTACGCATATTGCTTAATGGTTCATGCTATAGAAACTCTAAGTATGGCAATATTGTTATTTAGCATAAATAAACATTTAGTTCACATAAAACATACATTTTGAAAATTATCAAGATTGAAATTAAAAGTAGTTGAGAATGTATCTCCCTCAAATTATTTATAAAACAAGTATAAAAACGGGGCTATGACTCACCGTGGGTTGGATGATGTTTAGTGAGTAGTGTAAGTGGTGGCCGAGTCGTAAAAACCTCTATGAACAACCTATAATATGGTTTCGTGTCTTAGTTTATAGAATAATAATGTGAATGTATAAACGAGTCTATATATATCACTTATATTGATCAAGATGCTTTATATGATAGTTTGTGTATGTCATTTTTATAGAAATGATTTATGAAACATTTGTAGTTTATATAACTCGTACTACCGTTTGGGCCATCATAATTCAAAGGTTATGTAGTAAACGTTCGAGGAGCTAGGACACTTTAATTCGTAAATTCAGTAACTCGTCGATCCGTTTACCCAAATGAAACCCCTCACATGAAGCTCCCTAGTTTTGTAGTACTCGGTATGGAAAATATATGTTTTGTTTATTTGATTATATGACATAAAGTTTAAGTGGTTACATGGTTTACAAAATAAGTTTGGTCATGTTCCGTAGGCGGATTTGAGTTGGTTTAGATGTTTAACAAAAGTAGTTTGGTCCTTTGGTTATACAAGTAACTTTAATGGTTTTACAAGTTCTCGTCGTTTTACAAAAGTTACAATTCCGAAGGTCGAATAAACTTAGGAAAGTTGATTTTGAATGAATATTGTTATTTGTAAAATTTCATGGTTTATCGATGGAGTAGACCCAAATTGTTTTGGTGTTTGTGTTGTTTTGCTAAGGCTAAGGCCTTGGCTAATTGTCTCGGCTTAGAAAGCCTCGAGGTCTTAGCCGTAGCCTTGTCGTGGCTTTAGTGTCGGCTACCATGGCCTTGAGACCTCAGCCTTGGCCTTAGCCGCGACTGTGGTCTCGGTATAAGGCCTTTAGGCCATTTGGTTAAACTTTAGCCATGACAAAGTGTATAGCCGTTTGGCTATACATAGGGCTGTTAATATTTTAAAGAAAATAGCCTTCATTATGCATTTTTAGGCCGAATTTCTATGTTTTATTATAAGATCCTCTATAACAGTATGTTATCTATTCAAGGTCATGGCTATTCTAGTTTAGACATTTTTCATAGCATAAGACACTAGTTTACTTGCTCATTTCCATAAGTTAACATATAAGCTTTTTAACTTTTAAACTTGTTTTAAGGGTTTGTACATCATGAATTCAATATAATGACCATATATAGCATGGATTAAGTATAAGAAACATGTAAATGGTGTTGAGCAAGAGTGGTGGTTAGTCTTTTTTACAACTTTTGGCTTTCTGTAAGAAAGGAAATCAATGACTTAAAACTAGGACTTTGAGCAATTTCCCACACCTTAACAACCTTCTATACTTCTTGTATTCTTGAAGGTCTTGTGATGAGATCTTAGGTGACTTGAGTAGATTTAAACTCAAGAGGATCACCTGAACTTGCAAGGAATTTGATGTAGTTTACTTGCATATTTTAATCTTCTTGAAATATTTGAAGTAGATTGCAAAATGAAGAGTGTGTTTGTGTTATGCATGTTTAGTCTCTAAATGACCAAGAGGGGGGGGGGGGGGGTGATGTGCCCGGTTGGTGCAAGTTTTAAATTTATAAAAGGTGAATTACCAATATTACCAATAACACATACGAGCAAGTATACTCGTCCGTTATAGCAAGATTATGAAGGTAAGTCGGGATCGTTCGCAGGGATTTGAGTGAATCTAAGCACAAGTTTGAATTAACGGAGTCTATCAAAAACATATAACAAAGCAAATAGATATAATGAAATTCAGATGATTAAAAACTACACTTGCTTAAACTAGTTTCATATCATAGATTAATGTGATTGTGTTAACTACTTAACATGTTGGTTATGATAATTAGTTGGTGGACTAATCTATTGTTCTTACAAGTCAAACTTTGATCAAGAGTTTAGTTTATAAAAACAAGCATTAAGTTTAACCAATCAATTCAAGATCAATTCAAGTTTCATAAGTCTACTTACATAAACTTAAGCACAAAAACATCCACTTGTTCATCAAATTGCTTAAGAAATGGTCAATACAAAAGGTAACCGATCATAGACAAAAGGCTACAATTGATTCTCAACAACTAATCTTACGACCATTTAGATGTTTCCAACCAATCCAATTTGATAATCAAAAAGCGTTTCTATTACAACCACACCTTAGTTCCTTTGTATAATCAAGAATAATGGGTAAAAACAATCATCCATAGACAAAATGATTATGACTAGTTGAATAACACGAAGTTCTTTCGACCCCAACGATTATTACCAATTAGTCAAACTTGATTAACAAATGTCACTATGAAACTTTAGCACAATTGGATCTTAGAATTAACTTGAAATTGAATTAAAACATGTTAACACAATCATTAACTAATCATATGATAATCAACATCATTTAAGCAAGTGTATAAAGAAACTAGCCACTCATAGCAAACATGAACATAAACTCATAACTTTGATCATTAGAAAACATGATTAAAAGTCTTACAATGCTTGGAATAAGATTACAAATGATGAAGTAATGATTCCCAAAGGATCGTGGTGGACTTCTTAGTGTTTTGGCCTCCAAAGGTGGAACTTCTGGAACTCCAAACTTCTCTGGATTTCTAAGGACGAATTTTAAGAGGTTAAGGCTTGGTTTGATGAGTAGAGAGCTTTGTAATTGAGGGTGTGTCTCTTATGCTCACAATTAGCCTCTATTTATACTATTTCCAAGGCCTAGGGTGTTAAATGCTTATCTTGGCCTCCAAGGAGTAAGGAAGGGACTAGAATACACCAAGAGAAGGACCTAGAATCGTTTGGATGCAAAGGGGAAGCTTAGTGATGAAGATTTGACAACTGCAGCTTCTCCAACCGGATCGGTCATACGACCAACCGATCCGGCTGGTCTTCAATAATAACACGCCGACCGATCCGGTTGCGGGTTGCGACCGATCGGTCGGTTATGGCAAAAACATTAATTCCGACCAAATTCCAACCGATCCGGCTGAAGGTGTAACCGGATCCGGTTGGATCTTCTGAGATATAAAACTTGATCTTTTCTCTTCACTCTGTCTTGTAGAACTTGGTTCTTCAATCACTAAGGTCTTCAAAGGTACTTGGTATTTGGCTTTATTGAGACGGGAATCTTCGATTAGCTGCATATTTCCACATTTTCCTCCATTTCCCTGCACTTGGTTATAAATACTAGACAAACATCTCTAGATACGATTAAGTACTAAAATCACACAAATATAACCAAATAACAGATATAAAAGTACACACAATGCTACTAAAAACATGCACAATCTGAGTGTTATCAAATTCCCCCACACTTAAACTTTGCTTGCCCTCAAGCAAATCTAGGACAAACATCCACTGGTACCAGATCGTGATTATGAAAAATGTGATGCAAATCAACCAAGTATAAATACGAGAGAAGATTCATCAATTATGCTTATAAAGGTGAAATATCAAGATGTTTGACAATATCCAATGATTTTCTTGCATGATTAACATTTCAAAACACCTTACGAAAAATAATGGAATATAATTCACTCAATCACTCATTTTTAGTGGAGTAACAAGATAAATCACACTCATTGCTCAGTCATGATTAGATTATTACCATAAGCTTGTACAAGAAACAAAACTCCACCGACGTGGCGTGAGCACCAAGTAAAAACATCTAAAGAGGGCTTTTATTCGGGTTATAATGATAGGCTTAGGGATAAGGGTATGGATAAGGCATGGGAATGTTAATGAAATTGGTGTTAAAATAAAAATGAAGTCAAGTCTAATTCCCGTGTTGCTAGCTACCAAACATTCCACGAACCAGATAAACGATTATAGCTTTGCTTTCTTCTTTTTCACTTTCCACAGCTTTTTGCTTTGCCATGATAATTATTCTTCGATCATAGCACATTGGCTATTATTTCCATACTTTCAACACAATTTTTTTATTTTTTTTTTTTTATTTTTTTTTTATTATTTTTTTTTTTACATAACATAACGCATGGCTCAATCAATCACATAGGATGTGGTACTCATAATCATTTGAACAATCTTCACTTTCCCGGCGACTAGCAACCAACCGATTAGACATTGATATGGGATAGGCTAAGGTTTAAAGTGTAAAATCTTTTTGTATTTTCTGGGTGAAGCAAAAATGAAAGGGATGGCTCGGAAGGTGTAACTAGGGGTATCTAGTGCTAAAAATGAGCACTACAAATGGGTTCATGAGGGTGGTTAACTAACCAATGAGGCTAGCTAATATATCATTAGATGTAAAATGGAAGGCCATTTGGGTTAAATCCTAAGGTGCCTCTTTATCACACGAATTCACTTATATCGCACGAATGCAATCTCACTGCGGTCTAGTAATGATTTACAAGCACAAGTTCTAGAATAAATACAATCACCGGCACACTCCTAGCAAAAGATCCAAGCATAAAAGATGTATGCTAATAAGAAATAGGCTTAAATCCTCACAATTTAGTGGAAAGGGTATAATATGTGCTAGCAAATGTCATTGATCCCAGAATGGATTGCAATAGTAATCGGAACACATCTCGAAGTTTCAAATATTACCAGTTTTACCAGTGGAATGATCCAGTTATTCTAATAGATAATCCTAAAAGTGTGAAAACAACTAGATCACAAGGGCAAACAAAATTTTAAATTTAAGCATGAAAACTCTAATTTTTCCTATTCACCCCCCCCCACACTTAAGTTAGACATTGTCCTCAATGATAAACGAACTTCAAAGTATAGAAATAGGGAAAATAGAGATGAAACCAGATATGTCAACGAGTTTATCAGCTTAAAATTCTTTCTTCATTCCTGGCGTCCACTGGAGAAATCATCACCTGCACACAATCTTATAAACAAACAAAAGGTTTTATTAAAAGGTGGCACCCCCCCCCCACACTTAAGTTCAACCAAAGGTTTAAACTTTGGGGAGTGACCACAGAAAATCAAATATGAAACACACGGGTTGCCTCCCGAGAAGCGCTTGTTTTATTACCGAGTCATCAGCCTGACTCGATTCTTCCCGAATTTATTCAGCTGCAAGGGCAGCTTTGAACATTTTGTAGAGTTTGGGGATGTACATGAATTCTTCACCAGTATCTTCAATATCGTCCCAGACGAACTCAGTAGTTGGTTTCCATGGAACAGTTTGTGGAATTCTTCCAGGAAATGGTGCTACAAAGGTGATAGTTTCGAATTCATTCTCATGGTGTCTCCAGGACACTGCCGCAACTGAAACTTCATTCGTTTGCTCCTTGTCGTAGTATAACTTGATTCGGTGTCCATTAACAATGAAACTTCCACCTTGTTTGTCATAGAGTTCGACATACCCAGATGGATATCCATGTTTAACGACATATGGTCCAAACCATTTTGGTTGTAACTTAGGAGCTTTGAATTTGAATTTCATGTTAAAAAGCAGAACTTTATCTCCGGCTTTGAATTCTTTTCGAATTCGTAGCTTTTTATCATGATAAGCTTTTGTTCTAGCTTTATACAGTTTGGAGTTTTCATAAGCTTGGAGTCTTAATTCATCGAGTTCGTGCAATTGCAGAAATCTTTTCTCTCTAGCTATTTTGAGATCGGTGTTACATTGTCTGAGCGCCCAATAAGCACGATGTTCAACTTCGAACGGCAAATGACAAGTCTTCCCATACAAGAGTCTGTAAGGAGTTGTACCAATTGGTGTTTTATAAGCCGTACGAAATGCCCACAGAGCATCATCAAGTTTTCTTGCCCATAATGACGGATTGTCTTTTACTGTTTTTTCCAGTATTCTTTTGAGAGCTCTGTTGGTATTTTCGACTTGACCACTAGTTTGTGGATGATAAGCAGTCGCAAATCGATGATGAACTCCATATCTTTTCATGGTTTTTTCCATTTGTTGATTGCAGAAATGAGTTCCACGATCGCTTATGAGTGCTTTGGGAATTCCATAACGAGCGAAAAGCTTTTTGAGAAAATTAACGACGACAAGAGCATCGTTTGTCGGTAAAGCTTCAGCTTCTGCCCATTTGGACACGTAATCTATCGCAACCAGAATGTATTCGAATTTGTGGGATTTAGGGAAAGGTCCCATGAAATCTATTCCCCAAATATCGAATATTTCGCACACTTGAATGCTTGTTAATGGCATTTCATCCCTTCGAGAGAGATTGGTTGTTCTTTGACAAGCGTCACAGTTTTGAACAAGTGTATGTGCTTCTTTGAATATTGTTGGCCAATAGAATCCAACATAAAGAACTTTCTTAGCTGTAGTGGAAGGACCATAATGTCCCCCAGTTGGGCCATAGTGACATTCGTCAAGAATTTTACGAGTTTCGGAACCAAAAATACATCTTCGGATCATCCCATCGGGACACATTTTGAAAAGATATGGCTCTTCCCAAAAGTAGTATTTGAGTTCCGAAAAGAATTTGCTTCTTTGAGCATGAGTTAGTCCTTTTCTGAGAATTCCTCCGGCGAGGTAGTTTGCAAAGTCAGCAAACCAAGGATCGTCATTTCCGTCGATGGTCATGAGAGTTTCATCGGGAAAATAATCATCGATTTCTTCTTCTTTCAACTCCTCAAGATTAGGATTTTCGAGACGAGATAAGTGATCAGCAGCAAGATTCTCTGCTCCTTTCTTGTCTTTGATTTCGATGTCAAATTCTTGGAGTAACAAAATCCATTGAATAAGACGTGGTTTAGCGTCTTGCTTGGTGAACAGATATTTGAGTGCTGAATGATCGGTAAAAACGACTGTTTTTGAGAGCACAAGATATGATCGGAATTTGTCAAAGGCAAAAACGACAGCCAGTAATTCTTTTTCGGTGACGGTATAATTTTGCTGGGCACTATTCAGTGTCTTGCTGGCAAAATATATAGGCCGAAAGTGTTTTCCTTCGCGTTGTCCTAAGACAGCTCCAACAGCAAAATCGCTTGCATCGCACATAAGTTCGAAGGATAGTGACCAATTAGGTGAAACCATGATCGGAGCACTAGTAAGTTGAGATTTCAGTGATTCGAAAGCTTTTATGCAATCAGCATCGAAGTCAAAGATAGATTCTTTCTCAAGAAGTTTTGTCATCGGTCGAGATATTTTGGAGAAATCTTTGATGAATCGGCGGTAAAAACCAGCATGTCCTAAAAAACTCCTAACGGCTTTGACGTTGGTTGGTGGTGGAAGTTTTGAGATGACATCGACCTTTGCTTTGTCGACTTCCATTCCGGCACTAGAGATTTTGTGGCCAAGCACAATTCCTTCGGTTACCATAAAGTGGCATTTCTCCCAGTTGAGAACAAGATGTGCAGCTTCGCATCTTTCGAGCATTTTATCGAGATTAGAAAGGCAAGCTTTGAATGAATCTCCAAAGACTGAAAAATCATCCATGAAAACTTCCATGGAGGTTTCTAGCATGTCTTGGAATATGGCGATCATACACCTCTGAAAAGTCGCAGGTGCATTACAAAGACCAAAAGGCATACGCCGATATGCGTAGGTTCCAAAAGGACACGTAAAGGTGGTCTTTTCTTGATCGTTAGGATCGATGGGAATTTGGAAATATCCTGAAAATCCGTCGAGGAAACAAAAGAATTTATTTCCCGCTAGTCTTTCAAGCATTTGATCCATGAACGGGAGCGGAAAGTGATCCTTTCTGGTGGCTTTGTTTAACTTACGATAGTCAATACAAACACGCCAACCGGTGACAGTTCTAGTTGGAACTAGCTCATTTCGCTCATTAGTTACAACCGTCATTCCTCCTTTCTTAGGAACACAGTGAACAGGGCTTACCCAAGGGCTATCCTCAATTGGGTAAATGATTCCAGCATCGAGAAGTTTAATGATTTCCTTTTTAACAACTTCTTTCATGTTGGGATTGAGTCTACGTTGACGTTCTACCACAGGTTTAATCCCTTCTTCAAAATTGATTTTGTGTTTGCAAAAATTAGGACTAATTCCTGGGATATAAGATGTTTTCCAAGCAAAAGCTTGTTTATGATTTTTGAGTACAAAAACTAAACTTTCTTTCTCATTATCCTCGAGCAATGAAGATATGACTACTGGAAGAAGTGAGTTCTCCTCCAGATAAGCATATTCAAGATGATTTGGGAGAGGTTTGAGTTCGAGATCCGTGGGTGGTTCTTCGATAGAGGATTTTATTCGCATCTTGTCATTGAAAGTGATTTCCTCAAAATTTTCTTCCTCTTCCTCTATTTCTTCTTCTTATGAGTTATCTCCTTCGAATTCTACTTTCATGAAATCATCAAACTCTTTGTCAGAATCTGTTTTATTGATTTTTTCAGAAGTAGTCATGAATGGATCGGATTCGTTCAGTAATGCATCTAATTCCTCATCAGTGACTTCATCTATAACATCAACGTTAAAACAAGTGTCATCACTGGAATGTGGGTAGCGCATTGCTTTATCGATAAGAAAAGTGATTCGATCTTCCCCAACTCCAAGGTTGAGTTCTTTTCCTTTAACTTTGATGATTGCGTCGGCGGTGTTTAGGAAAGGTCTTCCTAAATTGAGTGGGACTTTACTATCTTCTTCCATTTCCAAGATTACAAAGTCCACGGGAAAAATGAATTTACCGACTTGAACAAGCATATTCTCAGCAATTCCCACAGGATATTGATAGGAATGATTTGCCAATCGGATGCTCATTTTTGTTGGTTTCAGGCTGTTGTTGCACATCTTGGAGTAGAGTGAATAAGGCATCAAATTGATACTTGCGCCGAGATCGGCTAGAGCATCACATTTAACGTTATTCCCGAAAGTACATGGAATCAGAAAGCTCCCAGGATCTTCGAGCTTTGGTGGAATTTTGTTTTGAACTATAGCTGAGCATTCTTCGTTAAGAAAAGTTGCTGATATTTGCTCAAGCTTGCTTTTGTTATTAAGAAGTTCTTTCAAAAATTTCCCATAATTGGGCATTCCGGCTATAACATCAACGAGAGGAACATTGAGTCTAACCTCTTTGATTATTTCGATAAACTTCTTATAACGCTCTTCCATCTTCTCTTTCTTTAGGCGTTGAGGATAAGGAATTTTTGGTGTATACGCCTTGACGGATGGAATGTCTTTCTTTTTGGTGGTTTGAGTTGTGTTTGGTTCTTCGTTTTCATCCTCACTATCAACGGTGACAGGAGTATTAGGATTAGGTGGTGGATCGTACGAGAGACCACTTCTTGTGAAAACAGCATTGATATGTTCATTTCTTGTTTGGGGTGGACGGTACGTCTTATCATTTGATGGTTTTGGATTGGATTGAGTGTTACTTGGCAATGAACCAGATGGTCTAGAGGAATGTTGGTCAGAAAGTCTGCCAAGCTTGTTTTCAAGATCTTGGATAGATGCTTGATGATTTTTCTGTCCTTGCTCAACTTTGGCTTTGAGATTGAAAAATTGATTTTTGATAAAATCATTTGCGGATTTTTGACCAGCCACGAATTCTCTCATGGTTTTTTCGAATTCGGTTTCTTCTGTCTTTTTGTCGGAACTTTGGTGTGGTGGATCGTCAGTTCGTGGTTGAGAATCACGGTTGTCATCCCTTGGTCGGCGATCTTGCCAATTTCCAGAATTTCGACCGTAATAATTACTACGATATCCTCCTCCACGGTATCCTCCTTGAGCGTAATTTGCTTCTCCTTCTTTCGGTCCACCCATAGGTTTATCGTCGCACTCGGACGATGGGTGATTTCCTCCACAATTGTTGCATCCGTCTCGCATGTCTTTCATTTCATCTTTGATATCTTTGTATTGCGAGTCGATTTTTGAGGTTAACGCTTCCATTTTCTCCAAGAGTTTCGAGGTATCTGTGTTTTCGACAAAAGCAACGGTTTTTCGGAGAGGTTTGGTTTTTGAATCTTTGGACCAATCAAGTTTGAGAAGTACTCGATCTTCGAGCAATTGATGTGCATCGTTGGGAGTTTTATAGAGAAAAATTCCTCCAGCATCAAGGATGCCTTGAGAGATTTCATCTAGTCCATGGTAAAAGATTTGGATAATGGTTCCTTTTGATAGTCCATGTCCATGACAACTACGAAGCAAATCTTTCATTCGAAGCCAAGCTTCGACAAGTGATTCGTTTGGGTTTTGGTTGAAAGCACGAATTTCTCCCATCAATCGATCAAACATGGCAGGTGGAAAGAATCGGCTCTCAAAAGCTTGCCTCATCTCCTCCCAAGTATTGATGATTCCTGGGGTTAATTCATTGTACCATACTTTAGCATCTCCGGCGAGTGATGATGGGAAAAGTTTGAGTTTGATGGCATTGACATCGGTGTCGCCATAACGAAACATGCCGCAAATTTCAATGAATTCGGCAATGTGCTTATGCGGATCGGCCCGCGCACGGCCATCGAATTGTCGGTCTTTGATCATAGAAAGGTGATGTCCCTTCACGGTGAAGTTGTCACCAAGGTTAATAGCAACAATAGCACTTTCGGGTGTTGGTGCTACGGTTCGGTTGGTTCCCCACATGGGTTGATCGTCCGCCATGGGAAAAGGTAAATTGGTGAAAGGGTTGTAAACAACTTTGGCTTCAATGAGGTTATCAAATGGTGGGTTTGGTACTCTTGGTACACGATTTTCCAATGGTATGAAACGTGTTCTTCTTCTTCTTCGAATCAAGCGTTCGGGGTTGGTAAGAGGTGTAATTGGTTCTATTCCCGCTGCTCGAGTGTTCATACAATGTCCTAGAGAATCCAGGCAATATCTAAACACACGGACAAACAACGAAAACAGTTTATATGGAACAGAGGAAGGTAACCGGATCGGTTTCGGGATGCGACCGATCGGTTAGACCTGTTGAGTGATGGGTAAACTCGTAACCGATTCGGTTGAGGGGCAACCGGATCCGGTTAAGGTTTCTGTGGAATTTTTTTTTTTTAGAATCGGTTGAGGGAAATTCAAAAACTTGTTGAAACACAATCAAATCCCCGGCAGCGGCGCCAAAAACTTGATGTGCCCGGTTGGTGCAAGTTTTAAATTTATAAAAGGTGAATTACCAATATTACCAATAACACATACGAGCAAGTATGCTCGTCCGTTATAGCAAGATTATGAAGGTAAGTCGGGATCGTTCGCAGGGATTTGAGTGAATCTAAGCACAAGTTTGAATTAACGGAGTCTATCAAAAACATATAACAAAGCAAATAGATATAATGAAATTCAGATGATTAAAAACTACACTTGCTTAAATTAGTTTCATATCATAGATTAATGTGATTGTGTTAACTACTTAACATGTTGGTTATGATAATTAGTTGGTGGACTAATCTATTGTTCTTACAAGTCAAACTTTGATCAAGAGTTTAGTTTATAAAAACAAGCATTAAGTTTAACCAATCAATTCAAGATCAATTCAAGTTTCATAAGTCTACTTACATAAACTTAGGCACAAAAACATCCACTTGTTCATCAAATTGCTTAAGAAATGGTCAATACAAAAGGTAACCGATCATAGACAAAAGGCTACAATTGATTCTCAACAACTAATCTTACGACCATTTAGATGTTTCCAACCAATCCAATTTGATAATCAAAAAGCGTTTCTATTACAACCACACCTTAGTTCCTTTGTATAATCAAGAATAATGGGTAAAAACAATCATCCATAGACAAAATGATTATGAGTAGTTGAATAACACGAAGTTCTTTCGACCCCAACGATTATTACCAATTAGTCAAACTTGATTAACAAATGTCACTATGAAACTTTAGCACAATTGGATCTTAGAATTAACTTGAAATTGAATTAAAACATGTTAACACAATCATTAACTAATCATATGATAATCAACATCATTTAAGCAAGTGTATAAAGAAACTAGCCACTCATAGCAAACATGAACATAAACTCATAACTTTGATCATTAGAAAACATGATTAAAAGTCTTACAATGCTTGGAATAAGATTACAAATGATGAAGTAATGATTCCCAAAGGATCGTGGTGGACTTCTTAGTGTTTTGGCCTCCAAAGGTGGAACTTCTGGAACTCCAAACTTCTCTGGATTTCTAAGGACGAATTTTAAGAGGTTAAGGCTTGGTTTGATGAGTAGAGAGCTTTGTAATTGAGGGTGTGTCTCTTATGCTCACAATTAGCCTCTATTTATACTATTTCCAAGGCCTAGGGTGTTAAATGCTTATCTTGGCCTCCAAGGAGTAAGGAAGGGACTAGAATACACCAAGAGAAGGACCTAGAATCGTTTGGATGCAAAGGGGAAGCTTAGTGATGAAGATTTGACAACTGCAGCTTCTCCAACCGGATCGGTCATACGACCAACCGATCCGGCTGGTCTTCAATAATAACACGCCGACCGATCCGGTTGCGGGTTGCGACCGATCGGTCGGTTATGGCAAAAACATTAATTCTGACCAAATTCCAACCGATCCGGCTGAAGGTGTAACCGGATCCGGTTGGATCTTCTGAGATATAAAACTTGATCTTTTCTCTTCACTCTGTCTTGTAGAACTTGGTTCTTCAATCACTAAGGTCTTCAAAGGTACTTGGTATTTGGCTTTATTGAGACGGGAATCTTCGATTAGCTGCATATTTCCACATTTTCCTCCATTTCCCTGCACTTGGTTATAAATACTAGACAAACATCTCTAGATACGATTAAGTACTAAAATCACACAAATATAACCAAATAACAGATATAAAAGAACACACAATGCTACTAAAAACATGCACAATCTGAGTGTTATCAGGGGGTATTTAAAGGGTTTTGAGGAGGTTACAAGAGTAGTTAGTCATCTTACTTACTAAGTAAGAAAGACATGTGTTTTTAGTTTAGGTAACCTTAGTTATTAAGTTAGTATACTTGTAAACATCCTAGAGATCAATGTTTATGATCAAGCCACCATGCTTGATGACACATCAAAAACGCCACCTATGGCTAAAAATGAGGTGGTTAAGAGTTTTGAACATTTATCTTGCCTTTACTGAGTGAGTTTTGGTCCCGTTAATCGCTAACTGTAAGTCGTTGAGTCACGAAACGTAAAATCGGGTGTCGTAAAAATATGAAACTTGCAGAAATGATTAAACTTATCATTATACTCCATATTATTAAATAAATGGAGTGATAAGTTTAATGGATCGCGTAAACGCTGTTAAAACTGGAAACATAGGTTTAAAACGCGTAAATTACGTAAAATGCAGAACTGGAAAACGTAAAATTCCAAAACTTGTGGACTTGTCGTATGATGTGAGAAACACATATTTCTATTGTTTTTAATGTTGTATGGACATATCGGAATGTTCAAATGACGTTTAAACCTAAAAGTAAATCTCAGACATGGTTTTGTGAAATCGGTTTTGAATGGATTCAACGTACGTCGTCAGGACAACTCGACGAGTATCAACTCTCTTGTCATGATAAATGAAAAAAAATTTGGGATGAATAGTAAAAGTAAATAGTAAAAATTTGAGATTGGTTAGTAACCTGAAAATGCGAATTGTTACATCTCCTGCGACCTACAAACGACCTTTTAGGCACAATAAGACGACCTACAATAAAAAAAATACCCCACAAAAATACACTATAATTAATTAAACACACACACACATATTTGTTTGTTTCTCAATTTGATCGATTGTCCCAATCGGTTGCCTCCTAGACTCACTTCACACTCGACTGACTCCAACCCCCAACCCCACAACAACGACAACTCCATCCAACAATGACAACCAAATTGGTTGAGGGTGTTATTGTGCCTAACCTAAGAAACCACCAAAAAAGTGGTATAATAGTAAAGCATATTGATGTGGTAACATGAAGTCTTTGAATGCACGGTGTTGTATGTTATCGAGCTCGTTATGGCGCATCTTTGGCACTAATGGCGTAGCCAACTGCAATGGGTTTTTCTGCATCACCATAGGCGCCTTGGCACCCTGATCGTGGAAATTTTGTGTGTGTTGTGTTATTTTATTTATTTATTTATTTATTTATTATTATTATTATTATTATTTATTATAAACAACACTTTTTATTATTATTATTATTATTATTATTATTATTATTATTATTATTTTAATTATAACATCACTTTATTATTATTATTATTATTATTATTTTGTAAAATGGCGGTTTTTTTATTGCATGTTATAAGAGGCTGATAGTAATAACGACCAAACCCAAGGTTGGTCTACTCTTAGAGCCGCACCCCCCCCCCCCCCCCCCCGGATAACCCAAACCAAACGCCCCCTCCCCGCCTTCTTATTTTGCTTAGTTGGATTGCAAAAGCAAATGAATGTTTGCATATGGTTTGTGTGTGAAAGTGTTTTTTTTAATTAGTTTTTGTGGGGATATTTTTGTTTGTGATCAAGGTCGTCTTACTACATGCATTTAGTCATGTGTTTGGTCTTAGAGAGAGAAGCTGAGGTGACAAGGTGTTCTGGTCACCCTTATAGTCACCATTACTATTAGTCTAAGGTAAAAGATGACATAGTGACGCCTAAAAACAATGGCCATAATCACATCTGACTCTCTTATGAATCACTTATAAGTCAAAATATTTGCCCTCCCTAAATTAGGCGAAAACACATGTTAATACCTCGAATTTGGCAAACTATATCATCTAGTACCTTTGACTTTTAAGAGTGCGGAATAGTACTATGAACTTGAAAAAATGTAATATCTACTACCCTATTTAAATTTACTCAACAAGTAATTATTTTCTTTCTAAATACCAATTTAGTAAAGTGTTTTTGTGATAAATAAACTTGAAACACCCGACACCAGATTGATTTTTTTATAACCGATTAATACGTCGTATCCAAAACTGAATAAAATTCACACATTCATATCTATATATATATAATAAAAGAAGCTTTTTTTGAAACGTTGCCATGTCATTTAATCCAGCTGGACAAGGTGCCACGTCATTTAATCCACGTCACTTAATCCACAGTTGTCCATGAATTGAATTATGTTAGATGTATTTAAGGGATTATTTCACAATTTAATTGCTAATTCCTTTAACGCTATCAATATACTTCTACCGATTATTATTTTTGATTGACTATCTATATATATATAATAAAAGAAGCTTTTTTTTAAACATTGCCATGTCATTTAATCCAGTTGGACAAGGTGCCACGTCATTTAATCCACGGCACTTAATCCACAGTTGTCTATGAATTGAATTCTGTTAGTTGTATTTAAGGGATTGTTTCACAACTTAATTGCTAATTCCTTTAACGCTATCAATATACTTCTACCGATTATTATTTTTGATTGACAATTCCTTTTATAGTTTCCAGATGTGAAATAATTTTAATACCAAAATTTAATATTGATATAGTGATTGACAGGAATAAACCTCATTATTTTCCCCTTCTAATCAATCAATTACCAAAATGTCTTCCTTATTAGATGAACATGGAGGTTTTTATTGAATGCATATGGACAATCTCTCAATGGAACAACAAGAAATGTTAGTTTTTTTTTTTTTTCTTTTCTTTTGAGCTAAGGGTTTGTTGTGCTTTATTTAAGCTTATTTAAACTCAGAGTGCAACCCAATGACCTCATTGTTCTTTTATCTAATTCTAAATTGATTTCATTTTTTGCGTGTTTGCCAGTATATTAATCATGTTTTAGGTGTTTCTGATTGCAGAAATGCGTGAAAAATGATGTTTGATGAAGTGTTCACAGGTGTTTGATCAAATGCCTTAAAGAAACATCTATCAAAGTGTCATACTAAACCAGTTGTATAAACTAATGATGTTGTGGTTTCATTTGTAGGTTTCCTCAACATCATTTCCAGAAGGGCTCGCCACTTAGTCTGTACTAGAGCATTAGTATCTTTATTATAACTTGAAGTTCAGTGATGCGTACATGGTCCGGTTAGTAGATATATTGATTCACTTTTGTAGATTGACGTACTAGATTTTATAATGCTACAACTCCTAATAACAAGAGGTGCTAAATTGATTATTTTATTTGTTAAGAAAAAGTGGAAACGGATTACATACTTCTTCCTGTTCATGGAAGGTAAACTTAAAATAAATTCTTATAAGCTACATACTAAAGTGGCTTCTTGGGATTCCTTATCAAAACCGGTTAATTTCCACAAAATATGTGGTTTGGTATTTCTTATCAATAAGGATACCATGGTAGAGTTTTTAGTAAAACTTTTGTATTGGTCACTTGCTTTATTTACTTAGACGAGGATGATTGACATTACTTGTGACAATGTTTTGTTGGTACTCAAGCTGTTATATACATTTTTACAACAGGTTGGGCTATTGTCGCTTCAACCATAAAACTTCCTAAAATTATACATAAAGTAATTATGTAATTTTTGCTTCAGACAAGATCTTTCTAGAGGAAGCAAATGTTCAAAGGTCACCAAGAAATTAGAACATGAATGTAATCCATGCTTTGTGATTTTCATGCTCTGTGATTATAAAAGTAAGGTGCTTTGCTCTAATTTATAACATTGATTACTTTGCTTTGTTATAAATCTGCCCTTTGTGACTTAATTTTGATTTGTATTTGTTTATCATTTTGATATTTGTTAATTTTGCTATATATAAGGAATATTTTTGACCCGTTTCAACTAAGTTATGCTATCTTAAATTTACCCGTTACTCGAATTGACCTTTCCTAAGTAAATGGGTTATCGTAGCCTCTTTTAATTTTAAATGAGCAATCTTCAAATGTTTTAGTAAGGTCAAACTTGATGTTGGCGATATCGGTTTCAGGAGGACTTGGTTAATGTGGTAATTGGAACTTACAACTAAGAGTTATTTTTTTCGACATCATGTAAGTTCATTGAAGACTTTGTGTCTCTCTACTATAAGAAGAAAGAGGCTGGATACAAATGTTGAGGGTTGTCAACGAAGTCATGAAAATTTGCATGTTGCAAAATGTAAAGATAAAAGCTTTGTCGTACTGTCCTTGGTCAACTTTATAGTATCTGATCAAGTTGGCATATTTGTTATATTTCTTGACGATTTTCTCTTGAAAATTTTTCACTCACAATAGTATATATTAATACGTAAATGATGAATGTAGGGTGGACTGGGGAAATGAGTCAAAATGGATCAAATTTAAAGAATGTTAAAACAAGTGGGTTGATATATTCTCTTTTTAGTCCAATTTTGTTTAAAATTAGTAAATACTTGTGTTAAATTGGTAATTTATTCTTAAATAAACTATTATTTGGTCTTTCAACCTGCACTTGCAACCATGTATCTTAGGATTATCCATATGAACCTGTACTAATGAATTTGTAAGATATGCATTTTGATTAGTGAAGTTGTGTGTCAATATAATATACATGTCAAACTTGTTTGTATAAGCAAATGAATCATATAATTTATTTTGTCTACATTTTGTTGAAAATGTTGCTATTGGGATGTTACACAACTGATTTTGCATTCCATATTGTTGGTTAACTCAGTTTTCATCGACTCAAGAACTAATAATATGTAATGTGATGGTTATTACACCCGTAACTCGATAAGGTACTATTTTATAATAAAAGTGATAGTATTATATTGTTTAGGATATGTTTTAAGAGTGAATGGTAAAGTTATAAACTAGTAAGTGACAAGTTCTATTAAGATATGTTGTAAAGATAGGAAGAATGAGACTTAAGGGACTAGTTTTGCCAAGAGTGTAAAGTTAATTATTTAAGTATCAAAGTTACTAGTAGATTAAGGAGAAAACAAGAAAATTAGAGAGTGTGAGTATATTGAGAACGCTTCAGGAAGAAGAAAAAGGAGGGAAGAACCAACTTTGGTACTCATGTGATTTCTACCAAGTAATTGTGCAAAGTATCAATCCCTAGACACTCTAGTTCCTCTAAGACATCTCAAGTAAGTAAATTGATCACTTTGTAATTAGGGTTCATGGAATTGAATTGGGAAAATTGATTAGAGATTGACAATTTATTGTATTTATGTTGAATTAGGTGCTAATTATGGTTAATCCCCTTATGGGAAACAATTGAAGATAAAGCCTTGAATTTCCCAAGTAGTGAGCTAGTGAATTATTGAGGTAAGTATATTGACTAAACTTGTTAATGTTTCATAATTTCAATTTATATGGAATTATGATGTGTAATAATGTAATGATCAAGGAATTGTTAATGTTAAATAGCTTGGATCCAATGCTAGAAAATGTGTAATGTTAGCATAATTATTTATGCTTGATAAAGGTATGTTTAATGTTATGAATATATTCCTTGATATGTAGCTAGCAATTTGTTAGTTATAACTTGTTAATGTTAAGTTTATGCCATATACTTACTAAGCGTTTTGCTTACGGTTAAGTTTGTTAAATGTTTTGTAGGTGCAAGTGGTGAAGGTAAAGGTAAGGATAAAGCTTAGATGATTGTCAAGGTAGGAGATTAGTATTTTGGATTTGATAAGTCAAAGTCATCTCTTTGGATCAAGCTTGTTGAAAGTTGGAAGCCCCGAAGTGTCGTTTTATAGCTTGGTACATCTTTTTGTCTAAAATGGTTATTTTGGTGTCTATGGTTATGGGTTAGTGTCTAGGTTAAGTCGTGAATTTCGCTTAATGTAAATGGTCATGCTCAAGTGTTTGAATTGTGGTTAAAATGGTTATAATGTTGTAGTTAAGTGGTGTTTGGCAACTAGCCATTTTCACCCATTTTGGAATGATATGGGTCAAGACTTTGTACTAACACGTTTATCATGCTTTAGTAATGTCAAGTCATGTATGTGTTTAAATGAATGTGTAGTTGTTAAGTGTCTTGGGTACAAAAGTGTGTATTGGAATGGGTCAAAACGGGTGTTTGGCATAACCCCGTAAGTATATGTTCATGGGTTGTTTAGACCACAAATGATTATGAAAATAATGTATTATGTTGAGTTAATGATTTCTGGAAAGTTTCGTTAATTATCGAGTCTTGGATGTTGTTTTTCCGGAAATTAAAGTGAGTTGCTATAAGTTGTGGTTTTGTTAAAAATCTGAGAATGGAAGCATAAGGCCTTCCATTTCTGGGCATAAGCCCTTCTTCAATTAATAGTGGTTTTATGTGTTTCTGAGTTCAGGTCATACGCCCTTATGGGATGGGCATAAGGCCTTCTGCCTAAAGTTGCATATTCATAGTTTCTGAGTTCAGGTCATACGCCCTTATGGGGTGGGCATAAGGCCTTCTGCCTAAAATTGCATTTTCACAGTTTCTGAGTACCAGATCATACGCCCTTCTAATCCTTCGGCATAAGGGCGTATGGTATACAGGTTTTCTTGGCAGATTTTTGGCAATGTTCGAAAAATCATATCTTTTTAACCGTAAGTTGTCACGGGTCGTGCCACCCGTCATTTCGAAGGTAATTAAGTCTAGCTTCATTCAAAAATAGTCTTAAGGTCTAGATGTTTATATATTTTTGTCAAAATGTAAAATAGTGACAGTGGGTCAGTTTTCATGTGTACTTTTTGCGAAAAAATTTCACGTTTTTAGTTGTGTCTTTTCAAGGGGTGTTACAATTTGGTATCAGAGCCTTGGTCTAAGAGATTTAGGATGTCACATAAGGATTTTCTAGACTTATACTATTTTAGGCGCGCTTGTATTAGTGTTTGCTGTTAGTGTATTGTTTCGATGGATTTTGGAGATACATATGTAGAGTATTTTCATGACTACGCTTGGCCACCGTAGTGATAAAAATATGATATATATGTATACTTGAAATCTTTGAGATTATACACCGCGACAAACTTTAGGTTAGATTACCGTATATGTATTTTGTATTTTTGTATTAAACATGCTTCGTTTTAGAATGCCTTGATGTTGATAAATTAATTGTCATTTTTTTCAGTAAGAAGAAAAGATGGTGAATGCGCATCATAAGGAAGTTTTGAAAGCTTCAACTTCCCAAAAATCTGAGTCTTCGGCTAGTGATGCGGAACGTAGTGAAAGTAATGATGGGTCCTCTTCTAGTTCCGAGAGCCTCAATTTCAAAGGGTTCACGGAAGAAGAGACAAAAGAAATAAGTTCTTTAATTTCCAAAAAGGTAGGAAAGGCGGTTAAGAATGCAATGCCTTACTACATCAAACAAACAATGAAGAATCTTAAAGAGGTGATACACAAAGAATTAGAAGATTTTAAGAAAGAGGGTGTTGAGAAAGAACCCAAGAATGAGAAAGCCACGTACCGTGACTTCGCGGCATGTAAAGTGCCAACTTTTATGGGAACTCCTGATCCCATTGCTTGTACACGTTGGCTCACCGCCGTTGAGGGTGCTTTCCGCACAAGTCATTGTGAGGAAAGAAACAAGGTTACCTTCGCTACAAACTTTATTCGTGATAGTGCCAAGATTTGGTGGGAAGGTAAGATATGTGAGAAAGATGAGACTTGGGTTGATGCGTGCACATGGAATGAATTCAAGGAGCTATTCAGAATAGAGTTTGCCCCGGCCGAGGAAGTTGCTAAAATCCGAGAAAAATTTCAATCACTTGTGCAAACTAAAGAGACAGTAAACGAGCTTTGGATGAAATTTGTTGATATGTTTACTTATTGTCCCGAATACCACAAGAATGAAAAGCTTAAGGTAGAAAGGTTTCAAAGAATGCTTCGTGAAGATATCCGAGAGGTGGTGTCACCCTTCAAGTGTACCACCTTAGAAGATCTCTTAAGTAGAGCTCGTGTAAGGGAGGAGGATTTATTAAGGAAAAAGGATTCGGAAGGGAGGGATAATAAAAGAAAGCAAGATTTTGTTGATCGTGAGGCCAAGAAACCTAAGCACAACTATGGACGAAAAGGAGGTAGAAATCAAACCAAGACTCCTTGCAAAAAGTGTCACAAGTTCCATCTTGGAGAATGTCGGGCAAAGTTACCGGGTTGTTACAAATGTTGTTCTTTAAGCCACATGAGTAAGGATTGCAAGAAACCAATGATTATGTGCTATGGATGTAATGAATTGGGACATAAACTTAGTGAATGCCCAAAAGCAAAGGCGATAGAAGCGAAGCCATTAAGATCGGTAAAAGAAGAAAAGGCGAAAGTTCCTAATCCCAAAGCCCGAGTGTATGTCATGTCCGCCGAAGAAGCTAAGTTGGTGCCCAATGTTGTCTCAGGTACAATCCTTGTTAATTCCTCACCCACTCGCGTACTTTACGATTCGGGTGCAAGTGTTTCCTTCGTATCTTATGAACTTAGTAAAAAGTTATCCACTCCTCTCAATAAACTTTCCTTCCCCTTTGAAGTAGAGATAACCGATAGTAAAATCGTAGTGGTATCTAATGTTTACTATGACGTAGAGATAGAAATTGATGACAACATCTTTAGGATAGATTTGATCCCTATCATGCTTGGAGAATTTGATATCGTGATTGGCATGGATTGGCTCGGTAAACATAATGCCGCCATTCTATGTGGTCAAAAGCTCGTGCGAGTTGTTAATCCTCAGGGTCGTGAAGTCCTTATTTATGGAGAGAAAAGGAAGGGTGAATTTAGGTTATGTTCGGCGATGAAAGCTAGGAAATATTTGTCACATGGTTGTTATGCCTTTATGGCACATGTGATAGATACTAGTCTTGATAAGAAAAGTGTTAATGAAGTTTCGGTTGTGAATGAGTATAGTGACGTATTTCCGGAAGATTTGCCGGGTATTCCACCCGAAAGGCAAGTCGAGTTTCGTATTGATCTTGTACCAGGTGCTACTCCTATCGCAAAAACTCCTTACCGCTTAGCCCCATCTGAAATGAAAGAATTGATGAGCCAACTCCAAGAATTACTCGATAAGGGCTTTATCCGCCCTAGTAGTTCACCATGGGGAGCTCCAATCTTGTTTGTTAAGAAGAAAGATGGAAGTATGCGGATGTGCATCGATTATCGTGAATTGAACAAAGTCACAGTGAAAAATGTGTACCCGTTACCAAGGATCGATGATCTCTTTGACCAACTTCAAGGCGCTAAATGGTTCTCGAAGATCGACCTCCGTTCAGGTTATCACCAATTGAAGGTTCGAGAAGAAAATATTCCTAAGACGGCTTTTAGGACCCGTTATGGACACTATGAATTCGTTGTCATGCCTTTTGGTCTTACGAATGCACCTGCGGTTTTCATGGATCTCATGAACCGTGTGTGTAAGCCGATGTTGGATAAATCCGTTATAGTATTCATTGATGATATTCTCATTTATTCAAAAAGCAAGGAAGAACATGAAATGCATTTACGGGAAATCCTTGAAATATTGAGGAGAGCGAAATTGTATGCCAAATTCTCGAAATGTGAATTTTGGCTACAAGAAGTTAAATTCCTTGGTCATGTTATAAATCCTGAAGGCATTAAGGTCGACCCGTCAAAGATTGAAGCCGTGATGAATTGGCAAGCTCCAAAGAGTGTGGGTGAAATTAGAAGTTTTCTTGGACTCGCGGGGTATTACCGTAGATTCATTCAAGATTTCTCTAAGATCGCATCCTCCTTAACTAAACTCACTAAGAATAATTCTCCTTTTGAGTGGGGTAAAGAACAAGATGACGCTTTTCGTACCCTACGACAGAAATTGTGTGAAGCACCAATACTTGTCTTACCCGAAGGAACCGAAGACATGGTAGTTTATAGTGATGCATCTTATTCCGGCCTTGGGTGTGTTCTTATGCAACGAGGTAAAGTAATCGCTTATGCCTCAAGACAGTTGAAGAAACACGAGGAAAATTACCCGACTCATGATCTTGAGTTTTCGGCTGTGGTCCTTGCATTAAAATTTTGGAGGCATTATCTATACGGTGTAAAGTTCACAATATACACCGATCATAGAAGCCTTCAATATTTCTTACAAAAAAGACCCGAATATGAGGCAACGAAGGTGTCTTGATTTGTTGAAGGACTATGATTGCGAGATTCGCTACCATCCTGGTAAAGCGAATGTAGTGGCGGATGCCTTGAGCAGTAAGGAAAGAGAAAAGGTTACGAAGATTCATTCATTACGGATGATTGTCACAACCGATCTTTTCTAGAATATTAAAATGGCTCAAACGGAAGCATTAAAAGAAGAGAATTATATCCCGCATCTTGAAGATGATAGTCGAGGTATCAAAACTTGGCATGGGAGAGTTTATATTCCATTTCGAAGTGATGTTAAGGATTTACTATTAGACGAAGCACATAAGTCTAAGTGTTCCATTCATCCGGGAGCTACAAAGATGTACCTTTACTTAAAGAAGAATTATTGGTGGCCAGGTATGAAAAGAGATTGCGTGAAGTATGTGGAAAGATGTCTTACTTGCTTGAAGGTGAAAGCTGAACACCAAAAGCTGTACGGAAAAGTCCAACCTTTAGATATTCCGGTCTGGAAGTGGGAGAAGATTACCATGGACTTCATTACCAAATTGCCAAGGACGAAAAAGAAAAACGATGCAATATGGGTTATAGTAGATCGCCTAACTAAGAGTGCACACTTTATCCCGATCAGGGAGAATATGCCTGTTCATAAGCTAGCAAAGATTTATGTCAACGAGATAGTCGCACGTCATGGAGTACCCATTTCTATAGTCTCTGATAGAGACGGGCGTTTCACCTCGAACTTTTGGCAAAGTTTTTAAGAAGAGTTAGGTACGAAGCTACATATGAGCACGACTTTTCATCCACAAACCGATGGGCAAAGCGAGAGGACGATTCAAACTTTGGAAGATATGTTACGAGCTTGTATGATTGACTTCGGAGGTAACTGGGATGATCATTTGCCTCTAGTTGAATTCGCCTACAACAATAGTTATCACGCTAGTATAGACATGCCACCCTATGAGATGCTTTATGGTAGAAGATGTAGAACGCCAGTATGTTGGGAAGAAGTCAGAAGGAGGGAATTAGCGAGTACGGATGTCGTGTTGGCGACAACTGAGAAGATTGAAATGATTCGGGAAAGACTTAAAGCGACACAAGACAGGTGGAAAAACTACGCTGACAATCGAAGAAGGCCAATCGAATTCGAAGTAGGTGACTTCGTTATGTTAAAAGTCTCCCCGTGGAAGAGCGTTTTTAGGTTCAAGAACAAAGGAAAACTTGGTCCAAGGTTTATAGGACCATTTAAGATATTAAAGCGTGTTGGAGAAGTAGCGTATGTCTTAGAACTACCCGAAGAAATGAATGGTATTCATAATACCTTTCATGTATCTTACTTGAGAAAGTGTCTAGCGGATGAGGCTAGTGTGATCACGTTGGAAGATATTGAGATTGATCCAGAATTGCTTTCACAAAAGGATGAACCGGAAGCGATATTGGGAAGAAAGGTGAGGCGGCTTCGTAACAAAGAAATTCCGTTGGTGAAAGTACAATGGAAACATCGGAAAGGTACAAGTATTAGATGGGAACCAGAGGAGAAGATGAAGAATAAGTATCTACACTTATTTCAAGAGTAGATTTCGAGGACGAAATCCCGTTTAAGGAGGGGTGAATTATTACACCCATAACTCGATAAGGTACTATTTTATAATAAAAGTGATAGTATTATATTGTTTAGGATATGTTTTAAGAGTGAATGGTAAAGTTATAAACTATAAACTAGTAAGTGACACGTTCTATTAAGATATGTTGTAAAGATAAGAAGAATGAGACTTAAGGGACTAGTTTTGCCAAGAGTGTAAAGTTAATTATTTAAATATCAAAGTTACTAGTAGATTAAGGAAAAATCCAAAAAATTAGAGAGTGTGAGTGTATTGAGAACGCTTCAGGAAGAAGAAAAATGAGGGAAGAACCAACTTTGGTACTCTTGTGATTTCTACCAAGTATGTAACATATTGGATTTCACAAACACATCAAACCATGATCAAAAGTAGGCGTATACTATAAGGTTTTAGAGAGAGAAAGAGTTAGAAGTTTGGGAACTTAGTGAGAGAAAGTAAAAGTATTATTATGAGCTCCAACCCTCTACCAATCAAGGTAGAGGGTATTTATAGTTTCTTACATAAACACCACCTACGGGCTGTGGATCAGGCATACAGTGGGTAAAGACCTGTCCGTCCTCCACGATGTTACTTAACTAAATACTATCTAACATAAAACAACTACGACTACGAGCTTTCTAACGATTACATATACTTGAGGTGACCGAAACTTTAATACCTGGATTTACTAAATCCTAACAATCTCCCCCTAAGGGAGGTCACCTTAAAATACATTAAATACAAACATATATTACATTAAGATTGTTCTTGGATTCTTGTTAAAGTTCTTTGCTCAGTAGCCCGTAGTCTTTGATTCTTCATTTTTGCATGTTTGGTTAATCCAAGTGGTGGTCTTTAATGGATCCACGTGATAATGAGTTTTGAGCCAGCATTGAGATCATCAGCTAACATAAATCTCTGACTTTTCCTTTGTGGTGTTGATATTATGTGATGTTGTGACTTTTGGACCGACATGCTCACATTTTGGATCATGAAATCTTTTCATCAGAGTGGTGGAAGCTTTAGTTGATTCATGATATTTGCAGCAGTGTAGCAGAAATATGGAGTACAAATATCAGAGTCGTTGATGCACTTATCATGATTTCTTTTAGAAATGAATGTGTTGTGTGAGCATGCGGCTATGGATTGACCTCTCCATTATAATCAGCTGCAAACGTCGGGTATACCTGCATACAACAGTTAGCAATAAAACACATGAAAGTGTGTTTGATCACTTTCGTTGAATTGAGGTACACGGCCTACGGTTCCCCGTTGATCAGTACAAGTACTGCCTGTGATCAGGTATAGTTCCGAAGAATCTCCTTGACAGGGTTTCACAGCTGCTCTAGCCGTTCTCAAACCGGAACGTCTCAAAGAAGACAACTCGGAGTGAGTGAACCAGCGACTTTTGAGATTCACTGATTGATGAAAAGATATTTAAAAAAACAATCGTATACTGCTCAATAAAATGTTTTTGCAATACAACGAAGGTTTTAAGGAAAATCAGTTATCAATCATAAACACCTTTTATTTATGAAATATTAATACACAGTCGATGTGCTAAAGAAAAGAATTTTTAAGCACAACGGCCAGTTTTTCAAAGGTATCCGTCAATCCATAACCTGAACCAGGATTGATTTATAAGTTTGAATCGCCCCATTGTTTCTATCCAGTTGTCACAAGATTGATCTTTAGAACAGATCTCACATGTCACCCACCAAGAGCTTGTTTGATGTTGGCTCTAGAAGGATTTCCATCTTCATCGTGAATACTTTTACATATCACTCAGATGTTCTGGCAATACCACAAGGATAATGCGTAGGACTCTTAAGATATAATCTCTCTTTCCACATTGTGTGAAACAGAGAGTCTTCATTGACAGTGTCCTAAAGAGATTTATTTGATGATCTCGTGGCTCTAGACTCAATTGTGCACATTTGGTTCCTATGCCGGAGACTAGGGAGAGGGTCTCCTTCTTCAATATCAACAATCTCTAAGAGAAAGTCGATAGATTATGTAGGTTCCCTGTGAGAATGAAACAAGTCCCTTTTAAGAGAAACTTGAGTAGCTTGGGAAGTTGTAGTGTAGTGCGTCACTGGGTCCATGACGTCTTGTCTTCAATACCGGTGTTACCTTAGTAACAACCAGTAGCATATGTATTGAACCCGATTACTGCCCTAAGGTTGAATAATTGGAGGGTTATTTATTTTCACCCTTTTCTCATTCAATTCTTTTTCATTCTTCAACCCCTTCAGTGCTTACCGAGACTTCATAACTAGAACCTTGTTAGGTTTATTCCAGTTCTAGCTCTTTCTCAGTCCGCACTCTTCCCATATCTCACTTTTGTCCTTTTTTCATCATACCTAAGTACTCTACACTATCTAGTGGATTGTCCCTGGGTAGATCCCTCCGGCTCTGGCGGGATCGTGGGAACGAATACCTAACCTAACCATCCTTATATCACCATACATAAAGTAAATTTGGTCGGTCTATTTGGTATTGTTCATCTGCCATTGGAACCAATTGAAAACCATTTGAAAATCAATCTAGATACTTGTGATATATTATCAAAGCATTTTGTACCTGAATTGTTTTTGATATTTTTTTGAAAAAAAAGAGCTCCCCCTCAACATGTGCATCATGTATTTGAAATCGTTTTGGCACACGGAGGCAAGAGGAAGGATTCACTTCTTTGATTACCATTTTCTAAAAGATATCAACATTACTTTCCTGATCAAAATTAGTATTTTTCATACTTTGTTAAGGATAATTTTGGAAAGGATGTGGTTTTCAAAAAGTTGCTCCCCCTCAATATGTGCATAGAAATTTGAAAGTGTTTTGCACATATTAGGGAAAACCTGCACATTGAAACAAATAAATCACGTTTCAATCCTTTTTGGTTTGAAATAGATGCTCCCCTCATCATGTGCATGTTAAATTTGAAATCGTTTGGCACATGGAGGGAGGAAAGCTTGTAAATCATTATAAAACCATTTATCGAATTATCAGTTTAAATCTAATTTAAATCACAAATTCTCCCCCGATCATAATTTTCAAATCAATTGAGATTTGTGATCTCTATAGATTTAAATTGATTTTGAAGGCTTTTGAGAAGAATTGTGACTTGCTTATGAAAACATTTAACCGATAAGGATCAAAGCTGAGACTTTAAACTCCAAAAACATGCTTGAGTATCTTTTGAAAACATGACATAAACCTTGGTCTGAACCAGTTGTATGATAAATAACCTTTTGATTTAAATGAAATAATTCTCCCCCTCAATCAATGACATAAGTTGTTGATTGAGAGATAGAGATTTTGACCAATGTCAAGTCCAGATGATTTTAAAAAATTGAGATCGAGTTATTTTTATTGGTTTTCAATTAGATAACAAATATTTTTCAGAAGAATTTTTAGAAGGAAAAATACTTGTGAAGGAAACATTTGTCGTTTTAGTGACAAACATTTGTTTTTAGAAACAGAGCATGAGATGTGAAAAATAAGATACAACAATGCTCTGTTCTTTCTTTAAAAACGGGTTATAGTCTGAAATGACTATAAGCCTTGTTTCACTTTCTCTCAAAAAAAAATTTTATTATTTTTTTATGTACATTTGAACAACATCTAAAGACCCGTGTCACTCTTTGAATGACAGCACAAAGACCGTAGATATTATCGAATCAAGAAAAACATGACAAAATGACAATATTTTTTAAAGTTTTATATTTTTCTATTTGCTTTTTGTTGGTTTTGTAATTTTGTATTTTGCTTTTTGAATAACTATTTACAAGAGATGAATGAAGAAAAACCTTTTACTCCTCTTCTTCCTCTTGAAGACGTTTAAGTGTTTCCGGTTGTAGATTCTTTAGACCAAGTCGTGGGAGGATAAACTCAAAACGTTCTCTAGGAAGAGCTTTGGTGAAGATGTCTGCTAACTGGTATTCAGTCCTCACAAAATAGAGTTCCACCACACCATTCTCCACTTGCTCCCTGATGAAATGATGTCGAATGTCGATGTGCTTTGCTCTTGAGTGTTGTACGTTGTTGCATGAGAGAGCAATGGCACTTTTGTTATCGCAATACAGAGGGATTTTGTTGAATTCAAAGCCATAGTCAGATAATTGGGATCTCATCCATAGGATTTGAGCACGACAAGATGACATGGCTATGTATTCAGCCTCTGTAGATGATATAGAAGTACTCATTTGTTTCTTAGAAGACCATCTCACAAGCTTATCACCCAAAAACTGAGCACCTCCAGACGTACTTCGACGTGTATCTTGACATCCTGCATGATCAACATCTGCATAGGCTGTTAGTGACATACCAGGAAAGAAAATTCCATTATTTATACCGAGAGAAATATATGAATCAAGTGAAACTCAAACAGAAAAGGATTCTATAATCAGCACTCAGATAATTCATGAATCATTTAGTCAAAATAAATCTAGAGATTATTCACAGGCAAAAGAAGAGATTAAACATAGAATTGATAGAAGAAACACAATCAGAATCAAATAGAAATAATGAAAAAAAAATAAAAAGAATAATCGAGAATCACCCCCAAAAATTTGGAAAATATTAAAAAGAAAAAATATTGAATTAATATTTCAATTTTGCATTGAAAAAATATACGTAGATATCTTTTTATGTATAATTAATATGCCAAAATTTCTCTACAACTTTTTATGGAATCAACAAAAAAAATTCTTGAAAAATACATTGACAATAATGAAAAAAATAAAGATAAAGAAAGAATTAATAAAAAAAAAAACAAAATAAAATTGACTTCATTTCGCCTATGACTATAAAAAAGGCTTTTGATAATCTTAGAAATAGTAAGCAGAAGCCACATATTTTTTTTGATTTATCTTACTTGTCACAAAAATATGTATTTTTTAAATTATCACAAACCCAAGTTATTAACTTCAATAAGTTAAGATCTATTCTTCAATATAATGGACCATCTTTTTTTCTTAAGAATGAAATAAAGGATTTTTTTGGAACACAAAGAATATTTGATTCCAAAGTAAGACTTTCAAATTATGAAAAGAATCCATGGAAAAACTGGTTAAGAAGTCATTATCAATATGATTTATCTCAGATTACATGGTCTACTTTAGTCCCACAAAAATGGCGAAATCAAATAAATCAATGCCATATGTCTCAAAATGAAGATTTAAAGAAAAGGTATTCCTATGAAAAAGACCCATTATTGGATTACAAAAAAAGGTTCCTTGGAGATACCGAAAGACCCGTTTAACCGCTTCAAGGTCCTTTTTGGTAGGCTTAGCCTGGTATCTAGCACACATGCATACAGCGAACAGAATATCTGGTCTACTGGCTGTGAGGTACATCAGGGATCCAATCATAATATGATATTTCGTTTGATCTACCATGATCCCTGAGTGGTCCTCATCCATTTTGGTACGCTCTATCATGGGAGTGTCAACAGGGTCACAAGAATCAAATCCAAATTTCTTTAAAATCTCATTTGCATATTTAGATTGATTTATAAAAATGCCTCCGGGACTTTGTGAAATTTGTAGTCCCAAGAAAAATGACATTTGTCCCATCATTGACATTTGAAATTTGGAGCCCATCTCCTTAGAAAAACGGTCACATTCATTGGGGTCAGTCGAGGCAAAAATAATATCATCAACATAGATTTGAACGTGAATTAAATGTTTGCCTGACTTTCTGGTGAACAATGTCGGATCAACTGCTCCCTTGCTGAATCCAGTAGATAGAAGAAACTTTGATAGCGTATCATACCATGCCCTTGGAGCTTGCTTCAAACCGTAAAGAGCCTTCTTCAAGCGATAGACATGAGTAGGATGCTCTGGATTCACAAAACCTTCAGGTTGGCTAACGTATACGACTTCTTTAAGATCTCCGTTAAGAAAAGCCGTCTTTACATCCATCTGAAAGACTACCATATTCTTACTAGCAGCATTAGCTAGGAAAATTCTGATTGCCTCGATACGTGCAACTGGAGCAAATGATTCTTCAAAGTCAAAACCCTCCTCTTGACGGTATCCTTTTGCAACCAATTGAGCCTTGTTCTTTAATACATCACCATGCTCATCAAGTTTTACTTTGAAGATCCACTTTAGAGCAATGATCATAGCACAGTCTGGAGCAGGTACTAATTCCCATACATCTAGTCGATCGAACTCATGAATTTATTCTTGCATGACATTGAACCAGCTATCTTCATTCATTGCAGTTTTAAGGTCTTTTGGTTCGACCTTGGATAGTACAGAGTTGAAGAAGCACTATAAGGCATCATTTGCAAGTTGTTTACGAGTGGATACTGGACGAGAGGGGTTTCCAATGATGTTGTCCAATGGATGATCATGTGTCCATTTTCTAAGGTGTTCGTGTGGTTGTTGTTGAGGAACTGAAGTATCAGAGTCGTTTTCTCCTGATGAAGATGGTTCTGACGATGGTTCAGGAGCAAATATGTTCTCAAAGGGGGCATCTTCAGGAGTAGCAAAGGGATTATCTCCATCATAGGTGCCAGAAACAATTCCATGATGTACACTCGATGATTGATGATTAGTTGATGAGACAGAGTGATCAGCAGCAGGCGCTTCTTGACTTAATGACATAGAAACTGAAGGGTTAACTTCATTGATAGGGATAGGAGCAGCCTCTGATGATGGATTGACATATCATTAACAATTGGCTCAAAGTGTTCATCAAACATTGGATCAAACAGTTTCTTCAAATCGTCTTCTGAAGGAGGTACATAAGGAGTTGCTGGTGAGGGGTTAAGTACAAGAGTAGAACTGATGGGACTACTTGATGAAGGTTGAGATACGGGTCCAGAACTGGATTGTCCTGGAGCCATTTGCCCGGACAGCTCATTGAACGTGACGTGAATAGTTTCCATGATATCTCGAGTTCTTTTGTTGTAGATTCGGTAACCCTTCTTGTTGGATGCATAACCTACAAAAACTCCAATGTCCGCCTTAGCTCTTAATTTACCTAAATCTTGACCATCATTCGTTGGATAGCACAACGCACCAAACACACGAAGGTAGGAGAGATCAGGGTTTCGTTTATGGACAAGTTCGTATGGAGTTTTTCCATGAGATGTGTGTATGAGGGAACGATTTTGGGTGTAGCAAGCAGTGGCAATGGCTTCAGCCCAGAGAAACATTGGAACCTTTGAATAAATTAGCATAGTTCTTGCGGCTTCCACAAGAGTTCGATTTCGTCTTTCAACTACACCGTTCTGTTGAGGAGTTCGTGGAACACTTCTTTGATGACTGATTCCAACACTTTCATAAAATTGACTTAAGTCTTTGTTGACGAACTCTGTGCCATTGTCTGTTCGAACAATTCTAACCGTATTGTTAAGACGAACCTGAAGCTGCTTGATAAGTTTGATGATGACATCTGGAGTTTCATCCTTTGTCCTCAAAAACTTTACCCAAGTAAATCGAGAGTAGTCATCAACAATGACTAAAATATATTTCTTCCCATTTATCGTTTGCACTCTCATTGGTCTGCACAAATCCATATGAAGGGTATGTAGAACTTCCATTACTGAGTTTGTGGGTTTGGGTTTGTGGGCATATTTCTTTCTTTTTCCCAATTGGCATGCTGAATAAAGATGATCTTTTTCATACTTTAATCTGGGTAAGCCTCTTACAAGATCCTTTCTGGAAAGATTATTAATGGTGCCGAAGTTCAAGTGATTGAGACAACGATGCCATAACCATGATTTAGTCTTTGAAGCCTTTGACAACAAGCAGATTGGAGAAGACTTCATCATATCTTCGATAGAGATGGTGTATAGATTTGAACCACGAGTTCCTCTTAACAGTTCCACAACATCAAGTTCTCTAACGAAACAAGTATGTTTTCTAAATGCCACTTCTAGATCAGAATCACAGAATTGACCAACAGAAAACAAGTTATGACCAAGACCTTCAACATAATATACCCTGGAGATTACACTATCGCCAACAACATAGTCTCCATAACCCATAATTACTCCAAAATGGTCGTTCCCGAATCTAACAGTCCCGATGAATTTACTCACGAAGTTCATGAGCCGCGAGCGATCTCCAGTCATATGCTTGGAACAGCCTGAGTCCAGGTACCACAGAATGATTTGAACGATCTACAGTTGAACGCAGACAAGAATGGATAACTGGATAATTGGGATCCCCATGCAAGAATGGGTTCCATTTGGTTAGTAACAGTGATTGGAACACCCACATCGGAAGTAGAAACAATGGAATCATCAGGAATAGATGTAGTGCTAGTGTCCGTGTTTGACCTATTCAAAGTGTGTTCACTTCTTAAAGGAATAGTTCTACCAGTAGGCAACCATTTTCTAATGGGAATTGACTTAGTAAATTTAGGGCAAAACTCATTAAGATTAAACTTACTGCCAGTAGGTATCCATTGATAACCTATATTACTAAATTTTCTTCCTGTGGGTTTCCATTGTTTTCTAACTTTCTTTCCCCTTTGCCTTTTAGCCTTCTTAGCTTGATTTTTTACATTAACAATTTTAACTGGGCATTTAACAGCATTAATCAAATCATTCACACCACATTCATGAGTAGTAACAGAAATCAAGCAGTCATCATTACATGGTTTGTAGATAGTAGCAGAATTCGAATTAATTACAGTACGCTTATAGCTAATACTAGAATAAACACGATTCGTTTTATTCAACTCAAACTTAGTGTTCCTAGGGTGGTCTTCTACTCTCTTCCAATGCACATTCTTAGCTTGCGAGGTCCTATCTTGCTTTGTATTGCCTGGAGGCTTGACCCGCTTGCTTTTATGTCACTGATTACTCCTGTAGAGGGAATTATGGGAACATTAGTTGGTTGGGCTATTTTTTGCATTCCTGAACTAGACGTGCAGGGATCTGAACTACTTGAAGGCACTTTAGAGTTCACTTTCTTAATACTGGGCATAGAATGGGTTGCATACTTGGAACTAGGCATAGAAAAAGGCATCACAGCTTTATCTTTCGCACCTAAGGATTTAGGACATGTTGTTATTAAACATTCTAACAGCTCCTGAGATCGTTTGCTTGAATACAAGCAAACCTAATTTCTCTATCAAGTGGCTTATTTATGAAATACTCTTCTACAATCTCACGGAGACATTCTAGACTATACTTAAGGTGAGCGAAATAGTTATGAAACACAAGTTCATTATTTCTAAGATGAGGAGGAATGTATTTAACAGTCACAATATATTTGCAGTCTGCAGATGACTTTGATGCAACATTCTCATTAAAGACAAGTGGCATTTTCCCTTTTTCCTGACTCTTCAGATTCTCAATTTCCTTTTGTAAAGATGTTATTTTTTCGTTGTTCTTGTCACGAGTGACTTTCATTGAATCATATAACTCTTTAAAGTGTCATTTAACTTTTTCATTTTCTTCTAGAAAACTCTCATTTTCCTTTTGTAAAACATTAACCAAGTTTTGAAGATGAAAAGTTTGAGAACACTGAGAATCTAAAGGAGGAGGCATTTGGGAGCCAGTCATGTTGTTTTTTTCACCCTTTAATTGTGAAATTTGGGCTTTCAACTTTTTGATCGTGTTACAATGAGCTTGAATCTGTTCGTCACGTTTGTTTATTTCAAAAAGTGCATCAAACTTTGGAACATTTGAGGATGTCTTGATGTTTGAGGTTTTGACATTTTCCTTGAGATGTTGATATTTTAGTTGCAAATCAAAATGTTCAACTTCTAGCTTAGAAAAGTGTTTTACCAAAGTATCGTGATCATCCTGATCAATTTTCTCATTTAGTTATGAGTTTTTGTTTTCAAGCTCAATGACACGATCATGGGAGACTTTCAAAGCAACAGATAATTCATGAAATTGAGAAGCAGTAATAGAATACTTAGTCACAGTATAAAACACATCTTGAGCAACACAACTCGAAATCAAGTTCTCATTTAAGATATGCAAGTTCTTCCTTTCAACTTCATTATATTTGAGTTCCTGTTCATAATCATTGACCTCAACTATCATTGCATCAAATTCCTTTTCCATTTCTTTAATATATGAGTTTATTACTTTTTGAAGACTCTCAAATTGACCTTTTAATTGTTTAAAGAAAGGCATGACCTCAGTTAAATAACATTCTTTAGTTTGCTCAAAACCCCTTTCCCCTTCAGTTATCCCTGTAGGTGTGATTCTCTTCTTACATGTCTTCTCAAAATCAACAAATAGTTGATAAACAACATACAGGCTGATTAAGGTCTTACTATTAGTGGAAATAGTTCTAGGAACTAAATGCATTGGTGTATTCAGAGGATACACAGTAGCTGCAGGCATTTTCCTAAGGGGAGTGTTTGTTTCAACAAGTTCTTTAGCTTTTTGCTTATCCATATCTTTCTTCCAAAAAATTTGTTCTGGGGTTAATTGAGTTTGAGGCTTAAACATGTTCAGGGAGATCCAATTTTCTTTAGTGTAATTATGGGGTTTGATCGTTATGTTTTTATTTTTACATACAAGATCGTTAAGCTTCTTATCCATTTTCTCCCTAGAGGCATCTTCTAAATGTATATCTTCCTCAGTGCACTCAACGTAACTAGGTTTCTGCCTAGGCTTAAGGATTTCATTACCATCATATATTATCTTCTGAGCAGCTCTAGCCTTTTTACCTACCTCAGGATTTGGTTCCTTAACAAGGGGAATACTATGCTTATCGCTTAAGACTCTGTGCTTAGTAATCATGTGAGCAGTCTGAATGGTATTCCCTTGTACGTACAACTTATTTTCAAGCTTATTTTTCAAAGTTTTTAGATTGGAAAAATCATTCAAAAGTTTTGATTCCTTAGCATTAAATTCTTGTTTAAGCACTTTAACATTATCTTGAAGTTCTTGCTTTTGCTTAACAGTTTTAGAAAGCTTTTCTTGTAAGGAATTTAACTATTGTTTTAACACTTCTTCTCTAAAATTACTTTTTCTAATGATTGTACGCATTTGGTCATCCATTTCCTGCTCACGGGTAGTTAACTCAAACTTAGCACGTTGTTCATAAATAGCAACTTGTTCTTTATAGGCATTCAGTTCAGAGATAACAAAATCATCAGGAGCACATGCAGTGTATTCATCAAAAACATGGTCATCATTGACTGCAGAAGATACATCACTTGGTACAATCTCACTTTCACTTTGTGTCACATATTGTTCATATGGGACAATATTACTATTACCCTCATTATCAATATCTGATTCATAAGTTTCAAGAGATTGTACTTCGTTATGTATCTTTTGCTCATCTACCTCATCGTATAGTTTTAATACCTCTGAGATGATTTATTCTTTGGATGGACCAGCCTGTTGTGGTGATGAGACCTTTGGAGAGACCATAGGTGAGATGCTAGCCATGAAGATTGTATGGGCAGTAGGTTCATCATTGACATCAGAGTCAAATGCATCACAGTCTGCAACTTGAAAGGCATTTTGATGATTGTGACCTATTTCCTGAATTGGCTGCTCATCCACATCAGCATCATATGTCTTAGCATTCCCTTCTGCAAGAAACAACAACTCCTCTTCATCCAAAGCTGCTCCATTATCCTGAGCTTGCACAAGCAACATCTTGTCTCTGAAGTATTCTGCATTCTGTGGACGTTTTGGAGGTGTACAATTCCTTGCAATATGTCCCTCACCACCACAGTTGTAGCATTTGATTTGCTTTGCTTGCCCTTGATTTGCATTCCTTCCACGATTCTGAATTGCCACATACCCTCCACCAACTCCGCCTCTTCCCTGTTCATAATGACTTCCTTGAACTGGTTGCACCATAACCTTTCCATCTCTGACAATAGCATGATTGTGTAGATTGGATGCAGTTCTGATTTCGTTGTTAGTGTGAAGACTGTTAGTATGTGGAGTAAGGGTCAAGTTTTGTTTAACCATAAGAGCCAGTTGATTGATGAAGTGTTCCATGACTGCATCATCATCAGGGTGCTTGAACCTCGGATCAGGAATGAGTTTGTGATTACCGTTTCCAGTAGGTATGACTTGAGAAGCTTTGGTGGTAATTCCAACATTGGTGTAAAATGCTGTTGAATAATTTGACGAGCTTGTTTCTCCCTGCTTAGATTTGAACTATTCAAGAATCATTCGTTCAAACATAGCATGTCTCTCATTCTGAAGCAGGAAGGCATACAGTTGCTCATAGTTGGTGTTCTTTAATCCTTTGGTTAGCTTCACAGAGGTGACAAATTTGTGCCATTCTGGATTCTTGTTGTTCACAAACTTTGAGTTCAACTGAATATTTGGCATGGTCATTTTGATATTCCTCATGTCATTCACAAGCTTGTGGAATCTCACGTAATATTCATAGACACTTTCTTCTGGTTTCATCTTAAAATGCTCAAATTCATCATACAGTTGTGATTCTCTGTCTTCCTTGGTTAATTCAGAACCCAAGAGAAGCATCTTGACATTGTCCCAAATTGCCTTAGCTTCAGTGTTGTGATTGAGTAGCTTGTAAATGTCCTTAGGTAAACCATGAAGTATGATGTTAGAAGCCCTGATGTCTGCATCGTATCTCTTCTTCTCCTTATTAGTTAGTTCATCATACATTTTAGGTCTGTCCAGTCCTAATATCACCGAGCCATCAGCAGCAGTATCAAGTATGTCTCTGGTTGTCTCAACTTGATATGGTCCTTCATCAATTGACTTGAGAATGTTGACTCCATTTTCTTTTCCCAAACAGTACAACCTAATTTGTTGAGCCCATGAGTCATAGTCAGTTATGTCAAGCATAGGTGGATGAGTATCTGATCCAGCTGCTTGAACGTCCTCAACAACAGAAGAGATGATTGTGGGCACGTTGGTAGACATGTTTACAGATATCACGGGATTTTATAACTCTATGATTAAACCGGTAAATAGATTCTTTCACGGGATTTTACTAAATCAAGAGAAAACCGTATTAGAAACAATAATCAACCAAATCGCTATAATCCTTGAAGATAAGTCGCTAAATCACCAAGTTGCTAAGTAACAACTCGCTAAAGACTCAAATCGCTATGAACCAAGTCGGTAAACACAAGTTGCTATGAACCAAGTCGCTAAACACAATTCGCTAAGGCAACAAATTGCTAAGCTGACAAGTCGCTAAAGAGCAACTCGCTAAGTGGGCAAGTCGCTAAGGGACAACTCGCTAAGAGGCCAAGTCGCTAAATAGCAACTCGCTAGTCAAAACAAAGTCAAGTCGCTGAAAATAGTGAAGACAAGTCGCTGCGCTGAACAAGTCGCTAGCCGGAGTGGTACCTCCACTACTTTGTACTATTTGTCGCCTTGTCTCAATAAACAAGTTGCTAGAGCTCAAATCGCTACCACTTCAACTACAAGTTGCTGCAAAATAACGAAGCAAGTCGCTACGAAGAAAAGTTATCCGAGAGTCAAGTCGCTAGCTAGAAAAACTTAAATACAACCCTTTTCAATCCAAAACAAGCCCAACCACAGTGATTCAAGCTTTTCAAAACAAAACCCAAGCACATACAATGATTCTAAACACAAAAGTACAATCAAAATTCAAACTTTAACACAAGAAATGATCCAAATAATGCAAAAACCACTAAACTTTTTCAAACCCAAAAACCATATAAAACCACTAGAAATCCAAGGACATGTAAGAGAGATGATCAAACCATGGCTCTTGATACCAACTGTAACATATTGTATTTCACAAACACATTAAACTATGATCACAAGTAGGCGTATACTATAAGGTTTTAGAGAGAGAAAGAGTTAGAGGTTTGGGAACTTAGTGAGAGAAAGTAAAAGTATTATTATGAGCTCCAACCCTCTACCAATCAAGGTAGAGGGTATTTATAGTTTCTTACATAAACGCCACCTACGGGCTGTGGATCAGGCATATAGTGGGTAAAGACCCGTCCGTCCTCCTCGGTGTTACTTAACTAAATACTATCTAACATAAAACAACTACGACTACGAGCTTTCTAACGATTACATATACTTGAGGTGACCGACACTTTAATACCTGGATTTACTAAATCCTAACAAAGTAATTGTGCAAAGTATCAAGCCCTAGACACTCTAGTTCCTCTAAGACATCTCAAGTAAGTAAATTGATGACTTTGTAATTAGGTTTCATGGAATTGAATTGGGAAAATTGATTAGAGATTGATAATTTATTATATTTATGTTGAATTAGGTGCTAATTATGGTTAATCCCCTTATGGGAAACAATTGAAGATAAAGCCTTGAATTTCCCAAGTAGTGAGCTAGTGAATTATTGAGGTAAGTATATTGACTAAACTTGTTAATGTTTCATAATTTCAATTTATATGGAATTGTAATGTGTAATAATGTAATGATCAAGGAATTGTTAATGTTAAATAGCTTGGATCCAATGCTAGAAAATGTGTAATGTTAGCATAATTATTTATGCTTGATAAAGGTATGTTTAATGTTATGAATATATTCCTTGATATATAGCTATCAATTTGTTAGTTATAACTTGTTAATGTTAAGTTTATGCCATTTACTTACTGAGCGTTTTGCTTACGGTTAAGTTTGATGAATGTTTTGTAGGTGCAAGTGGTGAAGGTAAAGGTAAGGATAAAACTTAGATGATTGTCAAGGTAGGAGATTAGTATTTTGGATTTGATAAGTCAAAGTCATCTCTTTGGATCAAGCTTGTTGAAAGTTGGAAGCCCCGAAGTGTCGTTTTATAGCTTGGTACATCTTTTTGTCTAAAATGGTTATTTTGGTGTCTATGGTTATGGGTTAGTGTCTAGGTTAAGTCGTGAATGTCGCTTAATGTAAATGGTCATGCTCAAGTGTTTGAATTGTGGTTAAAATGGTTATAATGTTGTAGTTAAGTGGTGTTTGGCAACTAGCCATTTTCACCCATTTTGGAATGATATGGGTAAAGACTTTGTACTAACACGTTTGTCATGTTTTAGTAATGTCAAGTCATGTATGTGTTTAAATGAATGTGTAGTTGTTAAGTGTCTTGGGTACAAAAGTGTGTATTGGAATGGGTCAAAACGGGTGTTTGGCATAACCCCGTAAGTATATGTTCATGGGTTGTTTAGACCACAAATGATTATGAAAATAATGTATTATGTTGAGTTAATGATTTCTGGAAAGTTTCGTTAATTATCGAGTCTTGGATGTTGTTTTTCCGGAAATTAAAGTGAGTTGCTATAAGTTGTGGTTTTGGTAAAAATCTGAGAATGGAAGCATAAGGCCTTCCATTTCTGGGCATAAGCCCTTCTTCAATTAATAGTGGTTTTATGTGTTTCTGAGTTCAGGTCATACGCCCTTATGGGATGGGCATAAGGCCTTCTGCCTAAAGTTGCATATTCATAGTTTCTGAGTTCAGGTCATACGCCCTTATGGGGTGGGCATAAGGCCTTCTGCCTAAAATTGCATTTTCACAGTTTCTGAGTACCAGATCATACGCCCTTCTAATCCTTCGGCATAAGGGCGTATGGTATACAGGTTTTCTTGGCAGATTTTTGGCAATGTTCGAAAAATCATATCTTTTTAACCGTAAGTCTTCACGGGTCGTGCCACCCGTCATTTCGAAGGTAATTGAGTCTAGTTTCATTTAAAATAGTCTCAAGGTCCAGATGTTTATATTTTTCAAAATGTAAAAGAGTGACAGTGGGTCAGTTTTCATGTGTACTTTTTGCCAAAAATTTTCACGTTTTTAGTTGTGTCTTTTCAAGGGGTGTTACAATGGTGTTGGTATTTAACATGTTTTTCTATGATCTCATAGTGGCCAAATTCCTTTCATGTAAACTTTTAGCAAAATTCTTTGAATTTGTATCACGCATAAATTGACATTCTACACATCCCGCAACTGCATAAAGTCGTAATGACATGGGGGTGTTTGGCATCATGTTTTAGAGGATGATTAGGATTAGTTATATGTGTCCTTCTACTAAGATTTTGAGTTATGAACGGGAAATAAAGCTCTACACAACGCATGTTTTTCGGTTATAGATAAACTTGATGTATTCATTTGTTGCACATAGTTAACATTTGTTATTGTTAATTTTAAGAGTGAAACGGTGATTTTCAAAGTTTTTGTAAACCGCCCGTGATTTATCACGGGTTTATAGGCTAGTATAATCATATTTACAAACTTGGGACTTTTATAAAACAACGGAAGCGTATCTTTTACATATAACGTGTTTATTCCAAACACACCTTTAAAACTTGTAACTATAAAAATACATATCATTGTTTACACAAACTTGTTACAAAAAGGCTCTTGATTTGAGGGCATTACAAACTGATAACAAATGATGAAAATGAGAAGCTCATTTATTGTAACCTTGGCTAGGTAAAGATATTTTTTTTTACTAAAGTTTAATTATTTTTCATTTTTCAAAAATTAATATACTCTTTTAATTGACTAGACGAGTATCCGTGCATAGCAACGGGATTTTATAGCGACAGATCGTTTTGTGTTAAAAAAACGTTTATGGGCTATAAACGAAAAATAATAAAAGTTTAAAGATTTGTGGATTAAACATATGTTTTGAAACCCTGTTCGACCTGGGTGTTTCAACCGCTTGAACCGTTCGGTAAAAAACAGGTCAATTTAAACCGAATCAACCCGACGGGTTGGGTCAAAAACGAGTAAAATTAAACCGGGTTTTTGATATGTATTCATAGTTTCCTTTTGAAATATATGTTTTCAATATTTCCTTTTTTATTTTCAACTTTTCACTTTTTACTTTTTGTTTTTTCCTTTATATATAGTATAGCAGGGTACCCGTGCGTTGCGGCGGCGAGTATTCTGTGACGATTAACCGGAGAAATAGATCTCGATGATATCTGATTCACCAGTTTGTATCGGTTACAACGGGTCCTCTCTGGTTCATTTTCGGATGGATTTTATTGGTTAGCCGAACCAGTGGCGACATCGGTTCCCGGTTGAACCCGTTGGTCCGATCCTATTTTCAAAACTATATGTACCATCAACTTGTTAGCTTGTATGAAGCTTTGTGTGTTTTATTAATTTATATAATGTGTATACTAACATATACTTTTCATTTTAGGGTGTTTTAAAAATAACATTAATTAGTGTGTTTAATTTTTTTTATATTTTGGATTATGTTATAGCTTGTTTAAATTGTAAATTGTGAAAATTTTATTTTACTTTTTATAGTGTTTTAATTGGTTGTTTTTAATTTGGTAGATATGCTTTTAATTGGCTGTACAATATGAATAAATTATTGTACTTTTAAGTAATGTGGTGTTTTAATAAGAGTATTAATTATACCATACATTTCTCTCACCTTTGACTTTCAACATTTCACTTTTCAAAGTTTGACCGTTTTTCTTTTATATTTAATATAGATTATTTGGAATATAAAAAATATATATGAAGTATCTATTTTTAAGTATTTTTAACCCACAACTCTTAATATATCTTCATATTATATTACTTCAAATGTTTGTTTCAAATAATTTGCAAATCAACTTATAACCAACTATAAACGAGTTTTTGTAAATTTTAATTTAACGCTAACAGGATCCCCGCTTGATGCGGCTGCGGGTACTTTGTAATTTAATATTTTCGGCTAATAATTTATTTTATTTGTACTTTTTTTGACAATAGTTTTCTGATTAGTTTGTTCGTTTATGGACTATAAGCAATGACAAAAGTTTGGTGAACTTTTGCTTATATTTTGTTTTTTTTTTTGTGTTTAGTAGATTGTTTCGTTTGTATAATGTGTTCTTTTAATTGTATTTTTGATTGAACGGGTGTTCTTATAGTATCATTAATTAGCAACTTGCATGACTTGTACTATGTATTTTAATACTTGTATTTATTATTAAATGAGTGTTTTAAGAATGTATATTAATTATACATCAATGAATTGTAAACATTGCATGAATACTTGTATTGCTTAATTTTAAGACATTAAATAGAGGAAAAAGTCTTTCTCCATTATAAGATAGTAAGATAAGATATGCATATAAAAAAATAAATAGTAAACTTATTATGGTCTTAAAATTATTTGAAACAAAAATTGAAGATGAATATCTATATTTTTCTATAAAGTATTATTTCAAATATATATTTATTGTCAATAACTAAATATTATATTAAATTAATTAAAAGAAACTTGAAATTAACTAAAAAATATATTTTATATATATATATATATATATATATATATATATATATATATATATATATATATATATATATATATATATATATATATATATATATATATATATATATAATTATCCAAAATTTAACTACAAATTATTTATATTACACTAGGCCTTATCAAAATTAAAGATTATTTATTGAGTTAATTTAGTATTGAGTGGTAGTAATTTCAATTTGCTAAGTTCGAGGTTCTATTATGCATCCTTAAAAGCTCAAGGTACTAAATGATTCAGTTTGCCAAATGAGGGTATTAATATGTATTTTGGCCAATAAACTAAACATTGAGAAAATCTTAATCACCTTTACTCATTGTTGTAAAAATCGGTCTAATTGACTGATTAATCGACGTCTAGACGTTAGGCAACGAGGATTAACTGCTCAAATTAGCCTAGTTGGATTAGTAAAAAATAGTCAACATAGCCATTAATCAGATAAAAATAAGCCAAGTCGTGCATACAATCAGTCAATGCGGGTCAACTTTTTTTAGAAATTAAAATTGAGGTTTTTTCAACACACCTCGCGTTTTTCACAAAATTAGTCCACACAACCATTCAAATACACATCGAGCAGTGATTTAACAAAAAATATAAAGATATGCTTATTTTTATTATTTAAATTGGATGTTTATGACACTAATTAAATTTTTGAAAGTTAATTAAACCATTTAAACTTTGAACCTAAAGTATTTTCAATCCGATTAATCCTACGTAAGATTATAGAGAGATTATGCTTATTTTTTCAAAAAATAAGCTACTTAAAAAATAATATTTGTTTGTCAGACATAGCTTATAAGAGATTATAAAAAAAAATAATCTTTCATAATCTCTGAAAATAAAAGGTTACTTCATGTAGCTTATAAAAATAAGAGAAAATTACCAAAAGAGGACAAATTTTCAAGGTTGGTCCATTTTCTAGACACTTTTCTCATCTCTTTCCCATTTAGGCCATGCTCAACTGCTCGACTCCATTATTTTTATGACACGTGTCAATACAAGTACAAGAGTTAGGTGGCATGCTTTTTTACTTTTTGCTTAAATGACAAATATGCTCACTATATAAATACCATCTCTTTTTCATTTCTCTCTCTATTTAAAGTCTTAATCATGTCTTTGGAAATGGAACCAATTAATCATGTCTTTGGGATGGTACCATTTCTATTTCCACTGCTTGGATCTCATTTCCGGAAATAAGATATGGAAACGATACCACTGCTTGGTACCATTTGCAGATTAATTTGCAGATTAATTGGTTCCAAGACATGGAAACGGACCGACCAAAAGATTGGATCTCATGTCTTTGCAGATTAATTGGTTCCATTTCCGGCGAGATCTCATAGCAGCAACAGCAGATTTATGTCGGGTCGGCGAGATGTCACACTCTTCTTCATTTTTAGATCTGGCAACCACTGCTTGGATCTGGCAACCAATGTACGGCCCTGATCTCACACTCTTCTTCATTTTTGGATCTGGCCACCACTGCTCGACGTGGAGAAAAAGATTTTGGTAATCTGGTGATTCCGGCGATAGCAGTAGCAGATTCCGGCGAAACTTTTCATGTAATATTGATTTTTAAGTCAACTTTAATAACTTGCATTTCATATAGTTGATGAAGAATCTTTTGATGCGTGATATTTTTTTTGTCCATATTTTATGATTCTTATATACATCTATTTTCAGATCTGTGATGCGTGGTAATTTTTTTTTTTTTTTTTTTTTTTTTTTTTTTTTTTTTTTTTTTAATAATAAAATTTTGGTTAATTAAGTAAAGTTATGTTGGAGATGGATTTATTGAATGGGTGGATCGAGTAATGAAATAAGTAATTTTGTAAGTATAGATAATTTTTGTGGTTGAGCAGTGGTGGTCGAGCAGTTGAGCAGTGGTAGTTGAGCAGTTGAGCAGCCGTGGTGGTGGTGGTTATGGACTGGTAAGGTGAGGGGTAGGTGGGATAATTAATAAAGAAATATAATAAAGGGTAAATTTGTCATTTAAGCAAAAAGTAAAAAAGCATGCCACCTAACTCTTGTACTTGTATTGACACATGTCATAAAAATAATGGAGTCGAGCAGTTGATCAGTTGAGTATGGCCTAAATGGGAAAGAGATGAGAAAAGTGTCTAGAAAATGGACCAATCTTGAAAATTTGGACTCTTTTGGTAATTTTCTCTAAAAATAATCTCTTTTTATAATCTTTTTAAGCAACAACATCATTACCAACATCAACAACAACACCAGCATCAGCACAATCTATTTTTGCCAAACATACCCATAGTGCCTCAACTTGATTCAAGTTGATCCTTTCAACTTGAGAAAATCTTATTCCTTTATGTACTGCGTGTAGATAACAATTTGAAATTTATTGGAGCATTTTTATTTTTTATTTGCACACTTAAATATATAACCCGAAAAACAACATATAAAAGATATATAACTGTTTAATGTAAGATTCAATGTTCAAATAATAAAAAGTAAGAATGTGTAAATCAACTCTCATAATAAAATTGTGGTGTTTGTTTACGAGTTATCTGTTATATGCTTGTATTTGACGGTATATACTTAGATTTTTTAGTTTATTTTGAAACTTATATAAGTTTATTATATTATAATAAGTTTATTATAGCCCAGAAAATATAAAATAAACTGAAAAATTAAGCGTATCTATACTACTTATAAAGCATTTAGACACTTCATTCCTATTTAATTTTTTACATTTTTTAAAATAGATTTTAAGCAAATACAAGTCAAAAAACATAATTTACAAGTATGTAAAGCACAAATCAAACTACAAAAACACAATTTCTTACATACAATTAATACATTATTAAAAACACCCTTCACCAAAATATACAACTATTTAACCACAATATACAATATAATCAAGCTACTAACCCAAGAAACCCCTTAATTCGTAGACAACAACCCAAAGATGTGACTGGAATTTTTATCACATAACACATGGAAAGGAAAAAAATCATTTGTGTTCTTCGCGGGTTACTCGAAACGATCAAAAAGTGTTCTACATTTTTGTGTTGTCGGGAAAAAAACATGACTCGATGATAACGCTACACGCGTCGTTCGGGGTCAAAGGAACTTCCTTTTCGTCGAACAAGTTTTTCAACACCCTAGGCAGTGAACCTAATCGTTGTAGTGTAGTATTAGGGTAAGCCACGGGTATTGATATCGTTCTCTAGGTGAATAGGAATGCTAGTGAGAAGTTACTACGCTAAGGTTGTGGTTGAGGAAGATTATTTTTTTTTATCTTTTTTTATTTTTTAGGAAAGGAAAGGTACGAATCTCGGGGTTTGAATTTGGGGGGGGGGGGGGGTTGGTATTGCTACCGATTACTCTACTTATCTAATGATCTAATCTAAGGTGTATGTAGTCTATGTGTAATTAATATGTGCTCGTATGATAGTTTAAAGATGTGTTTACTTAGGTTTTACTACTCCTTAATTATCTCCTATTGGTGGTTGAATTGTCACGTCCTTATTCCTAGTTGCGTTGTGTGTCTAAGGTTGTAGGGTATGCGTTTCTCCCTAACTCTTTGAACTTACCAAAGGGTCTCGTCTACAAAACCCACTAGGGATAATAAACTCTTACTCTAAGGCACTCTTTGGATGGTTTAGCTTACAACTACTCAAGGAGTCATATTCTAAGGTTCACAAAGATTTAATCAAGCATTAAGTACACAATGAATGACCTATCGCATTACTAGATCATTAATCAAATAAGATAAGAAACAACCAATCAATATTCAATAATTAAGTTTCATATTCCCTAAGCAAACACACAAGTAAATTAGCCGGACATGAAAAACATGCAAGCATACACACAAATAATCAAAGACATAATTGTATTAATGAAGTAAAATACTTATCTTGGTGTAAGATAGGGTTTGGAACCCTAAAATACTGTAGAAGACAGCCTTGGTTCGGTTTAGGTTTTTACTCCAAAAGACTACCCACCAAATACTGAAAAATTCGGATTCTATATATAATATTACATATGCGACGGCGTCACCTTATGTTTTGTGACGCCGTCGTGTCGCCGTCATTAGGGTTTCGTCTTGGCCACGTTAGATTTGCGACGGCGTCACCTTATGCTTGTGACGCCGTCCTCTTCAGCTTCTGACGCCGTCTGGATTACATCTAGGCCGTCTGAGTTGAGACGGCCTACTCTTTTATAACTTGACGTCGTCACTTGAAAATGGGAGTTTTGGCTTCTGTCCCGTCACAAAGATCCTCCGACGGCGTCACAATTAACACCTGACGCCGTCACCTTATGTTTTCAGCAGCTTTGAGTGTCTCGATTCTGACTTTGGCCATTTTCTTCGTATATTCGCGCCTTTTCGTCCAAATAAGTGCCATTCCAGCATTTTGCCTTCAAGAGACCTAAAAAGTGAAAAGGAACGATATTAAGCAATAATGGATACAAAAGTGATCAAATAAGGGCTTAAACGACCCCTAAAAAAGGTACCTTTTAAAACCTTATCACTCGACTTATTCAAAAAACACACACTCACAGTCTCCAATGAAATATGTATGAGATTAAGATGTTGCTTTGAAGTTATTATAACACGGCTATTGTTCCCCATTAGTAATGACTAATATAACAGAAGTGTCGATTAATAAAACGTGTTTAAAACATGTAAGAAGAATAGATGAATGCTAATGAGAGGTTGTAGTTGATGACCTATATAAGGTTTATATATGGAAAGTTGGATAGACTAAAACTCTAATAGTATAAGAGTTGAAATTGGTCAACGAAGAGTTGACAAGTGAAAGTCATAATGAGACATATAAACACATAGAGAATGTGTGGGTCATAAATCAGGTAATATCTCATCGATTGTTATAAAGGACAAATAGATATGTATGTATGTATGATAATAGCATTAATCCACAGTTACAGTGTTACAGTATTGGTTACAGAAAACCTCTGGAGGAATACGTTATAGAGGCGGATCCCTACTGGGAAGGGCCAATTGATGTTATAGAGTCGAAACCCTACGAGGGAAGAACCGACGAACGTTATAGCCCCTTTTTGGGAATGTTATAGTAAAGGTGGGTCCAAGTCTAAAAGATGAAAAGTGTAAACGTAAATAAAATAATATAATGTGGTATTAAGTGATAGGAGTACTTGTGTATGTCGGAATTACATAACCATGAGTTCATGTTTCTTGATTTACATCGATTGGGACGCCTCTCCATGTAAATGAGGAATTATGAACGAGTAGGCTTATGTGCTCCCGACATGGTACGAGTAGGCTTATGTGCTCCCGACATGGTACGAGTAGGTTTAGATGAGTAGAGGGCGGAAATCTAAGATAAGTTAGAACTTATAAAAAAAAACTAAGATAGAATAGTAGGATTAGACGCAACTTTTAGTTAAGGCCTTATGAGAACCTTCATGTTAGGTGACTTAAGCATAAGTTAAAGCGATTACGAGTGTAAAGTAATGTTTATAGCATACCTTGTAGCATGATGTGGTGTAATAATGACCATGGTGGTCGTAAACATTTAATTATGAGAAGGTAATAAAGACTAGCAAAGTATTATAATGAGAACGCTAGTCATAGTTATGTAAGGAAGTAATAGTTAGCATTCGACTTATAAAAAGATAAACGATGTGTAAATAAGTAAAAATGTGGAATGGTTGGTTAACTTTGACTAAAAAAAAAAGGTCAAAATAATATGGCCGTGACTATATAGGTGAATGTTATGGTAAAAAATTGAATAAGGGAATACTTGATTTTGCTAAAATTTTGTCTTGGATGACGTAATGATGTGTTGTTATAGAAATTTTATGATGAAGCAAATGCATTTGGAAATTACTTGTATGGAATGATATAAGTTAAGATTAAGTGTAAATGGCAATAGATGAGAGATTTCGGGGACGAAATCTAAATAAGGGAGGTAGAATTGTTACACCCGTATCCCGAAATACAACTAGGCCCTACCCTAAATGAATATGGTCTAAGGACTTGACGGGATTGACTAGTTGACCCGATAGTCAAACTAATAATTTTTAAATGTTATGTTATAGTTATATAAATGAGGGGGACTTAAGTTGCCATATTGTAAACTTGAAATAAGTATCTTGTGGCCAAAATAGAAGGAAATGAACTTGAAGGACCAAAAGTGTCAAGTGATGAGATGACTTTAAAATGAAGAAATGTTTAAGTATTAAAAGTCCAGAATTCTCATTTCTTCTGGATAATGGAGAAATGTCGGTTTAGAGAATGGAGGGAAAATATGGGTTGGTCATGTAGACCAATTGGTGATAAATTAAGGGTGTCATCCCTAATGGGAATTCATAAAGATGATCCTTGCAAGGTGAGTAATCCTTAATTAGGTTTAATTGTGAATTGAAGAGTTAGGGTTCATGTACCCAAGTTGGGGGTTTTGGGTAATTGTGGTTTTATACATTAATTGAGATGTTATAGTGTAATTGGGTGAAACCCCTTTTTAATAAATTGAAGTAAATATATAATTTGGGATATGATCATGTTATGATCATTTGATTGATTATAAAAGGGTTATAATAATCTTAGGGTAATTTTATTATGGGTAAAAGTTGGGTAATTTATTGGTTGGATCATCATATAATCATGATATGATTATATGATGATTAGAGATTAGTTATGTTAGCCATGGTTATAGTTATTTGATTATGTACTAAGTGCATGTTATAATTATGTGGTTAAAATGTTAGCTATGGAAAGTAATGGATGATGATATTGATGAAGATGGTGGTGATATAGTAATGGCTTAGCTTTGATTGCTAAGGTAAGTAATCCGGTTACTACATGCTTAATGTGGATATTATTGTATAATGTGTTCATGAATGTTATAGCAAAGATTGGTTATAGTTAAGCTAATTAATTATAATGAGAATTGATGATGGTTATAGAGTTAGTTGTCTAAAGATGTGTTAAGGTATGTGTTATTGCCTTATGTGCTATTTGTGCTATGGTTTGTGTGTTAGTGATGCTTATGTGAATTGTATAATGATAGAAGCATTGCCATGTATTAGCCGATTACTTACTAAGCGTTATCGCTTACATGTTATAGTTGTTAATGTTATTGTAGGTTCATGTGCTTGAAGCGATATGGCTTGGATTGGGTGAGGTTCATGGATTGATTATTGAAGATGGTAATATGTTATATTAGGAGCTAGGTAGATACCGAGCTCGTGTGATGAATTTGTACCCCCGTGAGTCTTTTTATAGTCTGTAAAAGTGTCGTCAATCGACAAGTGTATGTCATAGTTGTTATAGTATTTTAATGGTCAATTTGGAAGTCATAGTTAGTTTAAAAGGGTATTTGGATTTAAGTGTATTTCTACCCATTTTGGGTTGGATGGGTCAAATAAGTAATAAAATACATCATGGTTGATTTAATTATAGTTTGTAAGGTTTTTAGTTATTTTGAAAATGTTCAAGTGTTAATTTGATTGAAAGGAGTCAATTTGGTTGTGCAGTTTCTGGTCGCGACGGCTTCGCAGTTATAAGGCGACGGCTTCAGGTTATAAATCCTCTGAGCCGTCGCGTGTTAAATCTGAAAATGTAATTAAAGGGCGACGGCTTCAGCCCTTATTACAGCAAATAAATGAGGTTTTATCGTAATCTTGGGTCATCATTTTAAAAGGGTAAATAAGTATAAGTTATAAAAGGGTTGTCAAGGGTAAATTGTTATAGTTTTGCTATTCTTTGAAGAGTTAAAGAAATAATCAAATGTTCCGCGTCAAAGTTTTAAAATTTGAGTAATTTTCGGTCAAATCCGGAATCGGGGCGTAACACTTCTAAGTACTAACTATTTGTGATTTCCTTGGGTAGATCCCTCCGGCTCTGGCGGATCATAGGACGGTTATTCCTAACCTTAGTCACCTTATCACTCCATGACTAACCTATGTTGCCATAAAACCAATTTTCAAGAAAATCTCTCAAAGGGTTTGTAAATGAAAAACATGTTTGAACCACTGTGAGAGTTTTATCTTTTAGCAGAAATACTCCCCCTCCACATGTGCTTTAGAGTTTTGACGGAAATCTGCACTGTGTGGGAAGAGCGCGCACTTTTGAATTGATCAACTCAAGATAGACAATCCCCCGCGAGACACGGTTACGTTGCATAGTTAAAGAGATACATTGTCAGTTTTTAGGTGACAACTGGCTCGAATAACTACCTTGAAGGTGTAGATAAGCCTCGAAAGGTTGTCATACCCATCAGAGTTCATATCTACCAAGAGTTTCTCGAATGGTACTTTCTACTCGGACAAGTCCTTTGCGAGACACGTTTACATTACTAGAGAACTAGCTTGAAATTATTACCCGTCCCGGACAAGTCTTTTCGAGTTACTAACAGTTTAGTACCGTCAATTCGTTGGTTAAGTCTATTACACAAAGTATTTACACAACATATTTCTTATCACATAATTTTCTCCCCCTCAAAAATGGCATATAAAATGTTATTTTTGAAAAGTTGAGAATAAATATGACCATTTCGAGTGTTGCGGGAAGATGACCACTATGAACAATTTGTGAACAAAGTTTTAACTCAAGTACTCCCCCTCAACAAGTGATATAAACGGTTGAGGTTTTGAAAATCATACGGGGAAGTACTTGTCCTTTTGAGCAAAACCTTGAAAAATGAAAGGTTTGATAGGTTTTACCCAAAAGTAAGAAGCTTTCGCTCCTTTTGTAAGGATTGTGGCACTGAAACGTACCACAGGGTCCTTTCTTGACAATTACGGGTTATACACTGTAATGAGTGCACAAGCCATTCACATATATAAATCATACATCCAAAGTAATAATGAAAGAAGCAGTTTAAGGGGTACCAGGTAGTCCAGAGATGTTGCCAGGAGTGTGAATCGGGCGTTGAAAGCCGGTGATGTTAATCCTGGGTCGACCACCAACATAGCTTTCCAATCTTCTGAACTGATCCCTTCTATACAACCGTTCATCAATCATCGTGATGGTCCTCTTCACATCCCTTCGATCCTGAGAATTCCATTGCTTAGGAGACCCGATCTTTTGGTGTATATCCTTCAATCGATAAGCCAATCCGTCCCTAACCATCTTCAAAGTGTGATCTCCAAACTTGTGAAGATCTCTGCACGCCATCAAGCAATTTATTTGAAGTTCACTACGGTAAACGACGCCGAATGGTTTGCTGATGAGTGTAAATTGTGAGAGTTGGTTGATGTCGGGAAGATCAAGCTGCGGTGGAGTGAAGTTAACACGGGTCTAATAAGATTCAACTGCCAGCTGGAGATCTTCTACACGTTCTTTGATGACTATGCGTCTGATGAAGATGAGCACTGACTTGATGAATTCACGTTGTACTTCAGTGGAGAATTGTCTCATACGACCCTGTAATTTGGCAAGGGACATGTCTTCGATGTCGTTGATAGACAAATTCTCAAAGTCAGCTTCAGAGAATGCATAATCCCTTTCGTCTTGTCTTTTGACTACAGTCTTCTTGAGATACGTGTAGTCCCATTTGGACGAAAGATCAACGTGTTTGATGGCAACGATGTTTTTAGTGCTGAACACTGCATGTTGAGACTTCTGAACCTGGCAGCTTCTGTAGTAGATTCTTCGGCGTTCCGGCCAATGATGAATCCCATACATTGCATCTCAGTCGTATGCTTCCACTTTGTTGGAGAACAAGTGATTAGGTCTTTCCTCGATAGCTATGCAGTTTGAGTATTCGACTGCTGGGAATGGAAGTGTCAAGGATGTAGCGTATTTCCTTGAACCATCGCCACCGTGAAGAAGAAATTCCAAGTCTTTGTTGAAGAAATATCTGAATGGGATCCTAGGCTGATCTGGTTGGCCGATCATTGGTAGTGGTTTAGACCAGTCGGTGTAATATGGAGGGTTGTCCCGCTTGATAAAGTTGATGTTTGTTTCTGGGTTGAGCCAATCCATGTTATTAGACATAGCTCGACCAATGTTTTCAAGGTGATATTCGACCTCGATGGCACTTTCTGAGCTATCTTTCCATAGTTGAAAAGCTTCATTCTTGATTCGCCTCAACTCGGATTTCGTCATCTTCTTTACTTTGAACTTTTCTTGCAGAATTTTAGCATGCTCCAAAGTATTACCGTCTACCAGATCTTGACCTTCTTCAGGGTAGGGAGTGGAATTGACAAGTGTAGAAAACCATTCAAATTCCTCTGTTGTATCTTCATCTAGCCATGATACGACGTCAGCCGTGGGTGCCTTCTTCTTCTGTTTCTTAGGCCTAGATGAGGGTGTTGGTTTCTGTACTTTGTCGGGTGAGGCGGGTTGTTGTTGGGGCTCATGGTATTCTTCATCGTCACCACCCGTATATTCAAAGTGGTCACCGGTTTTCTGAATCTGGGGTGGTGTCTCAGAATCATGAGGTTTGTCTGCAGAAGAGGGAGGAAAAGATCTTTGTTGAGCAGGAGTCCGTTGTGGTGGAGGTTGCATTGAGTACTGAATAGAGGATGATTCATCAGACTTCTTTGTGCGTTTGGGCTCTTTATCCTTATCCTGATATTTGTCTTCATCATCTCTTGAACGTTTGGGCCTTACAGCTTCTTCTCGGAATGAGGACCTGAGTTGGTATTCCAGTAGAGCTTCAAACAGTTTAGCTTCGTGTGAGGCAAACGTTGCAGAGCGTTTCGACATTTGCGCTACTAGCCGGTTAACCAATTCATCATCTGAGAAAATTGTAGATTCAACTAGATTGATGCTTAAATTCATCAGAGTTGATTTCATGGCTTGTTTGGCTAGATGCAAGAGATTTGGATACAGTTGTCTGGTATACATCTCCTTTGTCAGTTTCGGAACGACCTCCATAAGGAACTGGTGAGTGTATCCTTTGATCATATCATCCATTTTCCCTTGAAGATCATCTTTCATGAGCTTCTGGACATACTTCCTTTCATCTTGCATCTTGTCGATATCATCATGAATATACTGTATCTGATCAGCGTAGAAATTCATCTTCCTGTAAAGCATGTCTTTCTTTCTGACTTGTTTGACAGCATTCCCAATTCGTTTATGAGCATGAGAAATCCAAGATAGAGTTGGCTTCTTCACTGATTTGGATGTTGATTTGGTTGATCTTTTAGATGGTGGTGGCGAAGAATGAGATGATGAGTCTGATGAGGAGGAGACATGAGGAGACTCGGGGTCCTTAGGGGGTTCAGAAGTTTCCTCCTTAGACATAGCCTTGTCATAAGTCTTTGTTTCACCAGCAGGTATTTCCTCAGTCTTTTCTTTTGCTGGTTCCTCAATCTCATAATTAATAGAATCCTCCAAAAGTTGTTGTTGTTGCAGAAGAGTGGTGGCACCAGCTCCCTTATCGGGTCGATTAACCGCATCAGGAGATGGTTTAGAGTGGGCACCACCACTTGAACCTCCAGGGCCACCCATTTGATCCTTTCCAAATTCCTTCGCAACATGTTGGAGTCTAATGAATTTGAACTTCTTCCTGTATGAAGTATCCAGTTGCTCTTCTTCTTCATCTGAGCTTTCTTCATAAAGCACAAGTACAGGAGTCTTCCCTTTTCCATGTTCAGCTGGAGGACTGGGAGGTTTAGATACCGTTGTAGTTTCATCTTCAGCAGTTTCAGAGTAGAAAGTCTCTTCATCTGATGCAGTACCTTCCGAGTCCTCGTCCAGTAGCTTTCTTGGTGGTTCAGGTGTAGGAATAGGAGCAGCTTCCTGAGAGGGAACTTTCTTCTTTGGAGCAGGTTTCCTCTTTGGGACATTCCTTTGACTTTCTGTGCTTACTGCACTTCCAGCACTTCCTCTTCTAGTTCTCCGAGTAGGTGTTCCAGAAGGTTTTTCATCGAGATGACCAACTTTGCCTTCTCTTACTGCTACCCGATACCTTTTGTACGTTTCAAGCTTCTTGATTTCGTCAGTCAGTAGGTGATCAGGTAACACAACACCCTGTTTCTTTGTTGACGATTCCTTGATTCTGACTGATAGGATAGGCTCGGTCAACATGTCATGATTGTCGGGGTCATTGAGCCTTTTGGAGATATCTGGATGAAGTCCAAGTGCTCTCTGGATCAACAGTTTTGTGTATCTGACATAGGGAATCTTTGAGCCAAGCTTTTTGAGAAATGTCATCATGTCATCCCATATCAGAGCTTCAATTTCGATGTCCTTCTTGTTGATTAATGACCAGAAGATTTGCAGTTCCAAGAGCTTGGGATGCTCATAGCCACTGTCACGACCAGAGACCGATTTGGTGATGATGATGTAGAGGGTTCTCCACGGTTGAGGAATGTTCTTAAGCTCCACATGAGAATGCTTAGAGATAATTCCTGATGCTTCATCATAGCCAATATCAATCAAGAATTGAAGAACTGTCTCCTCAGTAGGTGTGGCATAGAAGTTGGTTGGCACGATTTATGGAATGAGAAGAACAGCCCGTAAGTCTTCATGAGTGATGGTGACTTGTTTGTGATTGATAGTCACAGTCACTGCACTTTGACCCTTGATCCTCTGCATTGAATTCCAGAACTGTTGCATGTAGATCTCCGGAACAGTAGCAGAGTGTGAGAGCATGTTCTGGTACGGATGATTCTTAAGAATATCCACAGCAATCAGACAAGAAGATTCTGAGCATGTGAGGGTTTCAAAGTCAACCCTAAGGTTGTTCTTTCCAATCTTTCTAGGATAGCCATTAGGGAAGATGTCAGTAATTGTGAGAACTTCTGGTGCATCCACATTCATTTGAGCAGCCATGTCGTGATCTGAAATAACATTAGCCAAAAGAACCAACATATCGAAAGACATAATGTTAGTCAACAGAAGGTTTTTATTGTCTAATTATTGAATATATAGTGTCAAAGATTGTAACGAGTCCACAGTCACTTGTTTGTTCAATAGTCCAATGTCGTCGTGATAAGTTTCGTGAGTTAGTTAACTTTAAGTTTTAAAGTTTATGTTATCACATATTTAACACAACATATTAAACGATTAAGTTTATTAGTGACATTATTGGTTTCGTGACGATATGATTTGTTTATTAACAAGTTTGTACACGTAACAATTCATAATGAAGGTCAATCAAGGCTTAGGCGTAGATTTGTCAAAGTTACGCGTAAACAGGAGTGATATACGCGTAGACGAAAGCTTATGCGTAGGATCCTAACTTACGCGTAAGAAATGTTACGCGTAGGAAAAGGGGACCTTATGCGTAGAGCTTACGCGTAGGCGTATAAAGACCTTACGCGTAAGGCTTACTCGTAAGAGTAGACCTTATGAGTAGAGGTCACTGTGTGAAGATCGTTGAAGCTCTTTGACGAGGTCTAATATTATATCTAGGAACACATAATAACGAAAGCAGAATATTCAATAAGAATTAACGTTATAATGAACAAGGTTTTTCATTATCATAAACTAACTAAACAATAATAAAGATCAAAGACTTGATCTTTAACACTAACTAACTAAACCACTAAACCCTAGGCGTTTTCCCAATCCCTACGCCTAGGTTCCCACACACACACACCTTTAGACGTCTACATCTTGTACGTACGTACTAAAACTAATGACCCTATGTCTCTTTATATACTAGAGACATCTAGGGTTTACAAGAGGAATCATAATATAATTAGGAAACAATACAATTAGGAAACTAAATATTCTTTTAAGCATATCTTCTAGAATCTTCCAAATCCGTCATCTTTTTGTAGTTTCCTTCTTGTCACTTTTAGTCCTTCATGTTTCATTCTTCTTGTTTTGTATCATCAAATCTATAATAGACCCAACAATCTTCCCCTATTTGATGATGACAAAACAAACACGATTCTTGTACGAACTTCCCTAGACGAAGTAGCAGAAGTTGAGATAATTAAATCTCACCATAAATGAAACAATCTTCCCCTTGACTTAAACATGTCACTCAAACATCTCTTCCCCTTTTTGTTATTATCCAAATAGAGAACGTATGCAAATAATGATCTTGACCACTACGAACCAATATCATACTTCCAATCTAAGACTTTCAATGCTTTAAATCACCCACCATTACGCACCATAGAAAAAATGGATCCAAAACAGTAGAAAACTCCAACTAGTAGTAGTAATAATGATCAACAGTAGTAAAAATCAAACACTTCCCCTTGAGTGATGCATGTAGATGGTTAAACATTTAACAATAAGCTTCTCCTAAAAACCATATGTTAACCATCTTCTTGATTCTTCAAAATCTGTAGGCTTTATGTAATGATCACTTGTGAAGAAAACCAAATATAACGAACTTGATGAAGAAGTAGAATTTCCCAAACTTGTGTCTTAAATCTTTTACTATCCACGGAACTCCATACTTATACAAATCACCAAATATAAGTAGACCGCAATCCCTTGAAAAGAATCCTCAACTAGTATGAGACACTGAGCACTACAATGTAACTCCTTTAAGTGATAGCCAATGTGTGCATAGAGCATCATAAGAAAAATCACACATTGCTAGATTCAACAAGCTAGATGATAAGAACACAAACCAAGTAATTCCACTTCACCTTCAAATAAGTGATAAATAATCCTCTTCGTAATCAATTCTTCAATAAATCTTAAATACGAGCCTTTTTTAAATCCTTTTAAGAACAAATAACCAAAAACCAAACTCCTTGTGTGTGTGAACCAAATAACCATTCTGTGGTGTGTGTGAACAATAACCTGTGTGTGTGTCATCCAAAAACCATAATAATAATTATGCTCGACTTCCCCTTAACTCCAAATCTCTTCGAGAAGCAGTACTTTCAATAAAATCTGCAGTACTTTGTGAACATAAGCAGTACTTTAAGAAATACCTCGCATCAGTACTTAGACCTACGAGCAGTACTTTGATTATATAAGCATCAGCAGTACTTTAAAAACATCAAACAGTACTTTAAAAATATACGAGCATAAACAGTACTTTAAATAAATCAACAGTACTTTCGAATCCAATAAGCAGTACTTTCGTGTCCAAGCAGTACTTTGCTTGTAGGGGACCAAAAACGCACAACAGTACTTTGAAAATACACAGCAGTACTTTCAGCAGTACTTTCACATAAAAGCTCAGATGGAAGATCCATTCGGTGGAACGTTAGATTGATATATAGAGAACATCCACCCAAAATTTCGTTACGATCCGACTGTTAACAAAAAATTTATGATCGTTTCAAAACAGTGCTGCAGAAGTATTACGAATTTTTGACAGCTTCGATTTTTTCTTCCTTCTTCTTCAAGAAAACCTTGTAGATCCCTAGATATCACGAGCCCCAGGCTCTGATACCAATTGTGAAGATCGTTGAAGCTCTTAGACGAGGTCTAATATTATATCTAGGAACACATAATAACGAAAGCGGAATATTCAATAAGAATTAACGTTATAATGAACAAGGTTTTTGATTATCATAAACTAACTAAACAATAATAAAGATCAAAGACTTGATCTTTAACACTAACTAACTAAACCACTAAACCCTAGGCGTTTTCCCAATCCCTACGCCTAGGTTCCCACACACACACACCTTTAGACGTCTACATCTTGTACGTACGTACTAAAACTAATGACCCTATGTCTCTTTATATACTAGAGACATCTAGGGTTTACAAGAGGAATCATAATATAATTAGGAAACAATACAATTAGGAAACTAAATATTCTTTTAAGCATATCTACTAGAATCTTCCAAATCCGTCATCTTTTTGTAGTTTCCGTCTTGTCACTTTTAGTCCTTCATGTTTCATTCTTCTTGTTTTGTATCATCAAATCTATAATAGACCCAACACACTGTTTACGCATATCCTTCACAGGATACGCGTAGTCCCATTGTAGAACCTTACGCGTAATAGTTACGCGTAGGATTTCTCTTACGCATAACTGTCTACGCGTAAGGTGATCCTTATGCGTAGAGTAACAAAGACCTTGATTCTGAGTTTTACGAGTAGCAAACCTGAAATAAAATCATCATAACATCAATTTTGACACTAACACTCATTTTATAACAGATCATGGCATGAAAGCATATCAAACAGTTACGTGTAGAAAACCTTACGCGTAAGACTAAACCCTATTAGTTCAAAAATTACACATATTTTTTTCTAACCATAGGATTTGCACCAAAGTGTGTCCGGGAGATATAATAGGCATATAGAGTATGTTTATCCAAGTTTTAACATCAAAAATGTCAAGAATCAAAAGTACCCAAACCGTATGAATGTAAACCCTAAATTCCCATTGATGATTCATTTGAGTTTCTGGGTAAAATCTGGGCTTAGATATGTTCAATTCAACTTGAATACAACCTCATACAACAATTTTTATCACCAAATACGTTCTCATTTGAAAATACCCAAAACAACTCAAGAACCCTAATTTTGAAAATGAATCAATTCGTGTTTCTGGGTGGATTTTGAGGATAAACCAAGTATCATTGAAGTTATTTAAACGTTTTGACACACTTGTTTTAACCACAAACACACACTAATGATTGTGTGTTCATACGCTTATGCGTAGAACACATAATCACGCATAGCAATCGTTTTAGCCGTTGGATTTGTATAAAAATCAAAACCCTTGCTTAAAAACTTGTTAAGAACATAGAACCACTTACAGATTGAAGATCAAAACTTTGGATTTGTTGAACGAATTATATGCGTAGATTAGAGTTGGTTAAGAGTAATAAATGTGATGGATAAGTTAGGTGAGGGAGTTTTATTAAAAAGAGTTTGAGCTTTTGGTAGTTTTAGTCCCTCCACCTTTTCCATTTTCACCCAAAGCCTTTAAACTTCCATTTTGGTTACCAAACAAAAGATTTTAGGAAAGAAACATGACGACACTCTCCCTCGACTTAAGAAAATAATGAAAGATTATAAATTTTAGTCCGAGGAGTGTCATTGAACCAGAAAAATTTACCACCATTGATAAAAGAAACAACCGGGATATGATAACATGCAAGTACACAGATGTTTTGAAAGAGTTAAGTGATTATTTTCTCCCCCTCAACACTTGATCGGAAAAATACTGAATTTTGAAAGATTAAAGTGTTGACGAAAGAAATGTACTTGCCATGTTGAAAGAAAAATAGATTAGAAGAATATTTTTGTTGTTTTATCAGGTTTTATATTTTTGTATTTTGTTTTTGAAAAATTATTTACAAAAGATATTTTGGTGTTTGACAGGTTTTTAAGACTGTTTTAGGAGCTCATCCAATTCCTCTTGAGTCAAACACCTCATACCAATCCGGTGGACCAACTCATTAAACCTAGCGGGAGGCAAGGCTTTGGTGAGAAGATCTGCCAATTGGTATTTTGTACCCACGAAGTATAATTCAACTGTACCCTGTTCCACGTGGTCCTTGATGAAATGATAGCGTAGATCGATGTGCTTTGATTTTGAATGCTGAACTGAGTTGCACGAGATCGCAATGGCACTCCGATTGTCGCAGTACATCGAGATTCTGTCAAATACGTAACCATAGTCTTTGAGTTGTGTTCTCATCCATATGAATTGAGCACAACACGCCGACATGGCTACATATTCTGCTTCGGTTGATGACAGCGATGTACAATCCTGCTTCTTTGATTGCCAGGACACCAGTTTATCACCAAAAAATTGTAGTGCTCCTGAAGTACTTTTCCTTGAATCTAAGCATCCTGCGTGGTCAGCGTCTGAAAAAGCGATTAGTTCAAAACCAGAATCCTTCGGATACCAGATTCCCAAGTTAATGGTTCCCTTGATGTATCGGAGGATTTTTTTAGCCTCAGAGAGGTGGGTTTCAGTTGGTCGCGACTGATAACGGAAGCATAGATAAACGGTAAATACAATATCAGGTCTGCTAGCTGTTAGATACATGAGAGACCCAATAATACTTCGGTATTTGGTAGGGTCAACTAATTTCCCATGTAAATCAGTGTCTAGCTTCTTGGTATGAGTCATTGGTGTGTCATAAGTGTCACAGGTTTTCATTCCAAATGTGTTTAACAATTCAAGGGCATATTTGGACTGACTCAAGAAAATACCACGGGGTGATTGATGAACTTACAGTCCTAGAAAGAACGTAAGTTCACCCATCATGGACATTTCAAAATTTTTCTTCATTAGTTTTGCAAAAGCGATTGAAAACTTTTTATGTGTAGACGCAAAAATGATGTCATCCACGTAAATTTGAACAATTAAGATATGTGCCCCGTGATATTGAATAAAAAGAGTAGGGTCGACCGAACCTTTGGTTAAATTATTAGCAATGAGGAAAGATGATAGCTTATCGTACCATGCCCAAGGAGCTTGTTTGAGACCATAAAGAGCTTTGTTCAGTTTGTAGACATGGTTCGGGAACTTGGGATCAACGAATCCTTCTGGTTGGCTGACATAAACCGTTTCTTTCAGTTGTCCGTTGAGAAACGCAGTTTTGACATCCATCTGAAAGACCGTCATATTCATATGAGCCGCGAACGCCAGAAATATCCGAACAGCCTCAAGACGAGCAACCGGAGCAAAGGATTCTTCAAAGTCTATTCCCTCTTCCTGACGATAACCCTTAGCAACTAGACGTGACTTGTTTCGGATTACGTTCCCTTCAGCATCCAATTTGTTTTTCCAAATCCATTTGAGACCAATGACGTAGACCCCTGTTGGTCTTTCAACCAGTTCCCATACTTCAAGACGTTTGAATTGGTTGAGTTCTTCTTGCATGGATTCAATCCAGTTGTCTTTTGTCATTGTGTCTTTAATGTTTTTAGGCTCAGATTGGCAGACAGTGAGTGCATAAATGCAATGTTCACCATCTGTGTGAAGACGTTGTCTTGTAACGACTGGTTGATTCGGGTTGCCAATAATATTTGCCAGAGGATGGTATTTTGTCCATCGATGTGTAGAAGGTTGATGTTGGTATACATTGTGCAGATTCTGAGGATTCAAATGGTTTGTTGATGATTCTGCGACATCAGGTGCAACAGTGTCATTAGCAAACGGGTTAAAGAACGCATTTGGATCAAAATCTGCAGGTGGGGGTACTTCATTAAGAATATCATCAGCCGGTTCATCATTGTTGGAAGCGGTTTGTTCAACTGTTGTGGTGGATTCAACTGGTGGTGCTTCTTCAACAGTAGTTGTTGTAGCAGATGTATCAGGTATAAGAGTATTATCAGGTTGAGCAGCGGAAACAACGGGTACACCTGGAGCACGTTCATCAATATCGTCACTGAACAGAGGAGCAAATAACCTTTCCATTTGTTGACGAGTAAGCTGGGGGCTTTGTTCAGCTGATGATGGGGGTTGAGGGAAGTTTAAACGGTTGTGACCGGGTTCTAAGCTGTTATACTCAGAAGCCATTTCCGTGAGTTCATCAAAATGAGCATGAATCGTTTCCATCACCTGTTTTGTACGACGATTCCAGATCCGATAACCTTTAGAATTCTCACAATATCCAATAAAGACTCTAATGTCAGCTTTGGCTTTGAGCTTTCCAAAATCATCACGATCATTATTTGGATATCAAAGGGATCCAAATACATGAAAGTGTTTGAGATTCGGTTTATGGTTGTGGACAAGCTCGAAAGGTGTTTTGTTGTGTCGTTTTGTGATCATAGAACGGTTTTGAGTATAGCATGCAGTAGATACAGCTTCTGCCCACAAGTAATCTGGAAGTTTAGCATTGATTAACATTGTTCTTGCAGATTCCACTAACGTTCGGTTTCGTCTTTCAAAAACACCGTTTTGTTCTGGTGTACGTGCAATAGATGTCTGATGCTGAATTCCCACTTTCTCATAATATGCACGAAGGGTTTGGTTAACAAATTCAGTTCCTTTGTCTGTTCTGATTTTTCTGACGGTGTTTCGGAGCTGAACCTGTATTTTCATGAGAAAGGTGATGATCATTTGTGGAGCTTGGTCTTTGCTTCGAAGAAAGTAGACCCAAGTCCATCGTGAGTAGTCATCAACAATTACTAAGATGTAGCGTTTGCCATTGATCGTTTGCACGTGCATCGGGCCACACAAATCCATGTGAAGAAGATGAAGCACATGCTGAGAGCTGTGTTCCACCTTTGAAGGAAAATGAGCACGAGTGCTTTTCCCTTGTTCACAGGCTGAGCAAAGGTGATCTTTTGAATACCAGAATCGTGGGAGACCTTCAACTAGTTTGTGTCGAGCAAGGTTGGTGATGGTTTGAAAGTTTAGATGTGAGAGACGACGGTGCCATAGCCAGGATTTTGTTGATGTTGCCTTTGAAAGTAAGCAGATGGGAGATGAAGCAACCATGTCTTGCATAGAGATAGTGTAAAGACTAGAATTACGCGAGCCAAACATAAGGTCATTTCCTTGTAGATCACGAATGAAACAAGTTTTCTCCCGGAAAGCAACCTCCAAATCTCCATCACAAAACTGACCTACTGAAAACAGATTGTGATCGAGGCCTTCCACATAGTAAACCCTGCTGATTTCGATGTTCCCATTGATATAGTCTCTGTAGCCCATGATAGCTGCGAAGTGATCATTCCCGAATCTGACAGTGCCAATGAACTTTGCAATAAAGTTTGATAACAGTTTAAGGTTGCCTGTCATGTGTCGGGAACATCCGCTATCAACAATCCAGAGAATGATCTGTATCACCTGCATTACACACAGACGACACAGATGGAATAGAAGTAGATGTGGAACCCGAAATGTTAGAGGGTTCCGAAGCAGTTATAGTAGACATACACACATCAATAACTTTAGGCATCCATTTAATCCTAGTGTGTTATATATCCATTTCTGCCATCTATAACTACTATTTGCTTTAGTCTTAGTGAATGCACTAGGTGGTACTATATTCTTAGGAGGTGAAACTGGAGCTACAGGGACAGCAATGCTTGCCTTAGAATCTAAAGAAGGCGGTCTACCAAGCACAAACTTAGAATGATTATTGGGCCTAGAGGTATTCCGATTCTTAGGATTCCGTAAACGAGAGATTATAGCTTTAGCAACACATTTGTCATGACAATCAGAATTCATACTTTTACGACAAATAACACAAGGTGCATCAGACTGAATATCAAAAGTACTTAAAGGTTTAGCATTCGTTACATCACTATTTCTATTACATTTGCCAGACGCAATATCTATAGTGGAAGCAACGTGAGTCTTATTCATAGTCCTAGGGTGTTCTTCTACTTTAGCATTCCTTATTGATCTTTTCTTCGGTCGCAACTTCCTATTCTTCGATTGAGTGCTCCTAGGCTGTGAAGTGCAAACGTTTGGAAAAGACGCAACTATTCCTGTTTCAGTAGAAGGAAGCACGTTAGCAACTTGTGATTGGCAGTAGGTATTCTAGGTTCACGATTACTAAGTGTTACTGGTGCTAATCTCTTAATGATGGTTGGCGGAAGTTGTTCATACTTTCCTAACATTTCTCTTAACTTAGAGATAGTGTGAATCAAATCTTGATTTTCAGAACAAATATTACCAGCAAAATGCATGACTTCTCTAGTGTGTGCAATATAGTGATCAAGTTCGTTGGATGCTTCAGGACGAGTCTTATTGAGTAAATCAAATATGACACCATATTCATGTTTAACTTTTACAAGTTCTTGTTCATATTTTGAGATTTGACTTTTCAAAGACACGTTTTGATCATCCAGTTGCTCAATTTTAGGATCAGAATATTTTGCACGCAACTGAGCGATTTTGTTTTGAAAACCAAGTTGTTGATTGTGAATATCTTTTTCACACCAATTAAGATGACGTTTTGCATTGGAAAGTTCGTTAAGTAATCATTCATTTTCAGCTTTTAAAGACTCGATCTGAAGCACATTATCAGTATTCTCAACAGTTACCACAGAGTCAACATTATCAGCAGAGATATAATCAGATGCATGTGACAAAGAATTGAATAACACAACATTATGGATATCAGCACAGATAACATCTTTCAAGAGTCGATCAACCTCTTTTCTCAACATTTTCTTTTTACGTTTAGTATTAGAAATAGATGTTTCTGTTTTCTCGAAAACGACCTTCATCACTCCAAGTTCCTTATGAAAGTCCCGTTCCCAAGACAATGCACAATTTTTCAAATCTTAACATTTGGTAAAAGATTTTTTTGAAAAATGTCTCTTTGTTCTCGCGCCAGAGGCGATTGAAAATGTTGAACTTTGATTTCAGAATGATATTCTATCTCATGTTGTAAAGTTTTGAGGTCAGCCATGAAAATGTCAAAATATCTTAGAATTTTGCGATTTTCAGGTTTTGAGTTTAATTCACTGATGGAAGGTAAAGGACCATAAATTTGTGCATAATCTGGTTGGGGATTAACATTAGAAGACTCAGGTGTTTTTATGATAACCCTTGGTGTGTTAGAAGAATCCGTTGGTGTGACAAAAGTGACCGGTTTTGAATAATTAAAAGGTTTGTTGTAAACAACAGTTTTTAATTTTGATCGACTCTCGTCTTCTGCATCTAATTCCTCTTGACACGATATTCAACAACACTCATAACAGAATTATCAATTTTATATTCTGCACTGGAAACTTCAGGATTTGGTTTGAATGTTTTGGTTGAAAGCTTAGGTTTGTAATCAGCAAGATTCGGTCCATATCAATTTGGATTTGGTTTTAAAGTAAACTTTTCAATAGCAGTTACTGACTCACCGTGTTTGTAAACAACAGTTTTAAACTCTTTAAGTTTGCGTTGCAAGCCGATAATTTCTTCAAGATGATTATCTATTCGGTTCGTGGAATGCTTTTTGTATGTAGAGAACTGTTTTTGGCAAGTTAACAGCTCAGCCTTAGCTTTTTGATTTTCCAAGGTGAGAGCGTTAATTTGCTTTTTATGTTCATGTTTCAGTTGTTCTATCTCAGACAACAAAGCATTCTTCGAAGCGGCTAGATCACGCATCTGTCTCTCTAAATATTTTTCGTTTTGATGAGATTTAGTAAAGGCTGCTTCAAAACCTTTTTCACGTTTTTCTTGAGTTTTGAAAAAGTTGAGTTGCTTTTGTAAACATTCAAAATCGTTGGTTAATAGTGCATTTTTACTTTTTAAGGTTTGATTTAATGCACAACATTCTTCAATTTGGGATTGCTGGTCTTTAAGTAAAAGAGCAAGATCTGGATGAGGCAAAAGTTCGGCTTGTTCAACAGATTTCACAACATGATCATTATTTAGATCCTCAAGTATAACCACGGAGTCAATTTAATTATCAAAGGAAACCATAAGGTCATCTTGATCGTCAAATGTAACTACAGGGTCTATTTGAAAATCGTCGGAATGAGATGTAAATGACTCATTTTGAACATTCTGAGCCTTACCGGATTCAGATGTTGGCAGAGATATTAGATCAGAGATAATTATGGTTTGTTCGGGTACCTGAGACAAGCCATCAGTGTCATACAATGGGCCTGTGTCACTCATGTGTAACTCATGCATATTAGCCATCAACATAACAGCTGCATTAGCCTGCAAGTCCTCCATATCATCATTTGAGTCTGCATCTGCCATAAAACTCTGTTCTTTGTTTGTGAGAGTTCCACCAGCTTCATCCTTAAGAGCCAAAAGAAGAGCCTCTTTGAAATAAGCACTGCCCTTAGTCCTCGGCTTTGGGCATGCATTAGCTAGGTGTCCCTTCTCATTGCAGTTGTAGCATCGAAGACCATTCAACCCATTCTGAGCATTTCCGTGTTCCACCACTGGAGCTCTGATGTTATTCCGACCCACAACATTAAACCCTTGACCACCACCCATCTGACGACCATAACCACGATTCTGAACTTCAACTCGTCCATTGTTTACAACAGCCTGATTTCGTGTGTTAGATGAGGAACGAATACGATTGTTGGATTTGTTGGTATAACGGCCAAAAGCATTAGCAATCATAACAAATCCTTGTTGCAATGCTTCGAACGGATCGATGTCCTCATTAGCTTAACTGAAAATTGGTTGAGCATTGTTGTTGTTGTATGGAACCAATTGATTTTGTTGAGATTGTTGCTGTGAATGATCATTTTGTGTGACAGAGGCAGTTGGTTGAGTTGCTTGTTGAGGAGGATAACTTTGTTGAGCATATAAGGAAAGTTGTTGATTTTCAGGATGTGTAGGTGGAGCAATTTGAGCACGGAGAATCCTTTCCCGATCAACTTCCTTTTCATGAGGCTTCAAGTAATCGTACAACAATCCATATGTAGAATGATGCATATTCTTCGCTTGACGGAGAAAAAAACATACTTCTCCCATTCAGGACCAAGACTACTCAGGAACTTAGTATTCACTGCAATTCTTGGCATGATGATGTTGTGTTTATCCAAATCATTGATGATGTCTGAAAATCGATGATGATAAGACTCTAGTGTCTCTCCAGGTTCAATCATGAAGTGTTCATCAGCCAAGTAAATTTTGGATTCCAAATCCTCCTGATTGAGTACAGATACTTCCATAAGAAGATGAATATGTTCCCACATTTCCTTTGCAGTCTTTTGAGCATCAACACTTCGAAGAATTGGGTTAGGTAATCCTAAAAGGATATATTGCATTGCAAGCTCATCAGCTTCATAGTGTAGAAGTTCTGCTTGATTTAAATCTGCAACAGTAGCAATGTTTGTTTGTTCATCTTTTGGTGGATTGGCATTTGGATCGCCGGGTACAATGACAGTAGGCATCTAAAATGGACCTTCCACGATAACCTTCTTTAAGAAGTTTCCATGTGGCTTCTTCAGATCACAAAATCGAAAGAACCTTATCACCCATTGATCGTAGTTTCCTGGAGTGAGCATTGGAGGTCTATCAAGTGATCCAGCCTCATGAATTGATTGTTGGCTGCTTAAAGCTTCACACATCTTTGCAAACCAAGTGGGTTCCTTCATAGTGTTTCTTGATGGATGTTGATTGAAGTCATTTTTGTAGGGTTGAACTTGAAGACTTGGCGGTGTTTGAACCATTTGTGGTGGAGGAATTGCTCCAAGTTGTGGAGTATGTTGTTGATTAAATTGTTGTTGATAAATTGCTTGTTGTTGATTCCATTGTTGATGTTGTGGACTTAGTTGTTGTTGTCGTTGAGAATAAGTGTATGGGAAATAGTTAGAGTATGGTGGTTGTGACATGTTGAAAAACTTGTGTTGGTAAAAATGGATCTTTGTAGTCGAATGAACCTTTGTTGATGAAATGTCCTTAGGCGTAGAAATCACAAGAAACCAAGTAGGACTTATGCGTAAAAACACCAAAGTTACGCGTAACAAAGAGAGTTACGCGTAGTTTTAGCTTACGCGTAAGTAGGGTAAATGCACTAAAGTTATGCGTAGACACAAAGTTAGGCGTAGAAAGTTAGGCGTAGGATTACCTTATGCGTAAGACTAGGCTTAGGCGTAAGATGAATCTTATGCGTAGGATTTCTACGCGTAAGCTTTATGCTTATGCGTAAGTTTAGGGTTTTGCCCAAATGATCTTTTACACTATCACAGTGCAAAAGATATCCAAAGTCGACGTATTTTCAGGCTTATCCAAGCAAGAAAACACGGAGTAAACCACGAAAAACGAAGATCAAACCAAGGAATAACTTACGCGTAATATTAGGGTTTTGATACGCGTAAGATTACTCGTAAAAATGATTTTGCCCAATGATGTTTCTAAACCAGTTTTTGTATGATGAAATAGCTTCAATAACACCAAAATGACACAAAAGTGTGAAACTTGATGATCCAAAGCTCTCAAAACAGTTACGCGTAGGTTAACACCCTCGTTCAAAAACAAGCTTAAAAACTTAGATCCACGCGTAAAGTTTGAAACTTTTTGCCAAAAACAGTTATTTTAACACCTTAAAACGTTGAAAGTACAAGAATCTTGGATTAAAAAGTGTAAAAAACCGTGTTTTTAAGCGAACCAAAGATCACGTTAGCTTTACGCGTAAGACCAAAAACTTACTTCAAAAGCAATAATGATTCACCCAACTAGTTGACGATTGATACCACTGTTAGGTCACTAGTTTTACAACAAAAGCTTAATAGAAAGAGATAAAGGCGATTGAACAGTTTATCAAACACACACACACGTAAATATTGTAACCGGTTATGCGTAGAGTGTAGTGAAGGAAATAACTTGAACAACCAACCCACAAGTGAGGGTTATTACATAGTATTTATAGGCAAGGAGCTAGGGCAACACTCCTACTCCTTCCCTTTTCCTTATTGGACATGGGCCTAAGCTTATGGGCCTTCTACATAAGCTAGACCTTAAACAAACATAAAGGCCATAATAAGCTACCTATTACATATGAGTAACAAACACTTGAATTAAGGTTTAGGAGTGATTCCAACAAATATGTTTTGATCCACAACCTCAACGTAAAAACATGCTCATTGATGAGATTATGATTCTATCGCGTGATTTTATACTTTTTGAAAGTAGTAAATCAATCTGTTAATACAAATAAACCGTAAAAACGTTTATTAATATTTAGCGATCTCTTTGTGTTTTGTTGATAACAAATATAATGTTATCATAAGTAAAATTATAAGGATACATGTTATTTTTGTAAAGCATTTACATATAGTCATTGTTGGGAATTCTGTGAAACAGTGATTCTACTGAAGAAGAGTTTCTGCTGAAGTACTATAAACATACAAAAGTAGGAACTATGCTGAAGTTATTCTACTGAAGTAGTGAAGCAGCTGAAGTACTGAAGCCATGGATTCTGCTAAAGTAGTGAAGCCGTGTATCTGCTGAAGTAGTGAAGCTATGGAATCTGCTGAAGTTGGGAATTCTGTGAAACAGTGATTCTACTGAAGAAGAGTTTCTGCTGAAGTACTATAAACATACAAAAGTAGGAACTATGCTGAAGTTATTCTACTAAAGTAGTGAAGCAGCTGAAGTACTGAAGCCATGGATTCTGCTAAAGTAGTGAAGCCGTGTATCTGCTGAAGTAGTGAAGCTATGGAATCTGCTGAAGTTATATTTCTGCTGAAGTAGTAAAGCAGAAATCGTGATTCTGCTTTACTACTTCAGCAGAAATATAACTTCAACAGAAATATAACTTCAGCAGATTCCATAGCTTCACTACTTCAGCAGATACACGGCTTCACTACTTTAGCAGAATCCATGGCTTCAGTACTTCAGCTGCTTCACTACTTCAGTAGAATAACTTCAGCATAGTTCCTACTTTTGTATGTTTATAGTACTTCAGCAGAAACTCTTCTTCAGTAGAATCACTGTTTCACAGAATTCCCAACAGTCATTTAATACAAATTCTTGTAATAAATCATTTGTTGTAATAGTTTATTAGGATGGGTAAAAATCACAACCAAGGAGTATATCCATTACCTATGGTATTGACCAATATCCATTTGACTAGATGCATTGCATCTATTAGATACATTGTATCTAATGAAATACCCATAGACCAACCCATAACCCATGACCCATGACCAAAAAACCTATGGGCAAAGAGGAGCGTCCCACGGATCCCTGGCATTACACTAGACGGATCTCTTAAGGGAGGGATCCGTGGAACAGAGGCAAGATTTTGCCTATAAATAGAGAGCCATTTCTTCACTTCTCTTCACCCCTCTTCTTACTAACTCTCTCATAAACTCTTACTCTCTTCTAACAAACGATCACTTGATCTAGAGAGTTGTTCTTCTTTCTTTTATTGTGATTCTCATATAGGTCCTTCTCTAGGGCGAGATCACGAGCTTACTACAAGTCATCCAAGCAAGGGGTCCTTGATTGATTTGTTCCTCCACAAGATTTCTGTAGCAAAGATCTTGTACTTGATATTTCACATAGTTGTTGTGTAATAGTCGTGTTGGTTTGGTCCTCCGTGTTACGGACTCGGTATTTAGCTTTGTACCGAAAAAAGGTGTAAGCAACGTTGTCTTCTCCGCCAAGTTGAAGGAGTTTGTTGACATAGTGCTTGAACTCTCGAGTAGGTGACTCGGGGAGTGGAGTAGGGCAAGGAAGGTGTCCTTGTAGCCGAACCACTATAAATCAGTTGTGTCATTTCTTTCCCTTGCTTTACTTTATTTACTTTCATTACTCTTAGATCTATATTTTATCCTCATCCATACGATCTCACATAACATCAAATCTAAAGTTTTGAGAAACTAACTTAAAATCGGCAAAACTATTCAACCCCCTCCCCTTCTAGTTTTCCACAATTGGCATCAAGAGCTAAGTTTATAAAAGTTTTAAAGTAAACCGTATTTTAAAAACTTTTCGATCACTATGGGTTCTAAAAATTACAAGGAAGGGCAATCTATGCAACGACCTCCACTACTTGAAACTAATGGTTTTATATATTGGAAAAATATATTCGAAATGTATGTGAAGTCTAAAGATATTGATCTTTGGTACATCATTGTTGAAGGCGATTTTGAAGCCACTGCAAGAGATGAAAATGGAATTTTAGTTAACATACCTCATGATAAACTCACCGATGAACTTAAGAAAAAGCTTTCCAAAAATAGTGAAGCTAAAATGGTTTTGTATAATGCGTTACCCAAAAATGAATTCGAAAGAATCTCCATGCTTAAAACCTCTAAAGAAATTTGGAATTCTTTAGTTGTAACTCATCAAGGTAATCAACAAGTGAGAAACTATAAAATAGATCTATATGTTCAACAATATGAACAATTTTTAATATCGGATGAGGAAACTATAGATCATTCTTTTGCTAACTTTAATACTATAATTACATCTTTACAAGCACCTGATGAATCTTTTTCTAGCCGTAACCATGTTAGGAGATATCTAAGGGCACTTCCATCTAAGTGGAGATCTAAGTTGACGGCAATCAAAGAATCAAAAGATTTGACAATCCTCACCCTTGATGAACTCATAGGCAACTTAAAGGTCTATGAGCTTGTCCTTGCTAAGGATTCCGAAGCCTCAAAAGTGAAAGAGAAGCACAAATCTCTTGCCCTTAAAGCCAAGAAGGCCTCAAGTGATGAAGAGAACTCCTCTTCGGATAGTGATGATGAGGAGTATGCCATGGCGGTAAGGGACTTCAAAAAGTTCTTTAGAAGGAAGGGAAGATACGTCAAACATCCATATGACGACAAGAAAGGATTCCGGAAAAGCAAAGAGGACGAGAAGCCAAGGGATGATCGTTCTTGCTTTAAGTATGGGGACCCAAACCACTTTATTAGTAAGTGTCCCAAACGTAATGATCAAAAGGCATTCGTGAGCGGCTCGTGGGGAATGAGCGAGGAGGATGACGAAGAAATTTGTCTCATGGCAAATGATGAGGTATGTCACGAATACTATAGTAGCTCATCAATAGATGATGACTAATTGCATAATGAATATGATAAACTTTTCAAAATCAGTTTAAAAGTAATCAACAAAAATAAGTTTTTGAAAAATCAAAACCAACGTTTAGATAAGGAAGTCATAGAGTTAAAATCAAAATTGAAACGTCTAGAAAAGGGCAAGATAGCAAGTGGCGAATGTGAACTTTGCGTTCAACTTCAAACACTAGTTGATCAACTAGATTCTAAGATCGCTAGAATGAGTACTAATACTTTAGATATGATATTAGATAGTGTTAAAACAGGAAACAACCAAAAAGGTTTAGGTATTCAGCAACTTGATGCGTCAACTAGTGAAAAAAAGAAACACAATTCGTAAAAGCAATAGAAAAACAAGCCACTGTTGTGGCGGATCCCACGGATCCCACAAAAAGGGAACCGACTAGTGTACAGCCAGGGATCGTGGATCTGCTGAAACAATTAGTGGTAAAAACATAGCTTCCTCCTCTAGAACTGATTTTGTCATCGTTAATAAGAAGAAACCAACTCATATTACCATTAGACAGCCACCCCCAAGATATAATCAAAGTTTTCTAAGAAACAAAGGTCCATCATTTTCAAAATCAAACACATCTAGGAGACCTAATAATGTTTACCCGAGAAGTAACCATCAAATGGGATGGAACCCAAATATGCAAAATGGTTTTCCATTTCAAAACTTTGCACCATGGAATGCATTTTCACCTTATCCATACATGTCTAACATGAATGGAATGTATAACACTAATGGACCCATGAACAAATGGGGACCAAACTTTTGAGTTAATTGTTTTCTTAGGTGTGCTTAAAGGTCAACCTAGATCCGGATGAATGGGTCAAGGATAGCGGGTGCACGAGGCACATGATCGGCAATAAAGATCTATTCTCCACATATGAATCCTTCAATGGAGGAAATGTGGTGTTTGGAAATAGCAAAAGCAAAATCATCGGTAAAGGTACGATTTCTAACAAATCCCTAACCATTAACGATGTGTGTCACGTAGAGAACCTAAACTTTAACCTCTTAAGTATAGGACAAATATGTGATAAAAAGTGCAATGTACTTTTTACCGAAACCAGTAGTAAGATATTAAAAAATGGCATCACCATAGGTAGAGGAATTAGGAAACATGGAGTCTACGCCATTAAAATTGGTAATGAACCTAAAGACAAACTTTGTCTTACCTCTATGGATGATACTTCGACCTTATGGCATCGAAGATTGGGTCATGCGAATATGCGACTTTTTCAATCGCTATCATCCAAAGATCTAGTAAGAGATCTACCTAAATTAAAATATGAACATCACTTTTGTGATGCTTGTAACATAGGAAAACAAGTCCATTCTAGTCACAAAGCTAAAAACATGGTGTCTACAACTAAGTGTCTAGAATTACTACACATAGATTTATTTGGTCCATCCGCTATCCAAAGTTATGGAGGCAACTACTACACTTTGGTTATAGTGGATGACTACTCTAGGTACACATGGACAAAATTCTTAAAGAACAAAACTGAAACGTTCAATTATTTTGAAATATTAAGAAAGAAAATCCAAAGACAACTAGGAAGTCCTATAGTGTCTATTAGAACGGATCATGGTAGGGAATTCGACAATGAAGTGCAATTTGGAGCCTTTTGTGACACTAATGGTATTACTCACAACTTCTCGGCTCCTCGCACTCCACAATCGAATGGGGTAGTTGAAAGAAAGAATAGAATCCTACAAGAAATGAGTCGCACAATGCTAGCAATCCATAACTCAAAAGTTTTGGCGCAATGCCATTGATACTTCAACGTACATACTTAATCGAGTCTTAACTAGACCAATTTTAGGTAAAACTCCCTACGAGTTACTTCGAGGCAAAAAGCCTACGTTAGATCACTTTAGAGTCTTTGGTAGCAAATGTTTTCTTCTTAACACAAAAGATTACCTTACAAAATTTGATCCTAAATCAACCGAAGGTATCTTTTTAGGTTACTCTACTAATAGCAAAGCTTATGTCATTTTAAATAAAGAAACAATGAAGGTAGAAGAGTCATTAAATGTAAAATTTGATGAAAGTCGACCCAAACCCACTCCACCTCTTGTCGATGACGAGATTGTCGAAAGTGAATCTATTGTAATAAAGAAAAAGATAAACGAAGAAGAAGAACATTTAAACAATGAAATCATAAATATTAAAGAGTCCAAAGATCACCCCGTAGATAAGGTCATAGGAAAGCTAAATGAAAGAACTTTAAGGTCTCAAGTTCAAAACCAAAGTAGCTTATTTTGTTTTGTGTCAACCATAGAACCTAAGAATACACAAGAAGCCATAAAAGATGAAAGTTGGGTAATGGCCATGCAAGAAGAGTTAAATCAATTTGTTTCTAACTATGTTTGGACACTTGTCCCTCCACCTAGTAATCAAACCATAATAGGAACCAAATGGGTTTATAAAAACAAGTTAGATGCAAACGGTGTAGTGTCTAGAAACAAAGCTAGACTCATTGCCCAAGGGTATAATCAACAAGAATGAATAGACGTTGATGAGACCTATGCCCCCGTGGCTAGATTAGAGTCCATAAGAATACTTCTTGCTTATGCTTGTGCTAATGATCTTAAGCTTTATCAAATGGATGTCAAAAGTGCTTTTCTAAATGGATTTATTAATGAAGAAGTATATGTAGCTCAACCTCCGGGCTTCATCGATTTTGAAAAACCTAAACATGTGTATAAGTTAAAGAAAGCTCTTTACGGTCTTAAAAAAGCTCCAAAATCTTGGTATAATAGACTCAAGTCATTTTTAATCAAACACAACTACACCATGGGGTTAGTTGATAACACACTTTTTACTAAGAAAAGAGAGTCACATATAATCATTGTCCAAATATATGTAGATGATGTTATATTCGGATCTACTTGTCAAGACATGTGTGATGATTTCTCTAAAATCATGCATGACGAGTTCGAGATGAGTATGATGGGAGAACTTAGTTTCTTTCTTGGTCTACAAATCAAACAAGTAGAAGATGGTATCTTCTTTAATAAATCTAAATACATTAAAGAGATGTTAAAGAAATTCGGTTTAGAAGAGTCAAAACCAATTAGGACACTGATGAGTGTGTAAATACTCATCATTTTTGGTTAAATCTGAACTGCAAAATGTCTAAAAATGCTCAGAAATGCATCAAAATACTGAAAATATCTCAAAGTTGCATTTTATATGTTTCAGATGCAAAATGTTTAAAATCAGATGAAAAATGAGCTAAGTTTGCATAATTGGCAGTTTCAGTCCTCCGACTTTCAAAAAAATGGCAAAATCAGTCCCTAGGCACTTATTTTAAAAGAAAAGTCACCAAAGGTCCTTTTTAAATCATAACTTGTCACAATTAGTCCTTTGGTGAAAAGTCCAAAAGTTTTGAGAAATTACAGTTTTGATCCTTGGATTTTAAAAATGTTCATGTTTAGTCCTTGGAATTTCACAATTGGCAGATTTGGTCCCTTGGAATATTGGAGGTTGGCAAAACAAGCCCTTGGATTACTTTTCAGAATCTACATGTATGGTCCTTGGATTTTCAGAATATACACAAATGGTCCCTAAGCTACAAAATGGATCCAATTTAAATCCTTGGTCCACTATTAAATCCCAAGCCCAAAACCCACGGTCCAAATCCTTTTACCCGATCCAGTCCAACCCCCAACCCGAATCCTATACCCACGGTTTAAAACAAAACCACCCCGCCACCTCCTTTTTCCTGTCTTCCCCGACCACCTTGTCTGCAACACCCCCAACTCCAGCCACCCTACTCCATTCCATGTCCCCTCCTCCTCAACAACCTCCAAAGCAGCATTTAATGCGCCCCTCCCCTGTCCCAGTTGCTATATCCCACTTTCCCGCCAAAAGTGATCCAACAGCTATTATCACTCTAAACTCATCCAAGGGTCCTGAATGAAGCTGGGAACTGTTCAGAGATGAGAGAGAAAGAAGTTTGGTTTATAAAAGTGGAAGAAGAAGGCAAGAGAAAGAGTACTTAGTTTATTTTTTTAAAATGTATGTCGTTTTAAGCTTATCATGTCTTAAATAGTTTCTGAATTGTAATTTCAAGTTAATTTGTATCAAACTTAGTAGTTTCAGTGTATTAAAACTCTTATCAAGTATCAATTCAAGTTTTAGTTCACATTTCATATTTTATGTTAACTGTTGAAATTTTCAATTTCAAACTCTGATATTCAAGCTTCAAACAGCTTCTTTCCAAGTTAAAACAAGCTTATACAAGCTCCTCATAGCTTTTTGTAAGCTTGTATTCAAGTTTTAAGCTACTTTGGAAATTGGTCAAAGAAAGTCAACTGAGGAAGCAAATGGGTATGAATTGGATATGGGTTGATGCAGAAATGGATTTGGGTTGATAATAAGCTAGGTTAGAGTTTGGAATAGGCTAGTGGTTCCTTGGTTCACTGATTTCAAGCCATAGTGGCTGGGACCTATTGTAAGTTATTTTCAAGTTTCTTGCTTAATCTGTACTTGTGGTTTAGAGTGATTTTTGTTTGTTGAAAAAGTTGTATTTAGGTTAGTTTAATTCAGCTTAAGTGTCTGCATTAGCTAGTTTATCAGTTGGGTTAATTCTGTTTGCAAATCAGTAGATACAAGGGTGTTTGGATCTGTTATTTTAGCTGTATTTTAGGCTTACTCAGTTGTTAAAACTTGTTGCTCTAAGCTTGGTATGCTCTAATATACTCATTGCAATCATAAACTTGAGCCTGCACCCTCTCAAAGTCAAAATGCATCTTAATCTGTCTTAAACTGCTTCACTGTTGGAGTTTTTGAGAATCAAAGTCTTGTTTTGTGTTTCAAATTCATAGACATAGCTTTCAGTAGTTCTATTTCATCATAATACTTCATAATCAGTCCTCAAATTGGATTCAAAACTCAACAAAGTCAACATTTCATTTTTGCTTCAAAAGTCAAAACTTGAAAAACCTGTTTTGAGCCCAACTGAGAGGATTTTTCTTGAACTCAATTCTGGAACAAATTCAGTGAAACTTGGTATTTTAAAAACTTCAGCTGGTCTCTTTACTTATCATCATTTTTGTGGATTTTTGTTAATTTTTTAGAAGTCTAAAAACTGCTTGTTAATAAGGTCTTATTTGCCCTGTACACACTCAGTATTAACTGAGTGTGCACAGGTTTGGTGCAGAGGTTACACAAAGCTCATCAGAGCTTCCCAAGGTCTGGTTTTTGGTTTACAAGTCCCCAGGCAGGTCTTCTTTAAGTTCCAATTCTTGGTTTTAAGGTTTAGCTTATTTAGCAGCTTATTCCTTGGCTTAAAAGTAGTGGTCTAAAGTCTGTTTTTAGCAATAAGCTCAATTCATCAAAACTGAGTAGCTTGTGTTAAAGAGGTTAAGGACAGTTGTAAATTGTTTCATTTGGTTACTTTTAGTATATTATAGCTTCTCTATCAGTTTTGTGCTTATTTGTAGCTTGTGGCTTAATTGGAGTGCTTATTACTTAAGCACTTTGACTGCAGCCTCTTATTCCTTCACATAACCACCTGTTTTTCTATTTTTCCTAGATTCTAAATATTATTTTAGATTTATCTTGAATTTTTCAGATTTTTCTAGGACAGTTTGGTATTTTTCTTCATTTTAATTAGTTTTTAAGCATTTTTAATTAGCATTTAATACAAATAAATCAGAAAAGGTTCAAAAAAATAAGTTTTCATTTTTCTTAAGTTAAGATAAATATAAAAAGTCAAAAAAATATTTTTTTTCAGATTTTTCTTAGTTAAATTTGTATTTTTAAGCAATTTAAGTAGTTTTAAATAGTTTTTAATTCATAGAAAATACAAAAACAATCAGAAAAATACAAAAATAGTTTTTAAAATTCTCTTTTGTTATTTTAGATTTTTCCAAGTCAAAATTTTATTTTTCTAGCTTTATTTCCTATTTTCTTGTATTTTAGGCTAATATTAAATAGTTAGAAATAGTTTTTAATTAATAATAATTAGATAAATAGTTTTAAAAATAATTTCCTTTTTCTATAAATTTTATTTTATCATTAGGTTTGTAAAAATATCATTTTCATATTTTTAGGATTAATATTGCTTCATTTTCACATTTTCTCTTGTACGTTACGTAGTTTTAATTTAAAGTTTTATAAAAACATAAAATCAAAAACATCATTTTGCAAATAGTGATAGCGTTTATTTAATATTTTTTATCTTTTTAATTTCCTTTAATTTTCATTTAAGCCTTTGTAATTATAGGCTTTTTCTGTAGTTATAATAATTCAAAAACCTCTTTTCCGTTCAAATCTCTCGATCACTATACGTTTGGTGATTCTTCGCATAGCTCGCTGGGACATAACGACCCGGGGAAACACTATACTCCCCTGATCTTCATTGTATTTGCTTCTGAACCGTTTTAAGTTTCTTACGGTCGGCCATTCACAAGTGGCCGGTTTGTGTGAGAAAACTTGACGGTTTGGAACGAATCAGACACCAATGTCATCTGACACTAAACTCACAAAAGATGAAGATGGAAAATCCGTTGATAACACAAAATATCGTGGCATGATTGGTAGTCTTCTCTACCTCACGGCTAGTTGGCCGGATATCATGTTTAGTGTTTGTCTATGTGCTAGGTTTCAAGAAGATCCTAAAACATCACATCTAGAAGCCGTCAAAAGGATATTTAGATACATTAAGGGTAAAACTCAATTAGGATTATGGTATCCTAAGGGTACGGGAGTAGAAACAATTGTATATGCAGATTCTGACCATGCAGGTGATTATGTTGACCGAAAAAGTACAAGTGGGGTATGTACTTTTATGGGATGTTGCTTAACATCTTGGTTCTCAAAGAAACAAACGGCATTAGCAATATCAACAACCGAAGCCGAATATGTCTCCGCCGGCAAAGCATGCCAAAAAGCACTATGGATGAAACAAGCGTTAGTTGACTACGCCATTCATCTAAGTGACATAGCCATTCTATGTGACAACAAAGGTGCAATCGATTTAAGCAAGAATCTGGTATTACATTCTCGCACAAAGCATAAAGAGATTCGTCATCACTTCTTAAGAGACAATGTTCAAAAGGGGAACATTTCTATTGAGAAGGTAGCGTCCGAAGACAACATAGCCGACGTCCTCACCAAACCGTTGAAGCGGGAACAATTTAACCTACTTCGTCTTGGTCTTGGTCTCATGGAACAATCGTCGTAATTTGCTTTTTAACTCTACAAGGTATGTAAACACTAGCCTTCTTCTTTTTGAGTCTAGGATCTCTATTTTACTCACAACTCACAAGCAATACGGGAATTTTCAAAACCCAAGATAAGTTTTCACTTATAACTCATAGTTTCTCTCTTATTTTTCAAGATAAATACAAGTTTCAACCACGTAATTAAATACACATTTTCTTTTCAAAAGATAAACGTTTTATTCACACATAGAAACCTCTTTTCAAAATGTTTTCTGCAATGATACCTCTTCCCGTATCACTTTCACAAAAGCCATTTCTCACGTCTAGGATAAATCGCTTTTTCATTATTAATACAAAGTAAAAACCCGTTTTCATTGCATCTCATGTCTTTTGAATGCTAAAGAGGACAAATAACTAATATGTTTTTTCGGGTACATTCATTTAAGCAACAATGAATTTGGAGCACTCGGGTTATCTCACATAATAGTGTGCTTTTTCACTTCTAGTTTATTTTTCTTTTTCTTTTTAGGAGTCGAGATAACCGCAACTCCAAATGGTTTGCATATAGGCACACACTAGGCACAAATGTTTCCAAAAGGAAAATTTTGAGCTGCATGAATCACCAGTACCACGGATCCCAGCCTTAATGCTGGACGGATCCCTCAAGGGAAGGATCCGTGGGATCCGTGAGACAGAAGCTAGTTTTATCTTCTATTTTTCTCACTTTGGATGAAAACTTCAATATTTTTCATCATTTAGTTTTATTTCTTTTGAAGTATGTTCCTTAATGCTTGTGTTCTCATGATCACATGCCTTAAATTAATATCTAATCATTAGATTTTAATCCACATTTTGGGTCAAGCATTCATTACAATGCATTACTTTTCTATAAATAGGATTCCCAAAATGCTTGCATATTCATCTCATCTTCACAAACAAATACCACCATGTCATCCAAAAGATCTTCCAACTTAGATGAATCACCTAGTGCAAACAATCCCTTTCAAGAAATCCAAAATTTTGTCATCCCACCTTCCAAAATACCACAATCAAAATCTAGGAAATCCGCACGGATTAGCATCCGGCCTTGTTGTTTAGCAAAACCATCATCGAATGGTTCATCACCAACCACTATTTCACCACAAGATGCTTCCATTATAGCACCTCCTTCATCATCAACAAGTACACCAACGTCATCACCCATCAACTCACCACCTAAGGTCACTCTTTTGGAACTCCATAAGACTCCAACAAGATCTCAACAACCAAAACAAAAAGAAATAGTCTTTTTAACACCTCCCACTTCTCCAAACACAATTTTCAAAGACCTTGAAACCTCACCACCCTTAGCTCCCATCTTGTTACAAGAAAATCTAGGTTCTTTTCCACCATCACTTCAAAACATTCCGGACTTTGATCCACTTTTTCCATCTTTTCCACCACAACTTCCGCATCTCACAAATCAAAGTCGTTCGGAAAACTTCCGCACTCATTACCCACATCACTTACATTGTGAACATTGCCAATCCACTAGGGATATTGCAATAGAAATTAGGGAAGAAATGCGAGTCATACTCAACCTCATTCTTGATCGCATCAATATCATTACTCATCGAAAACTCCATCCATAACCTTATGCAATCATGGAAGGAATCATTATTACAATTTTTATTTTTGGTATCTTTCTTTTGAGTCTTTTTTAAGAACAAGTATTGTTCTTACTTTTACATGCTTGTATGTGGCATAAATACCACTACATTTTGTTGTTTTATTACAAGGCCTTGTTTACATACCTTAGCTCCCAATCTTGATTCTCGTCGATCACAAGATTATTTATGAATGTTACTACTAACCCTTTTCTTTGTAGGATTTTTTTATTTTTCTCACTTGACGCCCCAAATCTAAGGGGAGCTACCGTCAAGGGGGAGTAAATGATACGTGGACTATTTTTCCACATTTTATTTCTTCCTTGGGTTATCTTTTTGTTTCGACAAAAAGGGGGAGAAGAAGTAAAACTTAGGCTTTCAAAACAAACATCTAATCTTAAGTTTTACTCATCATAACATTATGTTTTGTCATCAACAAAAAGGGGGAGATTGTTAATACAAATAAACCGTAAAAATGTTTATTAATATTTAGCGATCTCTTTGTGTTTTGTTGATAACAAATATAATGTTATCATAAGTAAAATTATAAGGATACATGTTATTTTTGTAAAGCATTTACATATAGTCATTTAATACAAATTGTTGTAATAAATCATTTGTTGTAATAGTTTATTAGGATGGGTAAAAATCACAACCCATGGAGTATATCCATAACCCATGGTATTGACCCATATCCATTTGACTAGATGCATTGCATCTATTAGATACATTGTATCTAATGAAATACCCATGGACCAACCCATAACCCATGACCCATAACAAAAAAACCCATGGGCAAAGAGGAGCGTCCCACGGATCCCTGGCATTACACTAGACGGATCCCTTAAGGGAGGGATCCGTGGAACAGAGGCAAGATTTTTCCTATAAATAGAGAGCCATTTCTTCACTTCTCTTCACCCCTCTTCTTACTAACTCTCTCATAAACTCTTACTCTCTTCTAACAAAAGATCACTTGATCTGGAGAGTTGTTCTTCTTTCTTCTATTGTGATTCTCATATAGGTCCTTCTCTAAGGCGAGATCACGAGCTTACTACAAGTCATCCAAGCAAGGGGTCCTTGATTGATTTGTTCCTCCACAAGATTTCTGTAGCAAAGATCTTGTACTTGATATTTCACATAGTTGTTGTGTAATAGTCGTGTTGGTTTGGTCCTCCGTGTTATGGACTCGGTATTTAGATTTGTACCGGAAAAAGGTGTAAGCAACGTTGTGTAGGCTTCTCCGCCAAGTTGAAGGAGTTTGTTGACATAGTGCTTGAACTCTCGAGTAGGTGACTCGGGGAGTGGAGTAGGGCAAGGAAGGTGTCCTTGTAGCCGAACCACTATAAATCGGTTGTGTCATTTCTTTCCCTTGCTTTACTTTATTTACTTTCATTACTCTTAGATCTATATTTTATCCTCATCCATACGATCTCACATAACATCGAATCTAAAGTTTTGAGAAACTAACTTAAAATCAACAAAACTATTCAACCCCCCCTTCTAGTTTTCCACACAATCTTGTCCAACTTGGTTTGAATAGCTCGAGAATTCCACCGTAGCATGTAGTAATCTCTTGTAACTTTTACCTAGTTCCTTGCTAACCTCTAATAACAAATGCGGTTTGATAGGAAAGCTTTTAATTTTTAAAAATAGTTAATAACATCTTAATCTCATAACTTATAAACTTAAACATCAAGTACATATAGGTTATGTTCGATTTTAAATTACTTTTCTTAATCAGAAATTGTACTTATTTTGATAAGTAAGGAAGGAATTACAAACTTAATCAACGAGCGTGACTTAGCATAAAAAGTCGGGAAGGTGCCTGATTCTTAGGGAAGAAACCAATTATAGTATTTGTAGTATTTGGGAAACTCAAATGTATTAGATTTGAATCCCCGGATCGTTCCTAGCGAGGGATGAATGGAATTATAAACTCACGTCGCGTTATTCGGGATTTTGGGGGATTTGTTTATTTTATTTTGACTTTGAAAGGGTAAGTGTTGACTAGTGGGTTAAAAAGGTGGGTTGACCGGGTTTGAGGTGTAGTTTGACCCGGGTTAAATGGTTTAAATGGGGTGTACCGGGTATGGGTTTGTAAGAGTTGGGTTGAAGTTATTTTGGGCTGGTAGGATAGATTTGGTTTTGGATTTGTTATCTATTTTAGTGTTGTAATTATAACAAGGACCATTAATGTGATTTTACATTTATTAAGGACAAAAAGTGAAATTGTGAATTGGTAAGGGTAGGAATGGTTTATTGGATAAGTGAAAGGTTTTAAGGGTATAAAAGGTAAATATGGGAAAGTGAAGGGTATTTTGTGTAATAATGGATAAGTTGAAGGTTGAAATGGTAATTTTGTGAAAGTTAATGGTGAAAAGTGAAAGTTTGGTAAATTGAAAGGTTTTGATGTGAAAACTCCCAACAATGATCCATAACTCCATAATTTGACTTTTTGAGCATCCAAATCCCATAAAATAGCATCCCGGCATCGGCTTTTGCACTCTTCTCATTCTCATGCTCGGCTTTCTTCGGTTTTGGCTTTATTTTGTCTATTTTGTCGTATCCGTACCTGCACATGTATAAACTCAAAAAACCAACAAATATTAGGCATTAACGGCTCTTTCTTGGTTATTTTGGGTCTATTTTGGTAAAGAAATGGTATGTGTTTTAGCACATACCAAAATACCCAGACTAGAATATTGTCGTGTCCTCACGCAATGTAATCAACTCACGCTTCTAAAACCAAAGATTTCAACCTCTTTTTACTAAATCTATGAAAAGTAGCAAAGATTCCTCAAAAGAGATTAAGAAACCCTTAATTCTAAAAACGCCCCGTTTACCTTTTATTCCACATATAGATATTATGTTAAGCACTTATCATTATGAGTGACGGTTTGTTGAACTTTCATGTCGATCAATAACTCCAACGTTTTTCAAAAGACATTTTTAGGATCACGGAGTAGGAAACACAACTCAGCGAGGAGTGACCATACGGATAGAATAAATCGTCCCTGATTTTTCACATGTCCTCAAACTAAGCGTAAAATAGAAATCATTGTTAAATATGACTTTAGATGCTAACACTACCCATGGAAGTTACTTGTGTAATTACCTCTTGCTCCCATTTTCCTATTTTCCTCTATTTATTTTATTTTTTGTGAGAAATGAATTTCTTCATGTTTCTCGTTTCGATAAGTTTTATTTCGATAAAGATATGAAGCTAAAACGCTAATTAGTTTTTCATCTTCCCTCGAAAACCGTTGCATACAAGAATGAGGTCCACATCAAGGTCCTAATTTAACACGATTTAGGGAGATATCCTTTTTATGGCGACCGAAACAACTCATCTACGAGTCCAGAGACAGAAGCTTTATTTAGATATCTCCCGGAGTCAAAGTTTGGCTTAACACTATTTCAGCACATTTGCATTTTTGAAATTTAGGCCCTCGGTCTTTTCAACCACTAATTCAGTGGGATTATCGTTTTATCAGAAGTCTTATTATAACTTTTGAATTTTCATCCACCTTTTTGAAGTCCATGACAACGGGGGTACCGTCAGACATAGAAAACTTTTATGGCATTTGATTTTCACTTTAATACATTTGGGCTTTATTTCATGTTAATTTTTTCCAAACCCCGAATCCCATGACTTTTATAACAATAGAAAAAATTGCAGCAAACTATCAAGAATCAGTTGTTTATTACACCGCAACACTAACAGTACCTTGATGTGTACCCAACTCTCATAAACAAGGATTTTCTAAAGAAGACAAAAAACTAACTATCGCCAAAACCTAACATCTTTAATTATTATTACACAAATATGGGGTGAAACAATTTTGTGGGAGCAAAAAGCCACAAGTACCTTCGATGAGCTCTAAAGAGAACCAACTACTCCATGCTTAGCATCTAAACTCATAAGTAACTCTATCATTCCTCGATCTCCGCGAATTTAAAATCTCAAATAATGAGATCCGCGAATGCTTAGCCGATAATTAAATTATCTATGGTTAAGGGAACAAGCTAGGGCTCAACACGCCCGGTCAAGTCAGAATTCTATTCCTACTCTCACCAGCGAAAAGTCAACAAGGTGTCAAAACATATACTTAATTAGCAAATGCTTCGTCAAATAATCTCAAGTCTCGCATTTTTAAAGTCACTTATTAGAAACTATCAAATCTTTCAAAACTTCGCATATTTAAAATCAATTAGGGAAGCTTGCAAATTCTTGGCCTTTTGAGCTAGAATCGCATTTTATAGCCTCTTATCTAAGCAATTAGCAAAGACTTTTTCAAGAAAACGCATATTTAAAGTAACTTCTAAGAAACTCGCAAAGACTTTTCAATCATAAAACTAGCAAAAGCTTACAAAAAAAAAATCAATTTTTTCACATTTTTGCACAATTGTTTTCATTTTCTAAGGAAAAACGGGGTTGCGAGAGTACACGACAAAGAATAAGCAAGTGCGGTCAAATCAAATCGAAGATTACCCACCCTAGACTAAAACGAAACATTGTACTCAATGTTTAAAGGCAAGGGTATCAACGAAAATCTAAAATCCGTTTATTAAGTATGCTTAAAGATAAACGTTAGTCGATAAGATTTCGGATATCGGATTTCCATCAGCATCGATCATGAAACTCGAGTGGAGAAAAGACAAACTTCGAGCACAAGAGTCTTCATATCAGGAAATCCTAGACAAAATCATCACAAACAACCAAAACACAAAAAATCAAAGAGGCTAACCCCTTCACGTCACTTATTAGAAATAAAATAGAAAAAGATAGAAACACTTGTTTTGTTATCGAGTCGTTAGCTTGACCTGCCACGAATTTATTAGTCCTTGGGGAAGCAAGTGGAAAAGATAATCTCCATCGGAATTTCATTCAAGATGTTTGGATAAACATTGAAACATAAGAAAGTTCCACTCCAATGAGATACCCACGGTTCTTTTAGCAAAAACTCTAAACGGTGATACCGGGGTCGAAGATGGTATCCTCACTCCCGCAAGAGTGAAGAAGAGGAGAAATCACATTATATGAGAGAAATGGAATAAAGATTTTGATAACAATAAAGAACAATTCTTCATCTTCAAAAGCAAATTTATATAATCTTTAATTTGAATTTGATCATTTAAGCTCATAGGGTGATTTCTAACAAAAATATCAGGAGGAAGAGGCGGGGTGATGTCATCAATAAGGAGACTTATTTGAGAAAGCTGCTCTTCCCCCGAACTAAAATCTTCCTCAAGATCAAAATAGACACGATCATATTCTGGAGGAGATATGAAATGAGAGAGTTCACCGGAGAACTCCTCGAGATAATTATCATTAATCTTTCATGGCGGCTCATTTAACGGATCTTCATTCAACAAAATTTCAATATCTCTTAAATCGGCTTCAAAATCAAAGTCATCGTCCTCAATTCCCGGTGGAAGAGGATCGATGCGAGCGAGTTCATCGGCGAACTCCTCGAGAAGTAAATCAAGAGACGAATCCTTGAGCTCAGGCTCCGGAGGATTTTCATTAGACGGCTCTACTTCTTTAATTTCTTCAAGCGAGACAAACGGAGGTGAGATTTGTGCGGTACTTTGTGAACTATGAACTTGCACCTTTTCCATTATGGTCTCCGTGTCGGACTCATCACTTTCTTCGTCAAAGATTTGATTGTCAAAATTTAGAGTATATTCAGAATCGAATTCAAACAAAGGATTTGTGAAGGTCATTTTGAAAGTTTCCGAAATCTAATCGAGAGGTGTCTCAGATACCCTTGGGATTGGAACAAGGTCATCAATATTCTCAAGAGAAGTGAATTCGACTTCCTTGTCCCCCATTGACAAGGTATCCGAAGGTTCCTTAATGAGCGGATCGATCTTTAAGTTCTCTTCTTCAAACGGTTCATCATCATCACTATCGTCAGAGTCGGAATAATAAAAGGTGGGTGGATGACTTGGTCTTTGTTGATAATGGTGACTGATATATCTTTCTTGCTTGCCAAAGACGTCAATTTGAGTACTCATAACGGAAATTTTCTTGGAATAATGATCACTCAACATAGTGGTAGAATCGTAAGGAACGTCAGCATCCCACTGATAATGATGTTGTGTCAAATTCTCGATCAAATCATACGCTTCTTGAGGAGTCTTCCGCATGAGATTCCCACCGACTGACAACATGATTTTGTCTCGATCAATCTTAGTGATACCATGATAAAAGGTTAGGATTTGATCAAGAAGCAAAATTCGATGATCGGGACATTTCTGCAATAACGTTTTGAATCTTTCCCAAGCTTCAAATACGGTTTCCTTGTGTAATTGCCGGAAATTGAGAATTTCTTTCCTCAGCTGCATCGTTTTCGAATATGGAAAGTATTTTGAAAGAAACTTTTGAAACATCTCTTCCCAAGTATGAATAGAATGTTTTTCAAGAGTATAAAACCAAGATTCGGCTTCGTGGGTTAAAGAGAAGGGGAAGAGATTCAATCGGATATCATCTTGAGAAATGCCTTTTTGCTTCATGGATTGAGTAATACATAAGAACTTGTTCAAGTGCTCATTTTCATTTTCGTCGTTAAATCCATGGAATTGGCAATGTTGTCGAAGAAGACGAACCATATGATTTTTCAATTAGAAATTAGTTCCCGGAACGGATATCGGAGCGATCGGTCCTCCTCGACCGATAAGTGATGGATGATAGAAATCCTCCATGGTCCGAGGATCATGGGGATCAAATGGCGAAAAATCGAGCATTGTGGAGAATTAAACAAATTAGAGGGTAAAGGGATAAGAATTAAACATTTCAGAGGAAAACGAAGATTATTTTTGGATTTTTATAAAAGCAAACATAAAAGGAAAACAAATTTTGAAAAGGAAAATATTTTTGAGTTTTTATAAAACAGATATTTACAAAAACAATGATAACTTCACTCGGGTAAGGATCTTCAAAACACGCGTATCGAGACAGAATTGAAAACTCACTACATGCCCTCCCTAGCAGCAGCGCCAAAAATTGATTCTTAGGGAAGAAACCAATTATAGTATTTGTAGTGTTCGGGAAACTCAAATGTATTATATTTGAATCCCCGGATCGTTCCTAGCGAGGGATGAATGGAATTATAAACTCACGTCGCGTTATTCGGGATTTTGGGGGATTTGTTTATTTTATTTTGACTTTGAAGGGGTAAGTGTTGACTGGTGGGTTAAAAGGGTGGGTTGACCGGGTTTAAGGTGTAGTTTGACCCGGGTTAAATGGTTTGAATGGGGTGTACCGAGTATGGGTTTGTAAGAGTTGGGCTGAAGTTATTTTGGGCTGGTAGGATAGATTTGGTTTTAGATTTGTTATCTATTTTAGTGTTGTAATTATAACAAGGACCATTAATGTAATTTTACATTTATTAAGGACAAAAAGTGAAATTGTGAATTGGTAAGGGTAGGAATGGTTTATTGGATAAGTGAAAGGTTTTAAGGGTATAAAATGTAAATATGGGAAAGTGAAGGGTATTTTGTGTAATAATGGATAAGTTGAAGGTTAAAATGGTAATTTTGTGAAAGTTAAAGGTGAAAAGTGAAAGTTTGGTAAAGTGAAAGGTTTTGATGTGAAAACTCCCAACAATGATCCAGAACTCCGTAATTTGACTTTTTGAGCATCCAAATCCCATAAAATAGCATCCCGGCATCGGCTTTTGCACTCTTCTCATTCTCGTGCTCGGTTTTCTTCGGTTTTGGCTTTCTTTTGTCTATTTTGTCATATCCGTACCTGCACATGCATAAACTCAAGAAACCAACAAATATTAGGCATTAACGACGCTTTCTTGGTTATTTTGGTAAAGAAATGGTATGTGTTTTAGCACATACCAAAATACATCCATGTGGTTTGTCCATTATCCCACTTTACATCTCTTTGGTTTTTTTTGCACACAAACATCCCTATGTTAGTAAAGTTAGCCACTATACATCCCTTCATTAGTAAAATCAGTCAATGAAGACTAACGGTGCAAATTATTCTCCGTTATCTCCTAACGCAAGCGAAAATATTTGCATCGTTAGTCCTCCTTTATCACCACCATACATCTCTTAACCGATTTATGTTTTCGTCCATTTTTATACGTTTTCATACGTTTGTCGTCCGTTTTTATACATTTTCGTTCATTTTTCTTACGTTTTAATATGCTTTCGTCCATTTTTACACGTTTTGTTCGTTTTTCTTATGTTTTATCCGTTTTCATCTATTTTCATCCGTTTTTATATGGTTACGTCCGTTTTTATACGTTTTCATAATTTTTTATACGTTTTCGTTCCTTTTTATACAATTTCGTCCGTTTTTCTTACTTTTTTTATTCTTTTTATACGTTTTCATCAGTATTTATACATTTTATACGTTTTAAACATTTTCTTACGTTTTCATACTTTTTCATCTGTTTTCGTCCGTTTTATCCGTTTTCGTCAATTTTTATACGTTTTCGTCCGGTTTTCTTACGCTTTCGTACACTTTTATCTGTTTGTATACGTTTTTTCCATTTTTATATGTTTCCATCTGTTTTTATACGTTTTCTTAAACTTTTATACGTTTTTATCCGTTTTCATCTGTTTTGATATGTTTTCATTCGTTTTTCTTCATTTTCATACATTTTTATCCGTTCTCATCCGTTTTATTCGTATTCGCCCGTTTATATCCGTTTTCGTCCGTTTTTATAATGTTTATACGTTTTCTTATGTTCTCATACATTTTCATTCGTTTTGTCCATTTTTATACGTTTTCTTATGTTTTTATATGTTTTATCCGTTTTTGTCCATTTTTTACGTTTTCGTCCATTTATCTTATGTTTTCCGAGATTTTCATCCGTTTTATACTCTTTTGTCCATTTTATACGTTTTGTTATGTTTTCATACGTTTTTATACATTTTAGTCAGTTTTTGTTTGTTTTTCCAACGTTTTCATACGTTTTTATCTGTTTTCATCCGTTTTATATGTTTTCATTGCTTTTTATAATGTTTATACATTTTCTTAAGTTTTCATGCGTAAGAAAAATGAACAAAAACGTATAAAAACGGATAAAAATGTATGAAAACGTAAGAAAAAAGTCTAAAACGTATAAAAACAGATAAAATCGTATGAAAATTTAACAAAAACTGACGAAAACGTATAAAAACGAACGAAAACATATAAAAAAAGTATGAAACGTAAGAAAAATAGAAGAAAACGTAAAAAACGGACAAAAATGGATAAATATGTATGAAAAGGAAAGAAAACGTATATAAACGGACAAAAACATATAAAAACGGATGAAAACTTTGAAAACATATAAAACAGATGAAAACGGTTAAAAACGTATGAAAACTTAAGAAAAACGGAAGACAACGTATATGTTGGATCGATGTACTCTAACCAAACTAACTTTAATAGCTTGTTAAGGTTTAATAACCTCGGATAAATCCTAAGTTATTAACAGAGAAACACTGAGCAAAATCTATTAAGTATGCGGAATTTACTTAACAAAGCTAAGATGAATAACTTTAACTATAAACGATTTTATTAATAACTCTAACTCTGCTTATTATGCAGATCTTTAACAACTCTAATAATATCGAACTTCTCTCTAAAACTCTAATAAAATCACGTACGTATTATGCCAATCTAGAGATCCTTTTATAGGCTCAAGGATACCCTAGTCGGTTTACAATTTGTATCCTTGTACGTCAAGTAATCTAACATAGAATATTCTAGAATTACAAGACTTTCTATAAACGAATAATACAGTTCTTTGATCTTGCAGTACTTTGACTTCGTATGCAGTACTTTGACTTTATCATTAAGCAGTACTTTGACTCTTTGACTTTTCCAGTACTTTATAGTTTACAGTTCTTTATCTTTCTGTAACACTCTGTCAATCTTCAGCACTTTCATATCCCAACAATCCTCCCCTAACTTTAATTCTACTTGATTGACTTCAAGTTCCTTTGTAAATTTATCTTTATCAGCTTCATCTTTGAGAACAGATTGTGTCTTTGTCTTTGGATTGTATCTTTGTAGTTTCTGTGCATAGTCAAAGTATCTTTAGAAATATTCTTTTACAGCATCATCCAGCAAGCTCCATCTTTTCATCAACACAACAACATATGACAATTTGTACATTAATTCAGTTTAAGTTGCAAACTATTCTCATCACTTCCAGGTGTGTTAACTCCTGTGAGAGGTGAATCATTGAAAATTTAATGGATTTAGATCTCTTTACCAAAGCCATTAACTCTGGAGTAGCCAAATGTTTTGGTGTGTAAGACCATGGTACACTGATAACCATATGATTTTTAGCAAATCATCAGCTATCAACAGATTTGATTTGTCTTTACCAAAAGCTGTACCCTTCTGGACTAGTTAGTTCTTTCATCATGGTGAACTAATTACCATATAATGGTTTTTCCACAGCCTTTACCACAAGCCATTTTCTTGTGGGCTAGCCAACTCTTCACATTACTGATATGGTGAGTTGATTACCATCCAACTTATTAGTAAGTTGTCAACTAAAAACGGATTTGATATATCTTTACCAGAGCCGTTTGCTCATGGATTAGTCAATCCTTTTGTAACCATGGTGGATTGATAACCTATTGATATTATCATCTCAAAAACCATTTATTCAACCTTTGTTTCAAAAGATTTATTACTTAACAAAAGTTTTCTTCTAAAATCACTTAACTGGTTAAAAGCTGCAAGCAGTACTTTGATTAAAGTACTGTTTAGCAGTACTTTGAATAAAGTACTGATTTATCAAAAATAATTTATTCAATTAAGTCACATACCAGTTATTCATTATCATCTGCAATAGTAGTCCAGTTGATAAACAAATTGATAACCATACAAGCAATTTCATTGTCTTCTTCAACTTCCATTCCATGCTCTAGCATCCTCCTCATAAGATCGACTGTAAGAGGATATCTTCTATCAGCAAACATGTGAATCATTGTACCATTTTCCAGCTCTAGAACATGAACTCCAGATTCTTCAAAAAATCTCCAACAAACAATTTCCCAGCTCAGTTGATTCTTCCAAATTTCATCACTACTCTGTTCATCAGTTTCCCATGCAGTTGTGAGATCTCCAAGTAAAACCAAACCAATTCCTTCTGATGGATGATGTTCAAAATAGTCTTTCACCACATGATATAAATAGAATAGATCCACTCTATCTATGATATGCAATAAATCCCATAATCTATTGAATACTCTGAAGCTTTCATCTTCTTAATGAAACATCATATAGCTTCCTTCTTTAGATTCCACAACTTCAAAAGTAGTAATCTGAGATCTGTTCATCTTCATGTCAGCATCTTCTCTGGAATATTCAAAATCTACTATTCTGAGATAATTTCTTAATTCATCCTTAGTTTCAGATCTTAACTCAACTTTTTCTTTCTTTGAAAACTGTTTATCTTCAACTTCAGTTTTCCTTTTTCTTTTCAAATTTTTCTTTGTTTCTGCTTCAGTCCAAGTAGCTTCATCTTTATAATCTTTAATACTTGCAACATCCTTCTTATAAGCTTCTGTCTCAGCATCATATAATCTTTTCATATCAACATGCTTCAGCTTCTGCAATCCTTTATATCCTCGACTTTTCAAATAAGCCATCATTGCATTCCTTTCTTTAGCAAGATTTGGTTTTCTAGGCATAAAAGAAACAGGAACAGGTGACTCTAATTTTTCACTAGCTTCATCATTCAATTCCTCATGCAACTTCTTAGCTGCTTCTCTATTCTGAGCTTCTTCAGCTTCCTTATCTTCTCTATCTTTAGCATTTAATTCTTCTTGAATCTTTCTAGCTGCTTGTTCATTCAAAGCATCTTGAGCAGCTCTTAACTGTGCTAAAGTTGGTTTCTTCTTCTTTACTTCTACCAAAACACCTTTTCCTTTATCCTTAGGATCAATAGCAGGTTGAGAAACTCTTGATTGTTCCTCTTCTTACACTCCTGGAATAGTAACAGCCCTTGGCTTTGATAAATCATGCAAAATAGTTGCAATAAATTCATCATCACTAGCAGTATGTATTCTTTGAGGTGTATCAGCTTCCTCTGGTATAGCAGTTGTTGAGGGACCAGCTTGTTCTTCATGTGGAATAGTTGAAGGACCAGCTTCCTCTTCAAAGTCTAATACTCTTGGTGTAACTAATTCTTGTCTGTGAGTTCCAGTAAAAGTAGTACTTTGTTGTTCAGTACCTTGATCTTTAGACCTTTCTTCTTCAGTACTTTCAATGATAACATGCTTTTCAGTACCTTGAGGTTCTTTCTCCTTAACATCTTCTTTCAAATTCTTTTCTTCTAAATTCCTCCCCAATTGGACAGAAGATGGTTTAGGAACCTTTTTGCCTTTGTTTTGCTTCTTAAATTGCCTTCGGCGCTTGTGTTCTTCCTTAACCCATAAGCGATAACGTTTGATAAAAGGCGTAACAAAATTCTTTAACCTTTTATACTTGAGCATCAACCTCTTAATCTGTTTTGCTTGAGCCTCAGTAGTCTTCTTCAACTTGACCAACTCCCTTGTCAAAACATAATTATCCAACGTTAACCCTTCAGGTGAGATAGTATGAGAAGCATCTCCTTGAATTGGTGAATGTTCCGCTGGTTGAGAATCAGGAACAGATTGTTGTGGAGATGGAGAAGGTGAACCTGCAACTTTTTCTTGAACTTCAATACTTGGGGAAGCAATACCTTGAGTTGCAGTACCCTCTTGAGATGCAGCACCTTCTGGAGATGCAGCACTTTGAGAACCAGTACTTGCAGATGCAGTACTTGCAGGTGCAGTACCTTCACTTGCTTCATCATCTTCAGCATCAGCTCTAACAGCTTGAACAAATTCCAGCATAGAAGTAGTTAAAGGCGTATCTGGACCTCTGAATAGATCACTTCTTCTCGCCATAAAGGTAAAATTTTTTGCTTGTTGTACAATAACAGGAAGTAAATCTGTAGGCTTTGGTACATCAGCAAGTTGTTTGTTCAGAAAAACTTGAATAAACCTGGGATACATTAACCATTTTGATCCATGAGTGATGTGGGAAAGCATGCCATCTAGAATCAGCCTTGAAAAATTGAAAACACGATCTGTAGCCTATCCCACCATAGCAGATGCAATGTTAGATCCAAATTGCTCCCATGAAGTACTTTTAGCACTAATACAATGAAGCAACACATGCACTAAAAACTTCCATTGAGGACAAAATAGTTGTTTTCTGAAAGTTTGTTCTGTTAAAGACCCTTCATAACCAAGGTGCCCAAAAGTTTCCCAAATCAACTCCTTAGCAAAACGAATAGCCCCTTCTTCATCATTAAACAATAAGTCTTCTCGAATAGATTCTTCAGTAATCTTCACAGTTCTTCCAACAACTGTAGCCCTAATATAAAATTCATCATTCTCTATATTATCCCTTGCAGTAGCCCAAAATTCTTGAATCCAAGGTTCAATAATATCCGGCTCCACTAAAAGAGCATAACTGATTGGTGACCCAGTGAGATAATCAATAATATCATGAAAAGCCTCATTATCTTCAGTCTTGTCTAAATTCGCCACCATATTGTGCTTTGAAACAGTAGGACGATTCACCATAGTTGAGTATGTAAGCACAATTAAAGATATAATCGAATAATAAAGAGATGGTGAGAGAAATATGGAAAAGATATGATAATATCAAGATGAGAGGGAAAATCGAAGAGTAGTTATTTATAGGTAAGATTTGAAAAATCACAGCCCATAATAACAAAGTTACCGTTAGTAGAATTACCCCTCAATATTACCGTTGGAACAGTACTTCAATAAGACAAACAGTACTTTCCACGTGTACAGTACTTTCCCAAGCAGTACTTTCATAAAAAACAACAGTACTTTTCCAAATTCCTCTGTATAAGCTAAGTATACATAAATATCCTCCCCTCAAATAATGCACAGGACTATACTAATAATAATAGTCCTCCCCTTAAATGTAGCTCAGTAGTTAATCATGCCAATGCTTACCACCAAGTGATTAAATCTTGAAACATCAAAGCCTTTGGTGAGTAAGTCAGCTACATTATCATCCGTGTGAACCTTGACCACATTAATGAGTCTGTGTTCATAGCAATCTCTGATAAAGTGATGCCTAATGTGAATGTGCTTGGTCTTGGAATGGTAGACTGGATTCTTCACAATACAAATAGTACTCTCATTATCAATATTGATAGGAGTATTCTTAAAGTTGAACCCATAATCCAAGAGTTGATTCTGCATCCACAGAACTTGTCCACAACAACTTGCAGCAGCTACATATTCAGCTTCAGTAGATGATGTTGCTGCAATTGTTTGCTTTTTACACTGCCATGAAACTAATCTTCTTCCAAGATATTGGCATCCACCTGTTGTTGATCTTCTTTCATAATTATCACCTGCATAATCACTGTCTGAAAAAGCCTCCAAGTGAAAAGGTGAATCCCTGGGGTACTACAACCCTAACTTAGGTTGTTGTTTCAAATAACAGAAAATTCTCTTCACTGCATTCATATGAGAAATCTTTGGTGAGACTTGATATCTTACACATAAACAAACTGCAAACATGATATCAGGCCTAGATGCAGTGAGATACATAAGACAACCAATCATTGATCAATATAACTTGACTTCAACTGGGTGTCCATCTTCATCCTTGCCCAATGAGTTAATTGATTTAATAGGTGTAGTGACAGACTTCATGTCATCAAAATTAAACTTCTTAAGTATGTCAGATACATACTTGTCTTGACTTATGAAAATTCCTTCCTTTGACTGCTTAACTTGAAGTCCTAAAAAGAAATTTAACTCACCCATTGAACTCATTTGAAATTCTTTCTGCATCAGCTGCTCAAACTCCTTAACCATAGACTGTTTGGTAGCTCCAAAGATGATATCATCAACATATACTTGAACTAACATGATATCCTTCTTGTCTCTTTTGATAAACAAAGTCTTGTCAATAGTTCCCCTTCTATAACCATGTTGTAATAAGAATGTGGAGAGCCTCTCATACCAAGCTCTAGGTGCCTGATGAAGGCCATAAAGAGCCTTAACCACCTTGTAGACTTTGTTAGGATGTTTAGGATCTTCAAAACCAGGAGGTTGTTTGACATACACTTCCTCTGTAATAGTACCATATAAAAAGGCACTCTTGACATCCATCTGGTAAACCTGAAATCCCATATATGAAGCAAAAGCAAGAAATATTCTAATAGCTTCACTTCTTGCTACAGGAGCAAATACTTCATCATAATCTACTCCTTCTTCTTGTCTATAGCCCTGAGCTACTAACCTAGCCTTGTTCTTGATGACATTACCTCTTTCATCTCTCTTGACTCTAAAAACCCATCTGGTTCCAATAACTTTCTTCCCATCTGGAAGATCACATAATACCCAAACTTCTTGAAGTTTGAATTGTAGCAGTTCTTCTTGCATAGCTTCAACCCAACTTTCTTTTGTCAATGCTTGAGCAATATTCTTGGGTTCCTCTTGAGAAATAAATCAAGTAAACAAACATGTTTGATGGTCCTTATGATTCAGCCTGTTCTGTTTGTAGACAAAGCTAAGTAAAGCATTATGAGGTTTAGAAAAACTCTTAGCTTTGTGTCTTGTCATCACTCCAGAAGTAGAAGGACCAATGATTTGATCAGTAGGATGATTCTTATGAATCCTTAAGATTGGAGACTGTGGAACTCCATACGCATCATCCAAGTTAGTTAAATCAGCATCTTCATTGGAATATGAGAAAATACCTTCATCTGCAAACTCATCATCAGTTTCCTCTAATCCAGGCATGGTAGGATCATCCAAATCATCTAAAGTACTGTCAACTGGTGCAACAGTACTTTGGTCGAAAGTACTGTCCAAAGTACTGTAAGAGTATTCTTCAGTATTAGTCTTTTTCTTTGCTGCTTCATAAGCTCTTCTTTGTTCATCAGAATAAGAATGTGCCATTACATCTTGTAAAAGCATCTGATTAAGTGTCTCTTGAATATCTTGATCTTCAGCAGATAGTGAAGTTTTTGGTATATCAGTACTTTGCGCTGGGGCATCAGTACTTTGCTTTGGAACTTCAGTACTTTGCTTTGTAGCATCAGGAACAGCATCAGGTCTAATATGAACTCCATGAACAACATACTGTGAGTCTTCTACATCATGTACAGGTTGATTTTCTTCTCTAACAGGTACATAGTTCATAGAAGGAGTTAAAACCTCAAGATCAAACATCCAATCAGGACCTTTACCCTTCTGATTGTCTTGATCTTCTAAAAACTCAACATGAAGACAATCTTGAATCTTCTTAGTGACTCTGTTGTACACTCTAAATCCCTTACTGTTGGTACAATAACCCAATAAATATCCTTCTTCTGACTTGCCATCAAACTTTCCCAAATTATCAATTGTGTTTAAAATAGTAAGAGGGCATCCAAAAGGCTTCATAAAACGAATGTTGGGTTTGTTACCCATCAGCAACTCATAAGGTGTCTTCATCTGTGGTTTTGTGACTGATACTCTGTTGAGTACATAGCAAGCAGTACTTACAGCTTCAGCCCAGAATTGAATAGGTAGTTGTGAATCTGCAAGCATAGTTCTAGCTGCTTCAATCAAAGTCCTATTCTTCCTCTCTGCAACACCATTCTGCTGTGGTGTTCTTGCAATACTAAACTCCCTCTTGATTCCTTTGTTAGCACAAAATTCATCCATAAGCTTGTTCTTGAATTTAGTTCCATTGTCACATCTAATACCTCTGACCTTGAGTCTCAATTGGTTTTCCAGTGCTATTATTAATGTCTGAATAGCATCAAAAGTATCATCTTTAAATCCCAAGAAAAATACCCAACTGAATCTACTGCAATCATCTGTAACAACTAAGCAGTACTTTTTCTTGTTTAAACTTGCCACAGAAACAGGACCAAACAAATCCATATGTAACAGCTCCAAAGGTTCTCTAATTGTCCTCTCCTCAAGCTTCTTACATGAAGCTTTGTGTTGTTTACCCTTCTTACACGCGAAACAGGAGTGTTCATTCTTGTAAGTTTTTGAAGGTAAACCTTTAACTAAATTGCCTTTGACCAGTTTGTTGATATTCTTGAAATTTACATGGCCCAATCTTCTATGCCACTGATGTGCTTCTTCAGTTGTTGCTTTTGCCACTAAACAGGTGGCTCTTCCACAAGAGTTAAGACTCTTCATGTCCAGACTATACACATCATTTATCCTTGGTACTCTGAGTACTACCAAGTTATCATCAACAGGCTTGAAATCAGATGAAAGGATGGGACATTCTGTGTCAGTGAATAACACAAGATGCTTTTTGTCACAGATTTGAGAAACTGACAATAAGTTGAACTTCAGCTCCTTCACATATCTAACATTCTCAAAATCTATACGCCCTGCTTTGATAGTTCATTTCCCAATAATCCTTCCTCCATTTGGATCATTCCCAAATGCAACTCTTCCTCCACTAATAGATCTAAAATCTGACAGAATATCTTTGTCTCCTGTCATACTTCCAGAGCAACCACTATCTACAATCAAATGATCTTTAAGCTCCTCTTCTGGGTTGCCCTGCACAAAGATTTAGAGAGTTAGTCTCTTTTAGGAACCCAAGCCATTACTGACTTGTGTTCCCGTTGTGGAGTTACAAACTCAAATTCTTTGAGTATGTAATTTCCACTGTTTTTCAAAACATGATCCAAGATTATCTTTTGATTTTTAGCATGTGGATTTTCAAAACTTTTTGGATTTTCAACAGAACTCTCTTTTGCAAAATCATTCTCTTTTTCTTGTATTATGAAAACATCTGATTCACTTTTTGTTGAAAGTACAGTTTGTCCCACATCAGTACTTTCTCTCTTAACCTATTCAGTTTTAACACTTGGTTCCTGTGACCTTGATCCCATATGTGAATTGTAGTACCTTCTAGGTTGATAATAATGAGATCTCCTAGGATTTCTGTGCCAAGTGGTATTCGCAGTACCTTGGTTTGACTGAGCAGTACTTTGAGAAGGTACTGCTGGTGAAGGTACTGGTGGTTTAGAAAAAGGTCTTCTCTGGTGGGGGTACCTATGATCTGGTGAGAAATTGTTGTGATTGACCCTATTAGAATTATTCCAAACTGGTTTGTTCTCTCTAGGTTTCTGGTTGGCAGACCTATTCTTTGAAAATTTCCTAAGGTATTCTGAATGATGTTCACAATCCTTGATTAAATGATTAGGACTAAAACACACAAAACACAGTTTTTCACCCATACTCCCAATATGACTTCTTCTATGTCTATGACCAAAACTATTTTGCCTTCTAGGTGAATGATTAAATCTGTTTTGACCAAAATTATCCCAAAAAGGTTTAGCAGTACTATTTTGAAAAGGTTTTCCTGAAGGTACTGCTTGTGGAGCAGTACTTTGAGTAGAAGGTACTGCTTGACTTTGAAAATTTGTTTCAACAGTTTCGTTTAGGGTTTCAGTCCTAGATTGACCAATAAGCTTATTCCTAAACTCTAGACTGTCTACACCAAAACGTGAAACATCAGGTCTTATGGGTTGATGACTACCAACTGGATGTGGAACAGCATGATAACCTCTGTCTTTCTTATACTCAGGAGGTGATTCACTAATTGAACCCTCATTACTATCTGTGTCTACATAATTAATGAGTTCATCATCACTAGTGGTAATATCCTCAAAATCACCTTCATCCTTATCACTAGATGTGTTTTCTTCTATGTTATCAAAGTCCATACCAAAACCTAAGCCAGTTCTAATGTATGCTCTTCTCTGTTTTTGAACATAAGTAACATGTGACAGACCAGATTCTTTCCAGGCATCAAACTTTGCTAACAAATCATCTCTCTCCTTAGTGAGTTTCTCAATTTCAGCAATTTTACAGTTTAGTTTCCATTCACTAAGTTTTAACTGGTAATCCTGTTGTTCATATTTTTCAGCCCAAGCCATTTCATTATTTTCATGTGTTATAATTTTGGCTTCCATTGACTCTAAGGTTATTTGATAACCTGCTACCTCAGACCTAGCCTTAACACAATTATCTCTTTCAAACACATAATTATTTAGCAGTTTTTGATAGAAATCATGACAATTTGAGCATACCTCAGAGATAGGGGTTGAACTTGGTGAAGTAGCTACCATTGCAAGTAGAACAGGATCATCTTCACACTCCAAGCTCCAGTCAAATCCTCCATACCCATCTCCAGATTCCAAAGTAGCATGATCAGCTTCCTCATCAAAAACAGTGCTCCAGTCCAAATCTTCCACTGAATCTTCAACTGCTTCTTCCACTGCTACCATACAATAAGTCACTGGTTCATCATCAAACTCTTCACTCCAGTCAACTTCTGACAAATTCTCTTGAGCAACCAAAGCCTTTGTTTCAGTAATGGGGATTTCTTTTAGCTCCAGCTTTGGTTTCTCAGTCATCCTGTTTGCTTGATACTTAGCAAACCTGCACTCCCTTGCAAAGTGTCCAGTCTTTTGACAATTGAAGAATTCAATTTTGGATTTGTCAAAAGTTATCCCCTGTTTTGGTTTGAAATCAATGCTCTTTCCAGTTTTTTTCATGTACTTCTTGATCCTTGCCGTGATCAAAGTAACTTGCCACCTGATATCAATCTCTTCTAAAGCATCCTCATCAATCTGGGAGAGATCTTCTTCATAAACTACAGGTAAAGAAGCTTGTTGTGCAAAGAAAGAACACACAACTTCATCTGAATGCATAGTAGTAGGTGGTGGGGTTTGCTGAGCATAGGTGGGAGCAGTATACGAGACAGTACTTTGAGGCACAGTACTTTGAGTTAAAGAAGCAGTACTTTTGGTGGAAGTACTGCCCCTCTTTACAGATGATAGAAAAGCAATACTGTGAGACTTAGAACATGTTTGACCATTCATCTCATGCTCATATACCTTCAGATGATTGTAGAGATCATCAAAGTCCATAACATCCAAGCCTGGTTGTCCTCTGATCATTGTAGCTATCACATGCCATGTGGATGGCAAACTCCTTAGAAACTTCAGATTAACATCTTCAACTGAAACTTCTGCTTGGTATAACTCCAACATATGGAGGAGATTTTGAAACCTATCATATGCTGCATCAAGACTCTCTCTTTCACCTACAGTGAAAGTTTCAAACTGTTGCTTTAGCAGATTTCTGTGCATCTTCTTAGAAGCTTCATTCCCTCCAAATCTGGTCTTGAGAGCAGCCCAGAGCTGCTTAGCATCTTTAGCATCATGAAACTTGAGAAGATGACCATCTGGAATGGCAGACAAGAGAATATTGAGTGCCTTCTCCTGATTCCTTAAGGTTGCTGCTGGTAAGACTGCCTTAGGTGCTTTAGGTTGTCCAGGAATGTCTACAGGTTCTGGAACAACTTCATTACCATTGACAATTACATTCCATAGAGCATGGTCTGTAATGGCAATGTACTGCCTCATCTTCATACACCATAGATCGTATTCACCCTTCTTGATGACAGGAATCCTCATTGAAGTGATGGAAGGTGGTGGAACAGAATCAGTCGACATCTTTAGGTTCTGTTGTAGGTTTTAGGATTTCTTCTTAGTCAGAGTTTCCACACAAGCTCTGATACCACTTGTTGGATCGATGTACTCTAACCAAACTAACTTTAATAGCTTGTTAAGGTTTAATAACCTCGGATAAATCCTAAGTTATTAACAGAGAAACACTGAGCAAACTCTATTAAGTATGCGGAATTTACTTAACAAAGCTAAGATGAATAACTTTAACTATAAACGATTTTATTAATAACTCTAACTCTGCTTATTATGCAGATCTTTAACAACTCTAATAATATCGAACTTCTCTCTAAAACTCTAATAAAATCACGTACGTATTATGCCAATCTAGAGATCCTTTTATAGGCTCAAGGATACCCTAGTCGGTTTACAATTTGTATCCTTGTACGTCAAGTAATCTAACATAGAATATTCTAGAATTACAAGACTTTCTATAAACGAATAATACAGTTCTTTGATCTTGCAGTACTTTGACTTCGTATGCAGTACTTTGACTTTATCATTAAGCAGTACTTTGACTCTTTGACTTTTCCAGTACTTTATAGTTTACAGTTCTTTATCTTTCTGTAACACTCTGTCAATCTTCAGCACTTTCATATCCCAACAGTATAAAAACTGACGGAAACGGATATTAACGTATAAAAATAGATGAAAACAGATGAAAACGTATAAAGACGGATAAAAATTTAAGAAACAAGTGAAAGCGTATAAAAACGGATGAAAACAGTTAAAAATGTAAGAAAAACGGACGAAAACGGATATAAACGTATGAAAACGTATAAAACGGATGAAACGTAAGAAAAACGGACGAAAACATATAAAAATAGATAAAAACGTATAAAACAGAAGAAAATGTATAAAAATGGATGGAACCGGATGAAAACGTGAGAAAACCAAATGAAAGCATATAAAACAAACGAAAACGGATAAAAACGTATCAAAACATATAAAAACGAACAGAAACGGATGAAAACGTGGAAAAAGTATAAAAACTGATGAAAATGTATAAAAACCGGATAAAATCATATGAAAACGTAAGAAAAATTGATGAACACATATAAAAACTGACGAAAATGGATAAAAACTTATAAGAATGGACGAAAACGTATAAAATGGATGAAATGTATAAAAACAGATGAAAACGGATAAAAGTGTAAGAAAAACAATCGAAAACGTATAAAAACGGTTGAAAACGGATAATAACGTAAGAAAAAGGGACGAATACGGATAAAAACGAAAGAAAACGTATAAAATGGACGAAAACGTAAATCGGTTAGGAGATGTTTGGTGGAGATAACGAAGGAATAATGATTCAAATATTTTCGCTTGCGTTAGAAGATAACGGAGAATTAATTTGCACCGTTAGTCCTCATTGACTGATTTTACTAACGGAGGGATGTATGGTTACTAACTTTACTAATGGAAGAATGTTTGTGTGCCAAAAAAAAAACTATAGGGATTTAAAGCGAAACAATGGACAAACTACATGAATGTATATTAGACTTTACTCTTAAGTTGATGACTTTTCATAAAATCAAACTCTACGTCTCAAAATTCTTGTCTAAAAAAAATAAAAATAAAAATAAAATAATATATAATAATAAAAACGAAAAAGGAACTACTACACTTCTTAACCAATCAAACATAATCTCCACCTATTGAGTATCTTTTGATTGATTGAAACTAGAAGTAGACAGTTATTTTTGGATATCCTAAAAGAAAAAATAGTCAATATGGGTGCGTTTAGGATCCCAGAATGAAAATCAGAGAATGATTTTTCATTCCAATCATGTGTTTGTTTAAGATGTTAATCTTTCAAATATGGGAATGAATGATAGATATATTTCATACTTCATATACCTAAAAAGGAAAGGTATGGATTTTTCATACTTGATGGGCCCACCATTAATATCAAACTCGTACCCATTATAATTCATTGCAGGATTCATGTGTAAACGTACCCATTATAATTCATTGATGACTTTTCATAAAAAGGATGTACGTACCCTCATTTTAAAACGGAAAGGATAAAATCCACACACTTATCTATTTAACATATAAAACAAACAACAATTGTTTATCTAAAAACATACATCATACATTTACACATGCACTATGCTAAACATAGCCTTTGTTTAGGAAAATCTAACTTGCTTAAGTGGGTTGTATTTTCAGAATAATCACACACCCTTGAATTTAATTGCTCCAAACCTACTAAGGGTGTGTTTGGTTTAAACTCGGAAAAGGGAAAGAGAAAGATAATGATTATAGTGAGGAAAGAGAAAATGATAAAAAAAGATTCCTCCAATTTATTAGATAATGGTCCATTACCCACTATTGGGTAATGAGTCATTCTATTATATAACACTAAACATTATTTTTCATTGACTTTACCATTATCTACCCTCAAAAACATCCTACCAAGCACCCCCTAAATGTATCACATTTATTGCATGTTTTTAACTTTTAAACATAGCACTTAGAGCTCTAGGTGCCAAAACGAGGGGTACCTTCGTCGTCGTGCCACCTCAGCGCCACATCAGCATCCCATTTTTCCACAACTAACCACAACAAACCCCCTCCTCACTCATGACAAACCTCAACCTCTTCATTTGGGGCCCACCACTACCACTTTATTTTTTTTATTCAATTTCCAAATAAACTAAATTCATTTTATTAAAAATAAAAATACAATTTATACTAAAAAAAAGTTATAAATTAAAAAAAAACAAAAAAAACAAAAAAAACAAAAAAGACAAAACCTACTGTTCTTCTTGTTCCCTTCTTCTTCCCAAAATACACACACACTACACACACAAACACACCTCAGATTCACAACTTTATTATCCACTAAAAAAAAAACAAAACAAAAACAAACTTTACCTGCTTCTTCTTCCTCCTTGATTACACACACTAAAACACACACTAACAAATACACACAACAATACAAACACACACTAATAAAACAAATCAAATAAACACAAATAAACGGTATAATCCACTTTTGTCAGAAATCCTTACTCGTCGTGCCCACGATTTCATTGCCAACGACGAGGCTCTGCGAGACACCCCGGTGTCACAACGAGGCTCGACGAACTGCCAGAGTGGACGACGAAGGCGAAGACGAAGTGGACACCGGGTGCTCTTAGTGCTACAAATAACAAAACCTTAACTTTTTTTAATATCTAATTTTGCTTGACCTCTTAATTAAATCTGTTAAGTTAAATGTCTACTCGACTAATACAATTTATTAACTTTGTTGACGTTTTTACCTCTAACTTGAATGGTTTTTTGTTTTAATCATAAGTTTAGATAGTGAAAACAACTTAAGCTCAAGATAAAATCTTTGCCAAACAAAATTAGAAAATTTAATTAAGTGGTCAAACAGTTATGAACAAAGGTGCGCGGGCTAAAGCCCGAGCTCAGGCTTAGGCCCGACCTGGAAAAGCTTGAAAAAAATCGCAAAAAAAACCCGAAAGCCGGGGCTTTTGTTGTTAGAAAGCTTTTACTGTGTCAATAATGTGTTTTTTTTAGTATAATTTGTAACTTTGTTTTGTTATTATTTAGTAATGTATTTACAAATGTTGAACAAATACTATATATATAATAACTATATTATTATTATAAAATATATAAAAAGAGCTCAGGCCTGGGTTGGGCTAAGCCCGGTCTGGACCATATGAGCCGAAATAGGCCTGATATTTTGGTTAGGGCCCGAGCCTTTTTAGGCTGACCGTTGTTGTTAAATCAAGACTATTAATCACAATTTTTTTTACTTTAGCTTTGGTTATGCATCGAAAGTAAAATGTGTTCTGCTCTATATATGTTTACCATAAAGATCTAACCACTTTATTTTCTATGACTTCACTTCTGTACTGTGATGCATGTAGTTTGCTCGAAAGATTAATTTGTTTTGGCTTATATAGGCTGCCTTATGACTTATCTGATTTTAAGCTTATATTTTATAAGCTTACTTTTTGTGGCTTATTTTGAAACTTTTCAGCTTATATAAAGTTTATTATGTTATAATAAACTTATATAAGACAAAAAATTAAAAAAAAATTAAAATAAGCCGCAAAATGTGGACATATCTATACTACATATAAAAAAACAATCAAAGGTGAATTGTTGAAAAGTTAAATGTTAGGAATTTGAAATTCCATGTATTAAAGAGTCGGTCACCTCAAGTATATGTAATCGTTAGAAAGCTCGTAGTCGTAGTTATTTTAAGCTAAGTAGTATTTAGTTTAGTAACACCGTGGAGGACGGACGGGTCTTTACCCACTGTATGCCTGATCCACAGCCCGTTGTGTGGCGTTTTATTGTAAGACTATAAATACTCTCTGACTTCCAAGGTAGAGAGTTGGAGCTCATAATAAGATTTTTCTTTCTCTCACTAAAGTTCCCTAAACCTCTAACTTTCTCTCTCTAAAACCTCTTGTACGCCTACTTTGTGTTATGGTTTGATGTGTATGTGAAATCCAATATCTTACAATTGGTATCAAGAGCCATGGTTAGATCATCTCTCACATATCTTTGGATTTCTAGTGGTTTTTAGGTGGTTTTTTAGTTTGAAAAAGTTTAGTGGTTTTTACATCATTTGGGTGATTTCTAGTGTTAAAGTTTGGATTTTGATAGTACTTTTGTGTTTAGATTCATCACAAGTGTTTAGGTTTTGATTTTGAAGGCTTGAATCATCGTGGTTGAGTTGTTTTTGGATTGAAAGGTGGTGTTTTTGGGATTTTCTAGTTAGCGACTTGGCTCTCGGTGTGATATTCATCATAGCGACTTGCTTCGTAAAAAGTTAGCGAGTTGGAGTGGTATTTGGTAGCGATTTGGTCCTAGCGACTTGTCTATTGAGACAAGCCGACAAAAAGTACACGTAGTGGATTCTCCACTACACGTAGCGACTTGGTGTAAGTTAGCGACTTGTACTTTATATTGTTAGCGACTTGGTGTTAGCGAGTTGGTACCTAGCGAGTTGCTATTTAGCGACTTGACAAATTAGCGACTTGGTGCTTAGCGAATTGCTGTCAAAATTTTGCTAGCGACTTGGATTGTAGCGAGTTGTTATATAGCGACTTGGCACTTAGCGACTTGGTTTAAGGTTTCCTAGCGACTTGGGTGATATCCTTTGAATACGGTTTTCTCTTGATTTAGTAAAATCCCGAGAAAGAATCTATTTCCCGGTTTAATCATAGAGTTATAAAATCCCGTTTAATTTGTCATCATGTCTACCAACGTTCCTACAATCATCTCCACTGTTGCCGAGGATGTTCAAGCAGCTGGTTCAGATACTCGTCCACCCATGCTTGACAGAACTGACTACGACTCTTGGGCTCAACGAATCAGATTGTACTGTCTTGGAAAGGAAAATGGAGTCAACATTCTCAAATCCATTGATGAAGGACCATATCGGGTTGAGACTACTAGAGACTTAATTGATACAGCTGAAGATGGAACAATGATCTATGGAATTGACAGACCAAAGACATATGATGAGCTCGATGATAAGGAGAAAAAGAGATTCGATGTTGATATCAGGGCTTCTAACATCGTACTTCAAGGTCTTCCAAAAGATATCTACAAGCTGATCAATCACAACACCGAAGCAAAGGCAGTGTGGGATAATGTCAAGATGCTTCTCTCAGGTTCTGAATTAACTATGGAAGACAGAGAATCACAACTCTATGATGAATTTGAACACTTCAAAATGAAACCAGATGAGAGTGTTTATGAGTACTATGTGAGATTCCACAAGCTTGTTAATGATATGAGGAACATCAGAATGACTATGCCAAACATTCAGCTGAACTCAAAGTTTGTGAACAACATGAATCCCGAATGGCACAAGTTTGTCACCTCTGTAAAGCTAACCAAAGGATTGAAGAATATAAACTATGAGCAACTCTATGCCTTCCTCCTTCAGAATGAGAGACATGCTATGTTTGAAAAAAGGATTCTTAATCAGTTCAAAACCAACCAGGGAGAGACAAGCTCTTCAAATGATTCAACTGCCTTCTACTCAAACATCGGAATCACAACCAAAGCCTCACAAGTCATACCCATGGGTAATGGTAATCACAAACTCATTCCTGATCCTATGTTCAAACAAGCTGATGCTGATGCACACGTGGGAAACTTCATTAATCAACTAGCTCTTTTGATTAGTCAAAACATGAACTCTCTTCCACACACCAACAACAATCTCAGAACTGCTTCCAATCCACATAATCAAGCCACTGTCAGAGATGGGAAGGTTATGGTGCAGCCAGTTCAAGAACGTCAGTACGAACAAGCAAGAGGTGGAGCTGGTAGAGGTTATGCTGCAAATCAGAATAGAGGAAGGAATGGAAATCAGGGTCAAGCAAAGCCAATCAAATGTTACAATTGTGGAGGTGAGGGACACATTGCAAGGAACTGCACATTGCCAAAACACCCTCAGAATGCAGAGTACTTCAGGGATAAGATGTTGCTTGTGCAAGCTCAGGATAATGGTGCAGCTTTGGATGAAGAGGAGTTGTTGTTCTTGGCTGAGGGAAATTCTAAGACATATGATGCAGATGTGGATGAGCAACCAATTCAGGAGACAGACCATAATCATTAGAATGCCTTTCAAGTAGCTGATTGTCATGCATACGACTCTGATGTTGATGAAGAACCCACTGCATAAACCATCTTCATGGCTAGCATTTCTCCAATGGTCTCTCCTAAAGTCTCTTCATCACCACAAGCTGGTCCATCCAAAGACAAACTCATCTCTGAGGTATTAAAATTATACGATGAAGTTGATGAGCAAAAGATACATAACGAAGTACAATCAACTGTATTTATTGAATCAGATATTGAAAATATGGGTAATATCAATGTTGTCCCATATGATCAATATGTGAAACAAAGTGAAAGTGAGATTGTACCAAGTGATGCATCTTCTGCAGTCAATAATGATTATGTTTTTGATGAATTCACTGCATGTGCCCCTGATGATTCTGTCATCTCTGAACTGACTGCCTATAAAGAATGTGTTGCTACTTATGAACAACGTGCAAAATTTGAGTTGACTACCCGTGAGCAGGAAATGGATGACCAAATGCGTACAACTATTAGAAAAAGTAGGTTTAGAGAAGAAGTATTAAAACAAGAGTTAAACTCCTTACAAGAAAAGCTTTCTAAAACTGCTAAGCAAAAACAAGAACTTCAAGAAAATGTTAAAATGCTTAAGCAAGAATTCAGTACTAAGGAATCAAAACTTTTGAATGATTTTTCTAATCTAAAAACCTTGAAAAACAAGCTTGAAAATAAGTTGTACGTACAAGGAAATACCATTCAGACTGCCCACTTAATCACTAAGCATAGAGTCTTAAGCGATAAGCATAGCATTCCCCTTGTTGAGGAACCAAATCCAGAGGTCATTAAAAAGGCTAGAAAAGCTCATAAGGTTCTTTATGATGGCAATGAAATTCTTAAACCTAGACAAAAACCTAGTTGCGTTAAGTGTACAGAGGAAGATAAGAAATCAGATGAAGTCACTAGGGAGAAGATGAACAAGAAACTAGATGATCCTAAATGTAAAGAGAAAAAAATAATTATCACACCCCATGACTACAAAAAGGAGAATTGGATCTCCTTGAACATGTTTAAGCCTCAAACATTGTTGACTCCCGAACAAGTGTTCTAGAAAATGGACTTAGATAAGCAGAAAGCGGAAAATATTGTTGAAACAAACTCTCCCCTTAGTAAAATGCCTAAAGTGACTGTGTATCCTCCCAATACACCAATGCATCTAGTTCCTAGAACTATTGCCACTAAAAGCAAGACCTTAATCAGTCAATATGTTATTTTTCAACTATTTGTTGATTTTGAGAAAACTTGTAAGAAAATGATCACACCCACTGGTATAACTGAAGGGGAAAGGGGTTTTGAGCAAACAAAAGAATGTTATTTAACTGAAGTCATGCCTTTCTTTAAACAATTAAAATATCATTTTGAAAGTCTTAAAAAGGGAATGAATTTAGATATTAAAGAAATGGAAAAGGAATTTGATGCAATGATAGTTGAGGTTAGTGACTATGAGTGTGCACTAAAATATAATGAGATTGAGAGGAAGAACTTGCATACATTGAATGAGACTCTTATTTCTGAATGTGTTGCTCAAGATGTGTTTTTCACTGCTACAAATTGTTCCATTAACGCTTCTCAATTTCATGAATTATCTGTTGCCCTGAAAGTCTCCCATGATCGTGTCATTGAGCTTGAAAAGACTAATTCTAAACTAAATGAGAAAATTGAACTGGATGATCATGACAATTTGGTTAAACATTTTTCTAAACTAGAGGTTGAGCATTTTAATTTACAACTAAAATATCAACATCTTAAAGAAAATGTCAAAACTTCAAATATCAAGACATCCTCAGATGATCCAGAGTTTGATGCATTTTTTCAAATTAACAAACGTGATTGATAACGCTACACGCGTCGTTCAGGGTCAAGGAAACTTCCTTTTCTTCGAGCAAGTTTTATAACACCCTAGGCAGTGAACCTAATCGTTGTAGTGTAGTAATTAGGGTAAGCCACGGGTATTGATATCGTTCTCTAGGGGAATAGGAATGCTAGTAAGAAGTTACTACGCTAAGGTTAAGGTTGAGGAAGATTATTTTTTGTATTTTTATATTTTATGAAATAGAAAAGTACGAATCCCGGGTATTGGATTTGGGGGGTTGGTATTTCTACCGATTACTCTACTATTATCTAATTATCTAAACTAAGGTTGTGGGAGTCTATGTCTAATTAATGTGTGCTCGTATGATAGTTTAAAGATGTGTTTACTTAGGTTGTACTACTCCTTAATTATCTCCTATTGATGGTTGAGTTGTCACGTCCTTATTCTTAGTTGCGTTGTGTGTCTAAAGTTGTAGGGTATGCGTTTCTCCCTAACTCTTTGAACTTACCAAAGGGTCTCGTCTACAAAACCCACTAGGGATGATAAACTCTTACTCTAAGGCACTCTTTGGATAATTTAGCCTACAACTACTCAGGTAATCATATTCTAAGGTTCACAAAGATGAATCAAGCATTAAGTACACAACGAATGACCTATCGCATTACTAGATCATTGATCAACTAAGATAAGAAACAACCAATCAATATTCAATAATTAAGTTTCATACTTCCTAAGCAAACACACAAATAAATTAGCCGGACATGGAGAACATGCAAGCATACACACAAATAATCAAAGACATAATTGAATTAATGAAGTAAATACTTATCTTGATGTAAGATAGGGTTTAAAACCCTAAAATACTGTACAAGACACCTTAGGTTCGGTTTTAGGTTTTTACTCCAAAAAGACTCTCTCTAAAACTGAAAAATTCGGATTCTATATATAAGATTACATATGCGACGGCGTCACCTTATGTTTCGTGACGCCGTCGTGTCGCCGTCATTAGGGTTTCGTCTTGGCCACGTTAACCTTGCGACGGCGTCACCTTATGTCTGTGACGCCGTCCTCTTCAGCTTCTGACGTCGTCTGGGTTGCATCTAGGCCGTCTGAGTAGCAACGGCCTACTCTTTTAAAGCCCGACGTCGTCACTTGAAAATAGGGTTTTTGGCTACTGTATCGTCACAAAAAATCCTCTGACGGCGTCGCAATTAACACCTGACGCCGTCGCCTTCTGTTTTCAGCAGCTTTGAGTGTCTCGATTCTGACTTTGGCCATTTTCTTCATATATTCGCGCCTTTTCGTCCAAATAAGTGCCATTCCAGCATTTTGCCTTCAAGAGACCTAAAAAGTGAAAAGGAACGATATTAAGCAATAACGGATACAAAAGTGATCAAATAAGGGCTTAAACGACCCCTCAAAATGGTACCTTTTAAAACCTTATCAAATATCCCTACACTTGTTATTTGCTTGTCCTCAAGCAAATGTGCTTTTAGCCAATTAATTTATAAGTTAGGGGTCATGAAGCATTAATTCAAAACGGTCCACAACACATATAAGCCCCGCAAAAGTCATAACAAGCACGGAAATTACATACCAGCACCTCACATGGGGTGTTTGGGTACTCACATCTCTCTCGGGTGTATATATGAAATATAACAAATAGGAAATGGAAGATAAACACTCATTAACTGTAACACCCCGACCCGACAAGGGTAAAGATATCACAATACGGTTTCATATCAGAACTTTAAATAACATACAATAGCGGAAGCCTTTACAAAATATTCAAAAAAAGAAAACATAAATAGCTAAAACTTCAAAATAAATCTAAGATCTCTATGGTAAAGTCTTGCTCTCAGCTCTACTCTCAAACCCAGATCAGCTACCCCATAAGCTCATCTTGAAATGCTTAATACCTGCCGCAGGAAAAGAAAAGTGCGGCTGAGCTTACAAAGCCCAGTGAACATATATAACGAAACAAAAGCTAAACAAAACGAATAACGAAAATAAAATGAAATAATGACGAAGGATCTTTTAGAATTCTGCGGAAGCACAAATATACAGAAATCCAAACAACCACATAACAGTTTAGACATCACATAGCACATCAATGACACAAACACAAACATATCAGAACGACCAAACACATTTCATACCAAAATAACAGATTACGTATAAGCCAAACGGAATGTCCAGAGACTAACGGAAACAGTTTCTAGTAAATAAACATGGCATTCATACAAATCAATAAATCAACATTTAAAGCACTTAATTCAATATTGTAGCAGCGGAAATAGCAGACAGGTCATGGCAGACAATATAGCTAAACCAGTTCTCAGATCCAATCCCAACCTTAGCAGAGTTTTAACATGGCAGGTCACACATATACAGACAGATAATTAACCTTCAAAACACTCAATTATACTAGCACATTCATCTCGTAAATCAACGCATTCACTTAACAATAACAAATCATAATATCAGATATACGAATCATGTTTTAACGTATTAATCCTATCCTTATGGTCCTATCCTAATTATGCAATTTTGTACTAAGCATATAGACTATAATACTAAACAATAACAATTCACTTACGCAACTAAATGCTCTACTTAC